>JAWWLZ010000094.1:49172833-49185215 GCA_035041345.1 Poliocrania exsul
TATCTATCTATCTATCCGACCGTCCGTCCGTCTATCTATCTATCTATCTATCTATCTATCTATCTATCTATCTATCTATCTATCTATCTATCTTATCATATATAATGGTATATTGTCCCGTCCTTGGAAGTGTTCAAAGCCAGTCTGGATGGAGCTTTGAACAACTTGAGTGAAAGCTGTCCCTGCCTACAACAGGCATTGGAACTAGATGTTCTTTAAGGTTCTTTCCAAAGCAAACCTTTCTGTCATTCTGTTAATGGGGTGTTCCTGGAGAGGTTAAGTGCAGCATAAGAGAAAGCATAGGGAAGGCCTGTTTGAACCCTTGCAAAGCAGACAATTAAGTCAAACATTGCTAACACTGCAGAGGTGAATGCACCTGTGCTGAATAGGTAGTGAAGAGGAAGAAGGTTATCCTTGGAATAAAGATAAAACACTGTTCCTTCCTAAAACACTCAACTAGACTTACTCAGTGGGAACTACTTTAACCCGTAGAGTCAGTACAAACTTCCTACTGTGAGTGCCAGCTCTTGCAGAATATCACAGGGTTCCTTATTACCCTTCTAAGTAACATAAAAATGAACCTGAAATAAAGGTGCAGGTCAAAACAGAGAGATTTGTTTAAACACTGTTTACATAGTTAATATACTATTTCAATGGATAACATCATCTAATGAACAAGAATCTGTGTGAAGGTGCACAACAAAGCTTGGTTTTCAGCCTCTGCACTGCAAATGATTACATGGGCAATATTACAAGTCAAAAGGGAACACCCTGGCATACTGGAATTTGAACACTGGAGCAAAATCCTGGCATTGCTACAGTCAGATCATGTACTGATTGTGCTGAGGCTGGGATTTTTTGCACGTTTATAATGAATAAATGGGACAAATGCAGTTTTCAGTCTTTATTCAGACTAACATGAGTCATTTAAAGATTCCAGTGGCTTCCCTGAAGCATACTTAGTTGAAGCTCAGACAAATAAAATGCTGATGTAGCCAATTAATGCCATACAGCCTTAATTTTACTCGTGGGTTAAAAATCAGTGCAATCATTAACCTGTTTGAAGTGCTTTGCTGACTTAGGAGTTAAGACTTTATAAGAAGATGAATACAGATTGAATTCCAATAGCATTTTACATAAACTTGATAAAGCTTGGAAAAGTAGCTTTTCTAGTTGACATAAGTGCCCGCAGTCTTGTGGAATAAAAGTAACACTTGGAATATCTGCATAAGTCACTCCTGAGTATTTGGAAGGGATGCTTTAATGTGCTTTCCTTCACTAATGAACGCAGCCACTTGCAGGATGAAATCTGTGAAAGTGCTGAACGGAGCACAGCAACAGCACCCAATAACTCAGGAAAGAAAATAAAGATGACAAACTGCGGAGAACCCTAAGCATCTTCTGAATATAATAGTCAAGATACGGATTTTGTTTTGGACATTCTGATTAATGTCCCTTACTTTTGCATAAGGTGCCATGGCACCTTTTAAAGAGCACTTTCTTCTACAGACCCTTTAACAGCATAGGTCTTCCTAATCATCTACTGGACCAGGATTTCAGTATTAACTTGGAAAAATACTATATACTAAATCACTAAAACTATTTTCTGGAACAACTTGCTTTTGTTTTGGTGGTCCTCTATTCAAGTAATAGCACAGGCCAACATTTTATGACAATAGCCTGATTTCTTTTCTCTATTCAGTTTTGCTCCTAATGTAATTGTAGTTTTGCCACCAAGGCAGATTAATTTGCACTCCTGGCTCACTGGCAGAGGCATTCCATTACTCCTCACATGAAACTGTGTGCATATCTAGGGGAGAGCACACATGAAGGTGTGCACAGGTGAGCTGTTAAGGAATTGTCCCACTTGCCTGCTTATGATTTTAGTGAAAAATAAGCCACCTTTAATTTCCTCTTGATTTCTCTCTCAAGCTGTTGAGCAAGCTGAGGTAACAGCTGTCCTTGGTTAAAGGCTCCTATACCCATTTTCAACCTCTTTCTATGGACACCAGTCTGTTCCTCATGCTGCTGAAACATTGCCTCACACTGCAAGCTGCATACAGCAAGGAGGCCACAGGAAGAGGAGACAGAAGCACAGGAACACTGCCAAAACCAGAAATCTCCAGTAGCATATGGCCTCAGCACCAGTGGACAGGATCAGGAGCAGTTAGTGCTGCAGCTGCCACCTTACAGGATACTCTTAACAGACTGGATAAGAGAGCTGCAGTTCTTCTTCAACAACTCTCCATTTCACTAAATGATTAGAGTATTAAAGTCAGTGGGAGCCAGAAACAAAATTGCTCCATATACAAAACACCCAAAATAGGCCTTATGAGGCTTCAGATTTTAATTCTGTATCTTTTATTCTCTATTCTGATTGGATAGGAAAAATCTGATTTCTCCTTTTCCTGATTTTGGATACTTATATACCTTTTTTCTAGTGGATTAACCCCATTCTCCATCTGGAGGTCTGGGATTGTACCATATTTTCTTTGCTTTTACAGTCAGCTGGAAAATCTCCAGCCCTGAATGGGGCTGTATGTCCTTGGCTTTGACATTTGGTTTCTAGTCTCCACTAATAATCAGGGTTAATTCCTTTGCTTGTCATGATTTGTGGGGTTTGAATTTCCCTAATTTATACAGTGTTTCTGTCTCCACACCAGCTCCCTCATCCTATGTCTGGCACTCCAGTAGCATCTCAGTCTGTGTTGGGAGTGTGAATAGCACATACTCAAATAGGTACCTCTCTGATTTGCTTTTCTCTGCCATGGGAGGGGTGAGTACATGCAGAAAGTAGCCACTTCAGTTACCTAGTTTTATGTCTACTCTTCCTCCAGAGTTCAGCCTCTCTACTCCTCCTCATCAAACTGGACCTTGACTTTTCAAGTGAATACCAGAGAGATATGCTGACATCATCTTTCAGTGTATATGGCTTTCTTTTCATAGAATCAGAGAACAGTTTGGGTACGAAAGGCTCTTAAAGATCACTGAGGCAGTGGGATAAGCAGGCAATCCTGTGGACTGGAGTGGTGTATCTACAGAGAAACCACCAAAACCTAACTTACATTATGATCTGTGCAGACGAATACATGCAACCAAACTAGCACTTTTAAAGCTGTTGGAGTTTGCTAGAGGAAACAATCAAAAGAAATATTGTTTGCTCAGCTTCTCAGAAATCTTTTGATAAGATACCCCAAAAAGGATATGTGGAAGCAAATCACTGACCACAGGACAAAGGTTCTTAGCATTTTGGCATTTAATATCTGGGTGAACAATGGGAAAAGAAAAGATCCCAGGGCTTGGTTCTATTTGTGGCAAAATATTTCAGCTGAGGGATGACACAGAGAGGTATGAATATTTGGAGCTTCTGAGATTTAATGTACTTATGCTGAAAAAGGGGTAACTCCTTTAGTACTTCTTACAAATGTGAGCAATTATATACTCCACTGAAGATGGTAGATACTGTATCCAAGGATTAAATGAGAGAACAGTGCAATTCCCCCCAAGTTAAAAAGACAAGTGGTCTGATAGTTACTACACACAGAATCAAAGAAGCATCAGATGAAGAAAAAGGCTCGGGGACAGTACATTTCTTGAGCAGTTTTGGCCAGCAAAAAGCATAGAGAGCTGAGTGAGGAAGTGCCCCACAGCTCTGGGGGAAGCAGGACATTTTTCAGTGCTGCATAAAAAAAAAAAGTCAGACTGTGCTAGACAAAGTCTTGACTAAAGCATCAATTTTGCTTCCTCTTAGAAGCATTCTGCAGCACCCAGAATTGAGGTTAAGCATTTGGACTAATCACTTTGCAATATCCTACTGAGCTGAGAGAACTAAATTTGTCACCAGAGGAAGCTGCCCGGAAACATTATGTTGCTTTAAACAGTAGCAATAGTATACTACAGTATTCACCCCCCGCTGCTCCCCTCTCCCCCCCCACCCCCACCCCCTCCTCCTCTTTCTCTTATACTGCTTAATCTCAAGCTTCTAATTTCTGTTGGTTTGGAATAGGTTGTCAGCAGGAATATAGAGGGAAAGTCCTCTTTCTGAAAGGGCTTGTAGAGTACCATTGCCTCTGGTGGACCATATTCTGTGGGACAGAAGGTTTTTTCCAAGTATTTGCTCCTACATGAAACACCTTAGAAATATAGTCCTTGGAAAACTGGGAACTGTCTGAAAATTCTGTTTTAAATGGGAAACAGTACATCAGGTTATCTCCCTCATGTCCACAGCCCCTAGGGCAGGGCAGTGGTTGAGCACTGAGCACACTTTACTGGAGGGAAGGGAACCGGCTAAACAAGGAATTATTAGTGCACTTGAAAGCAAGGATGTGTTTTCTATGAACTTTAATTGGAAGAAGAGATAAATGAATGCCTTGCAATAGATGAATGCAACAAGTCCCATCACAGTTTAAATATGCAAGGATATTTGGGAAGAAAGGAAAAAAATCCCAAATGACAAACTGGAGGTACATGTGGAAGGGCTGCTTTGCCCAAAGGAAAAATATCTCTCTTGGTTTTTTTGTTTGTTTGTTTGTTTTTTCCTCTAACTATTCACAATGGTTTTATGTGATTGTTTATTTGGCTATTCAATAAATAACAGAGCACCTTCTCATGCAATGCACAGTATTTATACATTCACCTGAGAGCCAAAACACGTTCCTGATATGCAAGGGCTGTCAGAAGACCTGAGGCAGTTTTAAAATGGATATATGTCTCTTCAGTCAGACATTCTTATGCTTTGGCTACACAGGTTGAAAAAAGCAGAATTGGTCCCCAGAGACACAACTGCTGTTTTTCATCTTCACCCTCAAAGAAACATTTTAATTCCATAATCAATAGATCAAAATGGAGTGATCTCTGGGTAACTGACCATAGACAACCATTGCCACTTAACTGTTTAAAGCATAAATTATCAGAAATACCCCAATTTTCTTTTGAGCAAGGCAGAACCAGCTTTTCTAAAGCAGAGGAGAGATTTGCCTGAAGTTCAAATAGTTTTGAGTGAGCCTGTGGAAAAGTTCAATTTATTTTCCACTCCAGCTTCAGATTGGTGGTGCTCCAAGCTTTCATAAGCTCTAGATACTGACCTATCTATTTATAACACTTAATGAGTTAAACTCTTCAAACATCTTGAGAAAAGCCTCAGAACTGTTAGACTTACTTTGTCATCAAGTATTTGGTATTTTCTATCTTATAAACTAGAATTTTAAGTTCCTGGCATGTGCAAGGAAGAAAACTCAGCTAAAACCAGAAAGAAGCAGCAGGCCTGTCAAAGAGCTATTTTTTCTGACATTCCCTCTTTATTTCCTCATCCTTGGATACATGATGGAGGCCTAAAGGGTGATTTTACCAGACTTGCCCAAGGCCAGCTGATACAAGAAGCTACTTAAGCAGTGCTGTAACATTTACACTTGTTCCTCACTACCACTTAATAGTGTAGATTATAAATAGCCTCTTTCCTTATGATAAACCTAACATACAGCTGGGAACTCCCCAAGAGCTTATATTTATGAACTTTAAAAACCTCTGCTACAGAAAACCTAAATTATTGCCTCTGCAGGTGGAGGAGAGGAGTTCATGGAGCCTTTACAGCTGTTTTAGGAAGGGCTCCTCCTGACAAGTCCCGGCTCATGGGGCACAGTGGCCCCTTCCTGGGAGGGCATTGCCTGCATCTCATCACGCTCTCTCTAAAGTGCATTTCTCCTGCTCTGGTATTTTTCTAAGATGCCTTGAAAACCAATGGATGGTAGTGTTGTAGCTGAGGTAGCTTGGGATGCAAATTTGAGCAGGGAGAGCAGCAAGACGTTTGTCTTGCTGTGATGGATATACATGCAACTGGCTTTTGGCTCCAAACTTAGCTTTTGATAGGTCCTCTTGCCTCCCTCACTCATGAATAGAAGGGGATTCCTTGGAACAGATACAGGGTAGGTGTCCCTCAGCTGGGGGAGTCCTAGCCTTTTCCCAGAACCATGTGGGAAGCTGTGAAGGGAAAGGGACCCTTTCCTCCAGGTAGAGTCTGGGTTGGGACTGTACCTGAATAATTGCAAGCCCTTGTGTCATCCTCATCAGATGGTGTCTGCTCTTGGCCCAGGCATCCCTGACTTACCTTTGCTTTCTACCTCACCTGCCTGTGCTTTATGCATATACAGAAAACTCCTGGAAAGCCCCATGGAGACACAAGGTTATCCCTGTGCTAGAAGGATTTTCCTGCCCTGGTACCACAGCACTGCTCTTCCCAGAACCTGAAGTCAGAGTTCCCCCCTGGCCCTCCATGAAGTCTGCAAATACGCATTTTCCAGACCTGTAAGTCACTATTGTACTTATTATATTTATTTATTAGTTATTTTCCTTTTTCAATACCAACATGGATTTAGGGGCCTGAAGAGCTTCTTGAAGGAATTTCAAAAGAGGCTGCATGCATCTGGGAAGGAGAAATTTGTGCAGACAAGAGGGGAGACCTTGTAAACTACAGATCTTGGAAGGTTTGTGCTGACAGAGAAAGAGACCGCCAGATCACACTGCTGTTGCTGTGGGAGCCAGGAGTGCAGCACGTCTGGATTATCTGAAGGAGACCGGGTGGAATTTTCCTAAGAGTTAGGCAGCATAACATGCCAGGACAGCAAATGGCTGGAGGCAAGTGTTTCATTGTGCTAAGTGCCATAAAGCCAAGAAAACAGATGTCCTGGGTGGACTGAGGACAGAACAACACATTGTATTAAATAGATTATCAATAGGATAATGAATATTTTGTTCAGATTGTCGTAAAGTTGGTGTTGGTTTGTGGTTTGTTTTTGTTTTTTTTTTACATCCTAAGACATTGTAACTAGATAAAGCATGAAACCCTCTAATGATAGTTACCAAAGTCCTTTCTGACACTGAAACATTAACAGCATGAAGAACAAGACTTTAATTCTGAATATACTGGGTTTATTACCCAGTCCCATGCACCTGATTTATACCATACATTTCCATTGATACCAGGACGAGTGAATGGATCTGAGGAAATTGAATATACAGCCCAGCGTTTTTTTATCGATGTGCAAAACAAAGGGCTAAATTTAAAGTTAATACTGACTGAAAGAAGAAACTCTTATCTGAAACTATGTGTAGAAAAATTGTCATGTGCCTTGGGAAAGTGATGATGATTTTAATCCAAAGCATGATAGGCCTGCCTATGCACATGAACGTAGTGTGACCCAGCAAGTTTTCAGCCGCACTAAAGGTTATAAGGTGGCACCTGCCCTCTGCTAAACACTATCTCATTGTCACAGAAGGGTTTTGTGAAGAGGCAGCTGAAGGTTTCCTCCAAACTTCACAGAGCAAGACAGTGGCTTGTGGGGGCAAAGTTATGTAGACATGACCTAGGTCTCCTGCACTTAGGCCAGTAAGGAGTCCGCTCAGCTCTTACGGCAAGAAAGACTGGTGAGACTCTGTGGGAATATTCAGATCTGCATTCTTCTGAGAAGTGTTCAAGACAGACTCAAGCATTAGCTGCAAACCAAATATAATTTACCCATTAAAAAATGGAGAAAGTGTTTTCTCTAGATGTTTTTCCAAAGTATCCTGGTTGACCATGAAAGCCAGTGGAGTCCTGGTTTTTATCAGCAATAGTGAGACCAGGACGACCAGGACAGTGATCATCCCTCTCTTCCTGGCACTGGTGAGGCCACACCTCAAGAGCTGTGTTCAGTTTTGGGTCCCTCACTACAAGAAAAACACTGGGGTGCTGGAGCATGTCCAGGGAAGGGAAATGGAGCTGGGGAAGGGTCTGGAGCTATGAGGAGTTGCTGAGGAAGCTGGGGGTGTTTAGTCTAGAGAACAAAAGGCTCAGGGAAGACCTTATCAATCCCCACAAGTACCTGAAAGGAGATTGTAGCCAGGTGGACATCCTGTCTCTTCTCCTCAGTAACAAGTGACAGGACAAAAGGAAATGGCTTCAAGTTGTGCCAGAAGAGGGTCTGACTGGATATTAGGAAAAACAGGCTGCCCGAGGAAGTAGCTGAGCCACCATTCCTGGAGCATTTAAAAGGTATGCAGAAGTGGCACTTAGGGACTTGGTCAAGTGGTGGACTTAGCAGTGCTGGGTTAATGGTTGCACTTGATCATCTCAGAGATCTTTTCCAATCTAAACAATTCTATGATTCGATGGCTCTATTGACATTCCAGAAAATAACTGGGGAGCTACATTTTTGTGGTACCATCACATGTTCTTTGTTCCAGAACCTTCTCTACTACTGTAGAGCTCAGCTCTCCATTCAGGGTACAGATGTCTCCTGTATAGGCCACCAAAGCTTTTTTTTACTCCTTTGAAATTACCAGACACTGTCATAGTGCTGGTACACTAGAGGTTTTGGTCTTACATGTGAAGCTCCTGAGGCAGTTTCTTAAGTAAAATCCTGTTCTGAAATGGAATGAGTGATCTGCTTAGACTATGCCTATCACTTGTGTGGTTTACCTTGCTGACCAAATCACAAAGAAGACTTTCCCTAAGGAAAGAAACACATGCCTCTGACCTTTTTTTTAAGTAGCCAACAGCCACAAATCTTCCCCTGTTGTGAGCACTATTGCTACCACATGTTCTAATGTGAGTAAAAGAAAGAAATACCAGTCTGCAAAGCTTGCTTTTGCCTTGAGTAGCTAGTTACCTTATTTGCACAGCGCATTCTGACTCTGGTCCTCTCCGCTCTGCTCATGCTGATCCATTACTGCATAACTAGCGGGTCTGTCTGAACATGAGCATGATCATGGCAGTGCTCTTTCTCTGGTCAAAAGCTGGAGTCAAATCAGTATAGTGATAGCAATCTTAAAATAATAAAAATAAAAGGAAGAAATGCAGATGATCAAGTTTTTGGAGGGTGTGTGTGGGAGGTAATGACAGCTAAAGAAGACTGTGAATTAATCACTTTCCATAATATTCCTGAAAGTATCTTACCGAGGCATTAATTTTAATCTTTACAAGTTGAACAACTGCTGCAGGGTGAATCTGGCTTTCCACCTCCAGTGGAACAGCCCATTTTGAGAGTTAAAGATCTCTCTATTTATCTTTTCTGTGAAATCTTGTTCTATTTCATCTGTGCAGAGCACTACGTATTCTGCTGGAAAAAACAGTAAAATAAGAGAGGGAGAAACAGTCACTGCTATTATCAGAGGTTGGGGTTTTTTCAGTTGAAAAGGAATCTTTGCCACTTTCATGACTCAATGTCTTTTATGAATCCCATCCCTTTAACATTCCATTCGGGCTTCAACAAAGAAGCTGCAGCTCTCACCAAAAAAGGAAAACTTGTTTAAAATCCTTCCCTGTCTTGGAGAAGCTTGTCACTTGTGACTGTCTCAAGATATGTCAAATTGGGTTAACTGCTGTTTCGTTATTATTGTAAACTGTACTGTCTGATAATCAGACCAGTTGAGACCATAAGCCAGTCTGCTGAACAGGCAAAACACTGTGAAATCCCACTTCAGGCCAGATTATAGAAAAGCAGAGTGTTCTCTCAAATGAAAATCTCCAGATGGAATATTGGCAGCTCTAGGGAATTGGACTGGCAATATCAAAGATGGTCTCATCATGAGCATCATATGATCTTATTTTCTGCCTTTCACAAAGCTTTCTGAATGTGACTGTCAGTCCCTCTCCTGTGAGGTGAGTGGTTGTGACCAGTATTCAAAAGATTAGGGTCTGCAAAGAGCATGGCATTTTATTTCCCCTGCAGTCACACCAAAGCACAGACACCATGTAGAAGCCCAAGTTCCAGTGGCCCAAAACAGTGCACAGATTTTTGGTTAGGATTAGCATCGCTCAGGCTGCACTCTACATTTGGGGAACTGATCCTCATTTCTCCCTTCTGCCTCAACCCTCATTTGGGCTGAATATTCAGGAGCACTTTGCTGCCATTTGAAATGCTACGATAAGGTTTCCAAGAGAGTTCATACAGAGGCCTGTCACATGCCTCTCAAAATCTTTCTGGAAATATGTGGGCCACAAAATATGGGGCAGCACATGTGGAGAGTTGCTGCTTGAGGAGATGTGGAGTAGACTATGGAGAACCTGAACTTACTTCTTTGATTCTGGTTTAAAAAAAATTCTGCCTGATGACAAGATATGACATTGCTTCTAAAATAAGTAACACTTCAAAGACAGAAAAAAAAAAAAAGGCAACTTCAGCAACAAACCTCTGGAATTTCATTTGGCTTAGGATTTAAAAAGTTTTTCCAGTAGGACTCATCACATTATTGTGGAACCTATTTCTGTCTATTGGAGTGCCCTCTATAGTGAGCAAGGAAAAGATGGAGAGCAGCAGCAGACATTTCTCCTGGCCTTGCTGTGCGGGGTGATACACACTCACCTCCCATGTGCAGAGTTCCTCACTGCCTTTTGAAGCCTTCCATCCTATGTACAATGAACTTAAGGTGCCCGTAGTAGGCTGTGAAGGTGATGGAGAACTGTTCTGTGTTCTCCTGGTGGCTTTGGCCTCCTGACCATCAACCATACAAGTAGTTAGCACAGCTGGCAAACACTTGCATTAGCTTCCACCTTCATGTGGCTTAGCTGTCTGAGGCAGCTGTTAGTCCTAGTGTCCAGAAAGCCTTGTCCATGTTGGTGTCCCAGCATCTGACTTCCTCTGTGCAATTGCTCTGCTGCAGTTAGACAGCTACAGTCACAAACATCAAAACCAACTCTCACTGAATCACAGAATCACAGAATATGCTAAGTTGGAAGGAACCCACCAGGATCATCAAGTCCAACTTTTATCCCTGTATTGGGGTCACCATTTGTTGGGGTTCCCTTATCCCGAGTAAGGGGGCAGCGTGAATGATGCTCAGAAGAGCTCAGGCACAGCAGGCATCAGAAGGCTTGATCAGAAGGCTTACAGCTTAGACAGTTTATTCAAGATAGTTTCACAGTCAGTTTCCTCATAGCTCATAGATCATAGTGGTAGCTAGTAGTAGTAGTTCCTAGTAGTTGAAGTAGTTCTAGTAGTTTTAGTTCTATTTTCAGTAACATCCACACCTTTTATATCCTCTCCCATCCAACCTGGCATGACATTATTGGCTAGCCCATTCACCTCACATTCACCAAAGCATTTCATTGGCTACAAGACACCCACACACCACAGGTAGCTCTCTTCTCTTTAAGGGAGAACTCTAAACTGCTTTCCTTAGGGATGCACTCACTGTCACCCCTACAGCCCTGTACAGGACAGATCCAAAAGTCACACCAGGTGCCTTGACAATATCATCCAAATGCTTCCTGAACTCTGCCAGGCTTGGTGTTTCCCTGGGGAGCCTGTTCCAGTACACAGCCACTCTCTGGGTAAAGAACCTTTTCCTAATATCCAACCTAAACCTCCCCTTACACAACTTTAGGCCATTCCCTCAGGTCCTGTCACTGCTCACCAGTGAGACAAGATCAGTGTGTGTCCCTGCTCTTCCCCTCACAAAGAAGTTGTAAATTCAATAAGGTCTCCCATCAGTGTCCTCTTCTCCAGGCTGAACAGACCAGGCAACCTCAGCTGCTCCTCATAAAGTTTCCCCTCAAGGCCTTTCACCATCCTTATTACCCTCCTTTGGACACTCTCTGATAGCTTAATATCTTTCTTATATTGTGGTGCCCAAGACTGCACACAATATTCATGTTGAGGCCACCCCAGAGCAGGGCAGAGCAGAGCAGGACAATACCCTCTCCTGTGCCTGATGCCCCCCAGGACACAGTGGTCCCTGCTGGCTGCCAGGGCACTGCTGACTCATACTCAAATTGCCATCGACCAGGACCCCCAGATCCCTTTCCATGGCACTGCTTTCCAGCACCTCATTCCCCAGTTTGTATGTACATTGATGGTTGCCCCACCCCAGGTGCAGAATCTGGCACTTTGCCTCATTGAACTTCATATGGTTGGTGATTTCCAAGTCCTCTAATTTGTCCAGGTCTCTCTGCAGGGCCTCCCTGTCTTTGAGGGAGTCAGCAGCTCCTCCCAGTTTTGTGTCATCTGCAAACTTGCTTAGCATCCCTTCCAGTCCTGTGTCCAAGTCATTTATGCAGACATTGAAGAGCACAGGGCCCAAGATGGAGCCCTATGGGACCTCACTAGTGACAGGTCACCAGACTGATATTACCCCCTTTGCTATCACCTTCTGTGCTTTACCTGTGAACCAATTGCTCACCCATCATGTGATGTGTTTATCCAGCTGTGTGCTGGACATTTTGTGTGTTATCTTTCAGATGTTTTTCAATACTTCCCAGAAAAGTCTTCTCTACAACCTCACCAGGCACTAAAATGAGACTGCAGTTTCTGAGGTCCTCCTTCTGGCCCTTCTTAAAAATCAGAACAACCTTCAGCAGCTTCCAGTCAGCGGAGACCTCTGCTCTTCAGGGCACCAAATTCTGTGTGCT
>JAWWLZ010000094.1:49191135-49206238 GCA_035041345.1 Poliocrania exsul
GGTGACATTTGCCAACTTCCAATCCTCTGGGACCTCCCCAGAGAGCCAGGACTGTTGGAAGATGATGGAGAGTGGCTTGGGAAGCTCTTTTGCCAGCTCCCTCATCACCCTGGGATGGATCCTGTCTTGTCCCATAGACTTGTGAGGATCCAGATGGAGCCCTGTGGGACCTCACTAGTGACAGGTCACCAGTCTGATGTTACCCCCTTCACTATCACCTTCTGTGCTTGACCTGTTAGCCAATTGCTCATCCACCATATAATGTGTTTATCCAGCTGTGTGCTGGACATTTTGTGTGCTGTCTTTTAGATGTTTTTCAATACTTCCCAGAAAAGTCTTCTGTACAACCTTACCAGACACTAAAATGAGACTGACAGGCCTGTATTTTCCGGAGTCCTCCTTCTGGCCCTTCTTGAAAATCAGGACAACCTTTAGCAGCTTCTAGTCAGCTGAGACCTCTCCTCCTCAGGGCACCAAATTCTGGGTGCTAAAATACCTGGAGACCATTTGTGAACAAGAAAATTTTAATTGGTAACAAAGGACTTCTTTCCATGCAAGATACTGTAAAAGATTAAACTCCCACCTGCTCTGTCACAGCAGGAGGATTCTGGCCCATTACATTTCTTACAGTTTAAATCCAATGATGAACCCAGAATACTTAGGCATATGAAAACCTGTGAATGGTAATGATCTTGCCGCTCCCTGGGACTGATGGTTTGACAAGGGATAAATTCATATCATTCCCCTCCCAGAGAATAGGGGATTTTACTCTGCTATCTTTGTTTAGAAAGAAGCACAGAAAAATGCTGAAGATACATGTGGATAAACTGCAGAGTAAATATCAGATAGAAAGAGAGAGGTTGGGAGAAGTCACTGCTTGGCTGGGAAGTTTAAACAGTCAGAAGAGTGAGATAACTGGCACATGGGTGCACCCATGAGCGTTTGTGCTTATGTTACTTGTGTGTAGTTCCTTGACTTTACCCACATTCACCCATATATAAGTCAGAGATTTTGCATGTGCTTTATGCAGACTGTTCTCTCATTGCCATCTAGCCTGTGTGAGCTTTTTTGTGGCTATGTAGACCTAAGTAGGGATGATCGGGGCTTGTAAGTGAATGTGTATGGCCACCATGGCATGCCATTGAGCATCACTGCTGCCAGTGATGAAGGTGAAGGGCAGGAGATGTGGGACATGCAGTGACTTCAGTGATGGTATTCTGAAATGGGAGAAGACTAATTACTTCCACAGATTGAAAATATTAGCTTAGTTCTGAGGTACTGTTGATTTGCCGGTGAAAGGGAGCTGTGCTTGGTCTGTGTGGTGTCCCACAGTGTGGGGTGGAACAGTGCAGAGAAACAACATGAACACTTCCTTCTGCAGCTGCCTGCATCATTAGTCATCTTGGCTTGGACCCTCAGGGCACTCAGCAGTATCCCAGGAAGAAATGTCCCCAAGCAAAAAACAGCACCTTGTAAGCATGAAAAAGTGATTTGCAACATCAAATGGGCAAACTTTAGTCTGCTGGATAGACCCTTCCTGATCTGGTCAGTAGGGGGTATATTGCTTCTTTGTGTGAACACACTGCTCACATGCTATTAATTGGAGTGACATGTTTTTTGCACCAAGAGAATAACACACTCTTAAGGAAATTAGGAAGTTACAAATGGGCCTGAAAGTGTTCATTGCATCATCTCTTTGACTTGACAGTCCATGTGGAAGAGACCACTGCAACAACTTTGAAATATGAAACCCTCACCCCTTCAAAGAATTGACTTCAGTAGATATTGACCAGAGATTGTGGAAACGCCACGTAATTTATTTATAAAAGTAATAACATTTCTAGAATAGAGCCATCCAGAGGATCTTAAATCAGTTTGAATTCTCTTTAGTGGAAGCCCATCTTTCTGTTCAAGCCAGTATTTATGTGTAAAAGCAGTGATTCACTAGTCAGGAGACACAGCAATAGTCTGAATTCCCTAACCAGGCTAAACAAGAGTTAATAGTTTTTTTCCCCTCTCCGTCTTCTCCACATCCCTGCAGCTACGTTGGCAGCTCAGCCTCAGAACCTATAGCAGATGAACAGAGGAAACCTGCATGCTCTGTTCACTGAACATGACACCGGAAAAGGCAATCCAAAGCTGCAGTCAAACAAAAAGCATACGCAAGTGGATGGTTAGCTATTTTGTATCAAGATCTCCAGGCTGATATACTCCTATTGCCCAGTGGTACCTCCACACGTTGTAGAGCAGTGCCCTGTGGGCTAGGTCAAGGTCTCAAACTCAACAGAGGTGTTGGACAGATCAGAGTGTTGTTAGTTCCAACGCAGCACCACATAGTCATGTCTGTGCTACTGATCTTACAGTATGTGCAGACAGTTTGGTCACCCCTCTGCTTTCCCCCATGACAGCTCACAGCTTTGAGGTGAGAGATGGCAGAGCACCACCCTCATCTCTGTGTCCTTTTGGCATGGCCTGATGCCATCTCTCAGGAAAACACTGCAACTCCAGGAAGGCACTTAACTGAGATGGAGGAACATTTTACATCAGTTTTTCTCTTTTTCCCATGTCAGTCAGTGGTGGGACCTCTCCTGTTTTAATATGACACCTCTTGTCCATTTAGGTGAGGACATATTTTCAGCTTTTGGTGTTTACTTTCTTCCCCCAAAGCCTCCTTGGATGTGCAAAGAGGCAGGCTTCCAAATTCATTAAGGAAACATTTGTTTGTTGACCTTATGATGAGTGCAAAATGTACAGACTGAAGGTTCAAAATCTGTCAGACAAAGTATCAAATTATGAGCATTTTCAAGTCAGTCTCATTATTCTGACTCATAAGGTCTAGATATTTTTTGCTGGCAATGTATGCCTCTTTCTGTGCCCTCCAACCCTTGCCTTTCACTCCCTTTCCAGTCCTAGCATAACACCCGCTTTAGGAATTTACCACTTGGGCTCTCTGTTGTTACTGCAATCATGGTTAGCTGAATTTTTTTTTCTGGGGGTGAGAAGGGGTAGTCTTGTTACAAATTTCCATTACCATTTTTAAGCTTCAGGAATTGCCTGTAAACTAATAACTGCTGATTTCTGAGTTGCTGATTTGTCTGCTTGTTCATAAGTAGGAACACAAACTGTGTCAATTTTTGCAATTCTGTTTTGTATGTTCTTATCTTCTGATGTGGACTAGGGGCCCTGCTATAACTCAATTTAATTTGAAGCAGCCAGCCCATTAGGACTGGAAACCTGACCACTGAGTAAATTATGTTCAGAGCATTTTAAAATCCTACTCTGTCCTGATGTTAACCCTCACGATGACTTTATGCCACACACTGGCAAGATAGCAGCACTCATTGAGAATCAGCATAACGCATTGTTTTAAGATGAGATGTGCTTCCTAGGGGAATTTAGACCATATTCTGACCTTAACAGAATCTAGTCTAACTCTATGGATTTTCATGGCATCATTCTGAAATTATTTGTCTGAAGTGTAATGAAAAAAGTTTTTTGCTGATGGACTTTAGGCCCTTAAAGGACATTATTTTTCACAGAAAATGCAACTTACCCCAGAATGTGAGGTCTGTGCAAATACACTGGGCCATGAAGAATGACTTGAGAGGAGCAAGCCAGTAGTCTTTCTGTGCACATGGTGAATTAAACAAAAGAATTGTGAAAGTAATGAAGAAAATATTTTTTTAAAATTTGAAGAATCCCATATTGTGTGAACATATTCTAATTTATCTTACCCAGCCCTCAGTTTTGCTAAGAATCTTTAATACACATTTCCAGTTAAAATGTTTGCACCTCTCAAAAAACCAAGCTTGTTGAAACCACTGTAAAAGACAAAACAAAACCAATATAAAATTGATGGCAAGGCAGTACTTTTTGACACAGCACATGAGCAGAACTCATTGCCACAAGATGTTTTATGGCCCAGGTGTATAAAAGGTAAAAAACCTCAAGACCCCATGATATAGTGGGAGAAATTTCCAGTGTGTTTCCTAATGGCCTATGTGTGATCTCTGGCTCAGGAAATCATCAAAACACTAACAACTGGACTGTAGGTAAAAAATTGCCAGACAGGGTACTGGGATAGATGAACCTCTATTTTAAGTGTGAATATTTTTTATTCTCATGAGAATAAAATGGAGATTCTGATGGGAAGATGGTCTTTCTGTCTGTCTTACTGTGAATTTTAACAGTATGAGAGTTAGCATTTATTTTGAGAGTTAACTTATTTTTTTTTAAATTATTGCACCTGATTTTGCTTACTTAAAATTAATTTTCAGAACCAATGCCTCAGTGATTTTTACAATAACACAGAAATTCAGTTAGTTCTCTAATTTCAAAATAAAGGAACACATTCATGGTTATGTTTCTCAAACACTTTGAAGTATTTTTTCTGTGCAAAAAATAAATTTTAATTTGTTGCTATTGTTGTTGTTGTTGTTTAAGGAAGAAACTATTTTAACTTTGAAAACATCTGGTTTCTGGCCAGAAAGCCACCAAATGCCTGAGTAGTCTTACTCCACGCATATGTCATATCATGACATCTTTGAAGAGACTTCTTACATGCCAGTGTGCATCTAAACATTAGCCCAAACTCTGAGTTATCATGATTAATATCACAAAGAAGAACATTCCTTTTCTCTCCTTCTTGTAACCTATCTAGGCAAATTTTCCATAGATCCAAAATTGCACCCGGTATTTACCTTCTGTAGGAGTTAGACCGCTAAAAAGATCTAAATGTTGAGATTTTAGACTTGAATGGCCTTTTACTGACAAAAGTGGATTTCCTAATGGATTTTTAATCTAACACAATTCCTTCTAAGGGATGGAGTTCCCTTTAGGTTTTGGCATAGTTAAGCCCCCTTGAGCATGAATCTGTAGGAGAGATTGCCAAAGCTAAATGTTAAATTATACCTTAGCCTCATTGACAGATGAATAAAAGAGTAAGCTCAGCATTCTTCCCTATTTGCATCAGCAAAAGATTGTTTCAGCAACAATCTTGGCAGAACTTAATTACCTGTAAATTATACGACCTCAGGGCATGTTGGACAATAGAGAGGAAACCAAGGCAATATACATACACTTCTCTGCTGACAATCACAAGTGTTCATGCAGCCTGATTAATTTTGACTTGGCATCAGGAAGCATCTGGCATTCTGAATTCTCCAGCTTGTTTTCACCATGTCTCTGTGACTCAGACCTACTCCATAGCTTTTCCATTCAGATGTTGACAATAACGACTGAATAATCCTTATTCAGAGATAGGAAGGGCAAAGAATAGGCAGTGCATGCCACACTCAACACTCCATGGAGAGGATGGGGGAAAGAACCTCTCTTAATTTAAAAGACATGCAAATGTGGTACTTGGGGAAATGGTTTAGTGGTGGCCTTGGCAGTGCTGGGTTAATGGTTGGACTCGAAGTTCTTAGAGGTCTTTTCCAACCTACAAGATTCTATGATTATCATGATGCCAGACTGTGGCATGGCTATCATTGTTGACAGGGAGTGTGGCACAGCAAGAGAGAGTGCCTGATTTGCTGGCTCCTTGTTGCTGCCAAAATAACATCCGTGTCTCATTCCTGCATAGGGTCCCCCAAAGTCTAGTGGTGGAACATGATCACCACCATCATTATAATAAATCCTCGCTGTTCTCCCTGTACCCATTCTGGGCTGACTCAGAGCTGTGAGATTTGTCACAGTACTTCATGCTTCCCATAGAACATGAAAAGGGCATTGATCCAATTCCCAGGTCTGAAATAATCAGTTCTAAACAATGGAGTATTAAATATTCACAGAGATCATGAGGGCTGGAAACTCATGCCTTCTCTTGCTGGAGAGCTGGGAGCCTTCCTGCCTTCTCCCTTGATCAATGAAAGATGTTTAAGTCCTGGCGAGGTGTAACCTCACACCCTCACACTACCCTAGTTAGTAGGAAGGATGGTTTATTTAACTTTTTAGGGCTCTCAAATTTCCCCATATCTCTCCTCCTGCTCTACCATGAATTCCTTGGTATTGAAGCTATTTAGCTTTGTGTGAATATAAAGAGATATGGAAAACATTAATGCATGTAACTTTTTCTGAATGTGCAGTGTAAATACAGTACATGTTGGTCTGTGATGGTGTGACTGTGGTTCTGGCTGCCCTTTGGCCAGAGCAAAAAGTCACCCAGCCCAGACGGTACCTACTGATGATCTCTGCGCACTGCAGTCCCTCCCTTTCCTCCATGTGTTCTCTGCTGTTGTCATCTGCCAGCCCCGGGTTTCCGTTCCTCTAGAAACCTGCTCTTTTTGAACCTTCAGCCTCACCTCACTGCTGCAGGAAGGCACTGGAACTGGAGGATTCTGGGGGAAAAAAGAGCAGAAAAATAAATTACTGCTTCAGAGCAGGCAGTGATGTTGTGAGTGCTCAGCTCCACCTCAAGTCAGTACAGTGGTCTGCACCTGGAAAATGAGCCCCTGCCTTCCCTGCTGTCTAATGCGCCTAGGGAGGTGATTGTGTTGCAGTTTGCAGGTGCTCATCTTTGGTACCTTCCATCTGGGAAGGTGCCTCAGGGCACAGAGTTTTTTAACTCCACCAGGTGT
This sequence comes from Poliocrania exsul, assembly GCA_035041345.1. Taxonomy (NCBI): domain Eukaryota; kingdom Metazoa; phylum Chordata; class Aves; order Passeriformes; family Thamnophilidae; genus Poliocrania; species Poliocrania exsul. Next base: position 49,197,714 of record JAWWLZ010000094.1, read on the forward strand.
CTCAGGTCTTACATTGCCTAGGAGGCCACTGTCCTGCACTTTTTTCAGTGACTCTCAAAATCAGTAGTACAGATAAAGAGCTGGGCAGTGAGGCCAGGGATCTGGCTTGGTAGGAATGCCCAGGTGCTGTGATGGCTGAGGTTGGCTCCATCATGGTCAGCTGCTGCTGGCCCACCTAGCACTACCTCTCTATATTTTCTTCTCAATTCATGTACCCCAGCAGCAATTTGGCACTGTCTCTGCTCTCAGCAGTAGCCAGGGGATGAGTGTGGCTCTCCTGCACTTGCAGCACCCCAGGCAGGTGGCTGTCCTTGGCTGGGAGAAGTGGCATTCTCAAGTATGTGGTTTCCTTCCAGGGTGGGCCTCTTTTCATTGACATGAGGGTACCTTAACCAGCATTTATTTTAAAATGCATTTAAACAAACCAGCCCTGCAATGTTCTTCATGGCTGGCTGGCACCTGGCTCTCCCCCAGCAAACATGGTGGGATTAAAGCAGTGTTGATGGGCTTCTTCCTCCACATCCTTAAAGATGTTCTCCCTTTGACAAAGGAGCTCCTTGCAACAGATGGGGGAGGAAAGGACTGTGATATAGTGTAAGGAATGGTGGAGTGAGTAGCCAGAGAGGAAAAGAGAGGTCTCACAGGATAATACATATGTCCTATTGAAATAGAGATGACACTGTTCATGGAAAGAGCTATGGAAACCCAGCATGAATGTAGAGAGCTAGATGCTGGACCTGCTGTTATTCCATGCCATCCTGGGAGAACATGACAGCTGGAGAGCCAGCATTTCAGGGAGTCTGCTGGGACCTGTGTGTTGATGCATACACAAACTGTGCAAAGCATCTTCACTGGTGTCACACTCACTGGTGTCATTGACCACAATTCACCCCATTTGAAGATCAAATGTCCTGAGTCATTGCAGAGTACAGCCTTGACACGGACAACGTTATCCCTGTGGTTTACTGTAGGTAATATCACACTCAACTACTGAACAGACTTCAGTAGGCTGTCTCTTCTTTTCCAGGAGTGTAGGTAAGTTGGCAGTTCTGATGAAGCAATGATAGAATAATTAGTTCAGCACCTCTAACAGATGAATGGGCTGCTTGAAGATGCACAAGGCAAGGGGCTGGTCCTATTTTTCACTGTGTTTCTGTCCTGATGGTGTTTCTGTCCTGATGGTGTTTCTGTTCATTAGTTCCACCTTCTTCACAGCCCTAAGCAGTCATAAACATGACTAAGATGGCAAAATCACACGGTTTGCTTTGAAATTACCACAACAAATATTATTCTCTAACCTTTATTTACTCTTTAAAAAAGTGTGGGTGTTTTCCATAAATTTTCAGTCATTCCAAGAGTATGCTTATAGCTGTTTTTCTGTTCTTCCATCCCTTCTTTTCTAAGAAATGAGGAGGTACACAGGTATCTTTATTTCTGACTGCAGAATACAGTGCTTTTTGCAATATACCAAACTATTGCAAAGACCTGTGGTCACACTGGGAGACACAGGAATGCCAGCTTTCTTATGATGTATTTTGAGAGGTACCACCAAGTTTCCTTAGAACTAGACACCTTGTCTCTTCAGAACACAAGCCAAAATTTTGCCCTTATTTGCAGCCAGAGGCCAATGTCTGAAGCACAGGGAAAACTACTCTGAGGAGTGAAGAAATCTACAGCTGGCAGGACATCTGCGAACCTGTCAGCTTGTATCTGTACCTGGGAAGACGATGGAACAGATCCTTCTAGTAGCTATGCAAAGGAACATGGAAGACAGGGAGGTGATTCAAGGCAGCCAGCACAGCTTCACCAAAGGCAAGTCCTGCTTTCTAGGATGAGGTGACTACATCAGTGCACAAGGGAAGGGCTGCTGATGTCATTTATCTGGACTTTTGTAAAGCCTTTGACATGGTCTCAGTTTGAGGGGAAACCCAAAATGTTTACCAAAAAGCAGAGGAGAGGATTCCTCTACAATAATCACGTCACTCCTTATTAAATTTAAGAAAAAGGAACTTTAATTAGAAAATGGATATAAGAAGGATAACTGTTCTTAACTATTATATATCTACATATATATGTAGATATAGATATACCTGTAAACAGACCAGAGCAAATTACTCCCCCAGCACCAAAAGTAAAACCAAAAGAGAATAACCCCCAAACGGCAGGTTCCTCCTGGTGCAGTTATATCTATGGACAGTGTCAGTGTCACAACTCGGCCAGCTGCGAGATGAATTCTTAGTCTTTTCCCAGCGAGGCAGACACAAGGGGTGACACTCACATGGACTTTCTCTCTCCTTATCCTTTGTCCCAAATGAAGAAGGAAATGCTGGGAGTGGAGGGATGGTGATAGTTCCCAGGAAGAAAAGGTCTGCAGCATGTCCCGAAAGCAGCTGTGACACCTCTCTCTCTCTCTCTCTCTCTCTCTCTCTCTCTCTCTCTCTCTCTCTCTCAGGTTGCTGTCATGGTGGGGTGGGCAGGCCGTGCTGCTGTGGGCGACGGTGAAGCCAGAGCGGCAACCAGGGCCATAATACCAAACCAGGAGAACAACATTGCCAAGAAAAAAACCAGCTCACTAAAGAGCAGCAGCGATGAGCAGGAGAATGGCTTCTCTCCAACAGCAACACACACAGCTACAGCATTCAGCCAGAGCTATGGATGTCCCCAAAACCAAAAGAGACGGTGCAAACCCATTCCCCACCACACCTTCCCCCAGTCTGCCCTCCACCCAAAATGATTAAGCAGGAATTTGTAGCAGTTGACCACTTCTTTTGTTAACTAATGGCATGGGGAATTAGTGGCAGGGAGAGAATTTTTTTTCTTTAACATACCAAAACTACAACAGTCTCCCAAAAGATCCTTCTCTCCAAATTAAAGAGCTGGATTTGATGAGTGAACTGTTAGATGGATAAGACAGTAGTTGAATAGTCACATCCAGTGGGTAGTGATCAGTGGCTCAGAGTCCCAATAGGCATTAGTGACAAGTGGTGCCCTTCAGGGATTTGTGCAGCTGACACACCTGATGAATGGGGTGCCATCCAGAGGGACCCAGACAAGCTTGAGAAATGAGTCCATGGGAATCTCATGAGGTTTAACAAGACCAAGTGCAAGGGACTGCTTCTGGGTCAGAGCAGCCCTAATATCTGTCCAGGCTGGGGGATGAACAAGTGGAGAACAGCCCTGCTGAGAAGGACTTGGATATGCTGATGGATGAGAGGCTGGAGAATACCCAGCAATGTGCACACACAGCCCAGAAAGCCAGTTGTGTCCAGGGCTGCATCAAAAGCAGCATGGGGAGCAGGGTGAAGGATGCCCCTCTACTCTGTGCTGGTGAGACCCCACCTGGAGTGCTGGATACAGCCCAGCAGAGGAAAGACACCAACCTGCTGGAGCTAGTGTAGAGGAAGGACACCAATTTGATTAGAAGAGTGGAGCACCTCTCCTATGAGGAAAGGCTGAGAGAATTGGTTTTGTTCATCCTGAAGAAGAGAAGGCTTTGAAGTGACCTATTTGCAGCCTTCCAGTACCTGAAGGGAGCCTGCAAGAAAGACAGACTCTTTTTCAATAGTATGTAGTGAAAGGACAAGGGGGAATGGCTTCAAAATAAAAGACAGTAGATTTAAATCAGGTATTAGGAAGAAATTCTTTACTATGAGGATGGTGAAGCGCTGGAACTGGTTGCCCAGGGAAGTTGTGGATGCCCCATCCCTGGAAGTGTTTGAGGCAAGGTTAGATGGAGTGCTGAGCAACCTGGTCTGGTGGAAGGTGTCCCTTTCCATGACAGGTGGGTTGGAACTAGATAATCTTTCAGGTCTTTTCCAACCCAAATAATTTGATGATTCTATGGTACTATCCCATCTTGATAACCTCCTTGCCCAGGCAGGTAATCAACAAGCTGCCCTGGAAGTACTCAGATGTTTTCCTTTGACTGCAAAGATGGGTGTAGATCTATACCCACTTCGCCTTAATAGAGCAAAGTTGTGAAGCCACAATGGTCAGTTAGTTAGGAGGTGGTGGAGTGGGAAAGCAGGCACTATGTTTGAACCAAAAATAGTCTGTTCACCAAATATTGCATACCCTTTTTTACTGGGAGGAAGATGAGTGATTGTACTCTAGGGGACTTTTGCAGGATCATGCCTAGCTTTCAATAGTGTTCCAGCACCAAGAGAACAGCAGGGAAGATTCCAAAACATACTCATCCTGCTTGAGCTGAGGCACAACAACCTCAGCAGGCATGGACAAGAGGAGGTTGGTGGTGTGGGGTGACACAGTCAGAACGTTTTCCTGGAAGTTGGTGTAAGGACAGCTATAAACTTTATACTGTGATATGTTGATTCAAAATAAACCCAGACTGTGAGTGTAAGGTTACAGGGGTGTGTTGAAAAGCAAATGCCAACATCTGTGCCCTAAACAAAGTGTCTTTTGTTATTAGAGATGTTGCACATTATCCTATCATGTGCAGTCCTTGAGCTGGTATCTGGAGTCAAGACAAGATGATATACATGCTTATAATAAAAGAAGTCATCACTCAATGTCTCTGTGACCCCTGGGCCTCAGCTGGCAGTCTGTGCTGCCAGGAAGGAGGCTGAAGGCTGTCTGGGGCTGTGCAGAGCTGGACTGCACTGGTCACTTTGCACCACCTAAATATGCTTCTGCCTGTAGGAAAGCATTACAGACCCTTGCTGCAGGTCACTGCAACTGTTAATCTTGTCTCTGAACCTGCCACATTACGTTGTCTTTCCCCAAACCCTGTGCTTCCTTTCTCCATCACATGAACATTGAAAGCTCAGGCCACAAGCAGTTAGGGCAAGCATGAAGGGTCACTGTCAGATGTGTAATGACACTCCCTGTTGCACGCTTAGCACCATCTTTCTGTCCCCCTTGCCCTGAGTCCTTCTCAAGTAGATTTTACTGCTTCAGGATGTTCATTTTTCTTTGATGCTTGCCAATCGCAAATAATTAAAAGTGATGAATATTTTTTTAAACTAGTCCCAGATCAAGGACTCCCATCTTCTGAGTGAAGAACTCTAGCACAGTACTTATGGCAGATAGTTAATATGAAGCACATGTGCAGCCCTGCTGAAAGCAACTAAAACTTTTTAAAGGGTTTTCAGAAGCACAGAGAGTTGATCTGCCCAGGTATACCATGCAATGGGAATTATTCATATGCTTAGTATTAAGCGATGTACTTTGTCTTTTGGTGGATTAACATCCATGCACTCTAGAGAAAAATGGTTCCAGAACCAGCTTGCACAAATGTTCTGCGTTGTCTCCAGATGCTCTCACTTACAGACATTATCTGTATAACTGCTTATGTAGATGCTTGGGCCTTGTGCATAGGCAACAGGCAAATTTTTTCCAGGGACCACTTTAAAATGGGCCTTTCAGTGGAATTATATCTAATCTCCTAGAGCCTTTTTTCCTTATGTAGTGAGTCTCTTTCTGAAGCAACAGCTAATGCCACAGCATGATGCATAACAAACAATAGCAGGAGGTTGAAAAGTACTTTAAAAAGTTAAAAAATATCCTGAAATAAGATAAGATATCCATGAATAACAATGAACATATGACTATTTTCTGTTTTCCATTTAATTTACAAAAATTAATCTAATTTTTAAATGATTTATTTCATTCTGCTCCTAGAAGGTATTCACCATTCCCTGTTAAATCCCTTAGGCCCTCAAAGGTCCTCACAAGATGTCACTCTGCCCAAAGTACTAAACTCATTTGCCAAAATTACAGCTTTATCATTGTGGCATGGATCCTGCCTCATTGTGCTTTTGTGCTTTTCACAATGTATAAGTCTGGAAGAAGCCATAAATGCTGTAGGCCATATACAGTCATCATGTAAATCAGAGAAAAATGTTGCAAATAGAGTTTAAACTCTGATTTAGCATATGTCCTGGAAAAAAAGGTGAGCATTTGGGAGATTTATAGGACTGAAGTGTTTGGGACCACATGTGGCTGATGGCTCTACCTGAGATCAGTGCTTTGCTGGGCTTCACCAGGATGAAGGAGTGCTCTCTGTTATGGGTGGAAACATCTTCCCTTGGGTTGTGGCAAGGAAGGATAGTCAGTAGGTAACACAGGCTGGACATGGGAAACTGACATGTCTGTCTGTGAATATGCCTGTTCTGGCTCCCCACCAAAGAGTCTAGGGTGACCCTGCTCTTCCCAGACAATTGCAAAAGGACTGGGGCTGAAACCGACCACACTCTTCTATTCTGGGGATTTCTGAGGCAGTGGGTTTAATAGCAATGACAAGAAAAAGCATCTTATCTTAAATGACATAAAGCAATAGGTTTAATTTGAAAAATGTTCAAACTCTATCTTATCTCATCTTGCAGCTCCTTCTGCCCATATTTTATTCTTTGCCTTGTGCAGACACAGTGAAATTAAAAAAGAAAAATAATTGATTAGTGTAATGATCTTATTCAAACCCGGGTAGTTGAGAGCTAAGTATGAAAGTCTGTGTTTGAGGTACTTGTAATTTTGTCTAGGTCAAGTGGCAAAAGGGCCACCTCAGATTTGAGAGGCCAGGCCTTCATCACAGCATGTTTCATGGTGCAAATCAGTTTTATGCCATTTGTTACTCTCTGCACTAAAAGCTGGAGATCTGGTCCATTCTCCTCAGAGAGAGAGCTGAGGAATAAAAAAGCAAAAAGAAAAGTTGAAGACACAGTCATAATGCAGTCACTGCACCGAGCTGGAAACCCATGCCAGCTCTGCAAAGGCTGCCATGAGATCCCCTGCAGTGTGGGTACTGAGAACATCAGCCTCATTGGACACTAGCCATCTTTCACATGATTTGAAAACACTGAGATCCACTGGAACGTGGTACCTCTTGCTCTCAGTGCAACTGGAATTGCACTCATTAAGCCAAATTCATGTATAGCATTGGGTTTTCAGATTCAGGTTACATAAAAATCCTTTTCCATTAAAAGACAGAAATGCAGCTTGTGACCTTTTCCTTTCCTCATAACAGCAAGCTGAGTTATTAATTTTAAGGGCAAATATTAATTATCCACAGCCAATTGGGATCGGGACAAAGAAAGCAAATGTTAGAAGCAACCTCAGCCTGTGTTCAGCAAGTGCAAAACCACTTATTTCTCACAGATGAGTATGAAGGTAGAAATTAGGTTGTTTTTGATGTCTAGATCTTGAAAAGTGCTCAAGACAAAAAGGATTGTTAAAATTAAGAATCTCAGCCCTTTGGCACTGAGTTTACTTGCAATACTTCCTGGATTTTTCAGCCTAGCAATTATCCATAGGGTCAATACACTTTTTTCTTGAGGTACACGGAAGCTCTTCTACTCTTTTATGAGCAGGCAGAGACAAATAATAACAAACATAGCTGTCTGTTGAAGAGATTATTAGAAATGGATCTGGAGTCATGAGACACAAGTAGCACAAGTAACACAGTAGTTGTAAATTACAAAAGAAAAGTTCCTGCAAAATCAGAGGCAAATAATTATTTCTTCTACCATTTGTATTAAAGTGGATTCATTGTGCCATTTGCAAGCAGTGAAACAAATGAACTACAGACTGGCTCCAGGAAGCCTCTTCTATTTTTAGTCCTTTTTAGAGCATTAACTTTACACCATTTTATTTCTTACATTCTCAAGTACATATTAAATCTCATGAACAGTATAATCAGCATTTCCAGAAGTCACAATTTTGAATACTCAGCTTCTAGGTATACACAGTCAAATATTCATAGGTAATTCTATTCTGCATTTTGAACAGGAGTTTGGACACAAGATGTAAACTCATGGACTTAGAAGACTTTGGGGAAGGTTGAATGGGAAACAGGTGAAGCAGGTTAGAATCTCAGCATCTCTTGGCAAAGCCCTGGATGTGCTTCTGTCTGGTTTGGTACCTAACTGCAGTTTGATGTGTTTACTGGCTAGTAAGAAAGGAAGTGTCCCCCAAGTCCCTCTGGGAAGGGCTGTGCTGTAGGAGCAGTTGTGGTCTTGGCCAGCCCTGTGCCTTGTTCAACAATGTGGGACAGTCAGGAACACATTTGGCTTAAGCATGCTTTCTGGTGCACTTTCTTAAGGAGAGTACAGGTATTTAAACTGAGATCTAAATTTGGACTTGAAGAGTCAGTCAACACATGGGTCCTAGGCACGTTTCTCACTTATACTTTTGACTGTTGAGTCCATCTAGGATTTTCTTTGTTTTATCATGTTGCTTCACCTTCATCAATGGGGAAAGGATGGTCAGACTGACCACAGTGATGGTTCTTCAGCTCTACTACAAGGGCAAGGGAATGGAAGTAGATATCAAGCTCATTTTTCCATGAGTGGGTGAGAACAAACCATGCCACAAATTCAGAGATAAGACTAGGCTACTTTAAAGGATGTCTGGGTGCCCAAGACTATGGATTTCTTTCACCTTAGTGCAGAGATGGAGCAAATACTGCTTGGGGAATGAAGCCAATTCTGGGTAGACCAGACTGGAGCCACCAGGATCCAGGAAAGATCCCCAGATTTACTGATACAAAAATGCAGGCAAAAGGAAGTTCA
>JAWWLZ010000094.1:49221180-49232414 GCA_035041345.1 Poliocrania exsul
ACAGAGATGGCAGTAATGCAGTGTCTCCTCTGGTGCACCAGACAACAGGATTCTTCCCTTACTACCCTTCCTGTGGTGGAAGTTGTGCAGGTGTCTGCTGCAGGTAGCAATGGTGTTACATGCAACAGTTCACCTTATTTTACTTGTAATCAACCTAGGCAAAGATGTGGGTTCTGCCAGAAAGAAGGGGAAAGTAATTTTAAAAAAAGTAATCACTTCACCCAAGAAAAATATTTATAATTTATACATCAAAACTAATGCATAGCATGTGATCAAGATCTCGGTTTTATCTCTCTTTTATATGATAAAGTGCTATGACCCTTTCTCATCATTCTAGTAAACTGACTCAATAATGACTCAGAAAATTCCATCTGTGCTTCTCACCCAGCAGCTGAGTTTTACTACAAGACCCTTAATTGGAAATAAATTTTTCCAGATAGCCATTTATTAAAAAAAAAAGTTACTGTTGCATTTGAACACCTTGTAGTTGCTTTGTTTTAAAATGTAATGGTTGGCACATACAGTATGTGGTTCTGAATAATATTGTCCAATATAACAAATAGAGCCAAGAGTATAGTGTCAGGAAATGACACTGAGGGCAGGAACCTGATTTAAATAACACAGGAAAAAGGCAGCTTGCTGTGTAGCATGGGATAGCCTTCAAGAACAGTTACTGGGCAGCTTTCAATGCTGTGAGTGAAACAATGAGAAAAAATTAGGTAGGGGATTACAGTAAAGCAAGGAGCAGAGGATAGGAAGTGGCCCCAAGGAGGATCCGTGTGTAGTGGCATGGTTAGGCAGACCATGCCACTACCTGGATTTTTGGGAATTTAAGTTCTAGAAAGCCTGGAGAGTAAGCTGGTTAAGCAGTAGTTCTGCTGAACCACCCTAGCAGCATCTAGACGTGCAGAGGAGGTTAATGAATGCCCTTTGTTCCAGTGGGGCAAGAATGCAGCTGAGTAAGGGAGAAAATCATCAACTCGTTGGGTAGACTCTTCAGGGAGCCAGGAAGGAAAGCTCTCCTCCTCCTGGAAATCCCCAGCTGAACACAGCACGAGGAGCGGGGCAGCTCTTTTGCTAACGCCCCAGGACAAGGAGACCATATATGTACATAACCTTGGGGTCATCATTAAAAGGAATATTTTCATCCCATTCCTCACACAAGTATGTTCAGAGCAGGAATAGCTAAACATTTTTCCAGTAAAGGCATTGTTACCTTGTGAGGGACTGGAGACTAAATTTTCAAGGAGAATGAAGGATACAAAAGGCACTTCTCTGTGGGTTCCTATTGACATTGGTCCCTCCAGCCCTGCCATTATAGTAGTTTGCTTCTGACCCTCTTTCAGTCATGAACCAACTAATTCCTCTCAATAGAAAACCCAGAGCTGATGGATCAAAGCCTTATCCAGCCTGGACTTGAACACCACCAGGGCTGAGTCACCAACCTCCCTAGGGAACCTGTTTCAGTGTCGCACGACCCTCACAGTGAGAAATTTTTTCCTAATATCTAATGTAATTTTCCCCTCTTTCAATCATTCTCCATTACTCCTTGTCCTTTTACTACAGTTCCTGATGAAGAGTCCCACTCTGGCTTCCCCATAGTCCCCCTTCAATACTGGAAGGTTGTTAAGACAGTTTTATGAAATTTTCTCTTCTCCAGGCTGAACAGCCCAACTTTTCAGCCTTTATTTGTAGAGTGAGGACTTCTCTCAAGGATTTGGTCTACACAGCCAATGAGGGTGTGGATCTGTACAAAGGCTCACTGCTCAGACAACCAGTCTTTCAACACTATCTGCCTAAGTCATGGGCTTCCTCACATCACATGCACACATAAGACACTGCTACTCTCCTGAGACAAAAACGCTATTTTTGTCAGTTGTCAAGGCTCCTTCTTTAAATGCATGTCTTGTTTTTAACTGGTACACTAGGATGCCCTCAAGACTCCATCATCCAGGCAGCTCCCACAAGATGACAGAGCAGATTGGCACAACAGTTTACAACCACTATGCTGAGCTGTGACATCTTGTATTTTGTAAGTTTAATGCAGCATCTTCAAGGGCCAGAAACATCAGCAAAAAGTTTGGTACATCTGAACAAGAATGTGCAAGCAGCACTGAGTTTTTGGTGAGGAGGTCGTCACTGTCCCTCCTTTCCTGTACCATGCTCAATGTTCCTCTTGTCTGGGCCTGAGACTCTGCCTTGAGCCCAACAAACCAGGGAGCTCAGCTGCCATCTCCATGTCCTTGACACTGATGATGAGGAACCAGAGGAAGGACCACCTCACCACTAGATCTTTATCCCTCATAACTGTGATGAGATTGTGTTCCAGAGTGTGACCAAACTTCCAGGTGCAGATGGAGAGCTGATGCTAGGTGAGCCAGGCTTGGAGGTTCTCTTTTGCTAGGGCAGCTACACGTACACAGATGACAATAGGCACTTACCTCCCATCTGAGAGTAAGGTTCCCTTGTGACTGAGCTCATATAAACCATTTAGCACTCTTCTACTATGGCCTACTGACTGCAGCATGGACAGGTATTTTATCAGCAGCCCCTCCTCAAAAAACCTGACTCTGCCAGAGTGGAACTGAAAACATCTATCACCTGTGTGACAAGAATGTACTTTTCAATTTCTCTATCCATTAAGTCTTATATCCCTTAAGGCTCTGTTAAGTTTGACACCTTTTCTATGGCAGTGACTTCTAAACTTGATGATGTTGCTCCAGTAGAGCTCCCGGTTCCCAGCCAGGCACCATAGGCGTGGCCTTCCACCCTCCTAAATTTTACATCCAGTGTTGGCTATATGACATGATTGAGACTCAGCAGTGACAGACATTGGTGTACATAACCCCAAACCTTCCCCACACAGGGGAAAGACTACCACAGGCTGCAATCAAAAATGAGCTTTTTTAGCAAGTGTGGCTGTGTTGACGAAAGCTAAAAGCAAGTGAGATCTGCACATGTGTGGGCCAGAGTTACACCCTACCTGGTGGTACCTGTCACCTAGGCCTGCCCCATCTCAGCTGGGCTGTTCCAGGCTGAGGCCATTCCAGTGAAGGGCTTCTGCCATCATGTTCCAAGAAGCTGCAGTTGCAAGTGAGGCAGGAAACAGTCGAGGCTTAGCTTTGCCAGGGAGCAAGGATGAAGGTATGCTGCCTCTTTTTGGTGTGCTGTTTTGGCCTCATGCAAGTACAACAGCGATGATGAGGAGTGAAGCTCAGGGGCACATTGATGAATGAATATGAAGGGCTCTGGGGCTGGACCCTGACAAGGTTTGTTCTCAGTTTTGCTGCAGTTTCTTTGCTCCATGGGGGCTGATCACAAAGGGCGTGAGCATGAGTCATCCCTCACCAGCATGGATCATAAAGGCAGCACATATGTAGCCTAAATGTCTCTCTGAGAATCAGAACTAAACTGTCAGGCACTGCTATTGCTCCTGGCTTGTCATTTGACAGGGTAGGTTCTTCTGAATCTGATTTTTCAATAAAAGATTCTAAATTTGAACATAGTTTTTGCTGGCATGTAAACATCCAAATGATAGTGCAGTCCAGGGAGTAACTGATGACTAAGTCTTGCTGAAATTCACAAAATTTGCATCCTCGTGAGAGTGGTCACCATATAACCTTTTTTCATTGCTGCTGAGCACCTCCTCAGAAGGGCCTAAGGACAGGGTGTGCTTATAACTGGAATGCCTATGGGTCCAAGGGGGACCACCCATCACAGCCAGGACCCTGTAGCTGGCTAAGTCAGCTACTGCCCAGACATATCCTCATCTCTGATATTCTGAAAGAAAGCCTTCCTCATCAAGATCTTGGCTTGCTGCCTTGCAATATGGGAATGACACCTTTCCTACACACTAGTTATTTGAAAGAAGAGTTGAGACAGCTAACATCAGGACAGTGTTCACAGGTCAATAAATCATCAATTTTCCCCTGAAATTCTTTAATCTAAAACTTTCTTCCTTGCCAACTCTGCTATAGATCAACATCAAATCAATACTGTCAAATAATCCCTTTCAAATTCATGTTTTTCTATTAAATATGGGTTTGACCATTTACCATTTTGTAACAAAAATGCACACCAAAACTGCTGTATATAACATCTATTTGATTTAGATTGTTCCGAAGTGCACTATCAATTTGAGGGAAGAGGCCATGTTTTGTGGCATTATTATAGGCAGGTGGAGGAGGAGGAGAAGCAGGAGGCAGCCAAAAAAGGGTCTGTATTAAATGTACTGAAAGTGTCATTCTGGTCTTCTGAGTTTGCTAAGGCAGAAGAGGAAGTCTCAGGAGCAGTTTGAGTGAAAAGGAATGAAGACTAGATTTTTTAACAATGCTTCCTTAATTTACTTGTTAATTAATAATTAGGTGTTAATTAATGCAAAACAACCCTTACCATGACAGAGCTTTGAAAAAAGGATGTCTTGAAATCCTGTCACTCCCACATGTTCATACTGAGCAGTTTTTGCCCTATGTAATCTCACCATTTCATTCCCATCTCTTCACTCATTCTGGTCTCCCTAGTCTGCAGGATTTTCTAGCCTGCATTTCTCATGAAAAAGAAATGGAAATTCCCAGGAGAAGGAATAGTCTTTTGCTACTCATTAGGGCAGAGCTTTGCTGGGTCACTGGTATCCTGATCTAGAAGCAGGACCTGTAGCTGTCATGCCGGTGACAATGATGTGAAGGGTGAAAAGAATCACCCTTGTCTCTGGGCTAGCAACCCTATAGCATGGTCTTTCTTTACAGTGCTGTGTACCACCCTCATATCTGCAGTGCTGAAGTGCTCTCAGCAGTCCCAACCACAATGCAATCAGCCTCTCCTCACTGAGGTGTCTGCCCCATGGGGGCTGAAGAATCACCACTTTCAACAGGAAACTAAATATTGTCTTTCATTTTTACTGTACAGCCACAGATCTAAGAAGCTGCATCTCAGCCCGCACAGAGAGAACTTACATTTGAGGCCTTCATAAAAATCCCACTGTACCCTAAAGCAAAAGAAATGATTCTATTTTCAGTCCTGCTCCTTCTCAGTGTGAAAAGTTAAACCTGTTGACATGCAAAGGCAAACACAAATGATGTCCCAGTCTTAGGCCATCCCAGTGAAGGGCTGCTGCCATTGTGGTTCAAGAAGTTGCAAGTACAAGTGAGGCAGGAAACAGTTGAGGGTTACCTTTGCCAGGAAGCAAAGGTGAAGGTGTGCCGCTTCTTTTTGGTGTGCTGTGTTGTGGTCTAGTGCAAGTACAGAAGAGATGATGAGAAGTGAAGCTTATTAATTATTCCTTTGTTCACTTCTATTTTTGTTGGAAACATGAATATTTCTCCTCTTCATTGCAATATAACATACTATACTTATATTTCCAAACAGTTCAATGACTTTTCAATTCTGTCTAGAAAAGACTTTTTCAAGTGAAGATAGAGCTTCTTCTGGAACATTCCCATTGGATCTAAACCCTAGATTAAGACCAGCTATGCTCTTTTCACTCAGCTCCTCCTCTTCTACCCAGTCTTTTTGGCCTCCAGAAGGGAAGAAATGCTGAGTGAATAAACCCAAAGTTTCTTAGGTAGCTCTCATGCGCAGGCCTTCAATGGTTAAGTAAAGGTCGTTCTTTAGTGTGCTGACTTCATCCCTCCAGGGTTTTTCTATCCCCTCAGGCACTTGGTACACTCTGTCTTTCCTTTTTCTGATGCAATGCAGCCTGTGTTATTGAAACACTCCATTGCTGCTTTACTAATTAGCCATTATTACCAGAATTGGTCTAACCTTATCTACTTTCAGTACTGTACTTACTGGCTCTGTTCCTCCAGAGCATTCTCATCTATTCCCATGTAGAATGCACATTCAGGAGCTTGTTTGGGTTATGAGTCAGAAGATAAGCCTGTCTCCCAGTCTCCAGCTACAGCTCCTGAGGCTTAACTGTAATTTCCAAAATTCTTTACAGTAATTGTTATTTTCTTTACAAGGTAGTTTGAGGAATCAATATCTAAAAGAAGTTGAGATATTATTATAATTTGTCTGGCATTTGTAATCTAGAGTATAGAGTAGGTAGAATATTTTAAAGGTGTAGGAGTGCATGTCCTGGATGTCACAGTGCTTATTCCTGATGTTGAGCATAGGAGGAGTGTCAAGAGTCTCTAGGATAAGGTGAACAGTGTTTGGAGGCTAAGCAAAGTTTTTCCTATCATGTACTTTTTTCTCTGACAAGGATGATGGAGGTTGGTGGGCATCTGTTGTCCTTCTACCTTCTACTTCCTGAGTAGCTGTGCCAACAGTGCCATGACATAAATAATCAAAATAACATTAACTTAAACCAAGCACTAACCAATGCAGGAAATCTCTCTGTTGTAGTAGGCAGCTGTACACTGCAGTTCCCACAAACATGCTTATCTGCTCACCAGCCTCAGATGGTGTGTAGGAAGCTTGCCCAAGGGGATTGGTTCACTAGCAACCAGCGAGGTTACACCTGATTACGGTCACGTTTATCTGAAAGGCTAGAGCTGCTGTCAGAAGCCAAGAAGTTCAGACCAAGAAAATGGGTGCTATCAGAAAAGTTGTGTGCACAGCACACAGGAGACTACTGGTACTTGGAGGTTTCAGATAGGCAAAAGAGCAGAGTGTTTATCTGAGAGGCTCTGTTGAGTTGTTCATTCCACAGATTTCTTCACATCCCTGAGCCTTCTGTCTTAGTGGACCAGCAGCACCATACAACAGTTCAGGGACAAAGCATGAGGAATTATGTGTTGTTAAACAGTTATTCATTCCCTGAAGTTTAGGAATGTCACACCACACATGCATGGCTGCATGGCAACCTTAACACTTTGTTACTCAGATAAAAGGTAGGAGGAATTCCCTGCATTATGTGAATGTGATTACATCACTCTGATCACAACGTTATTTATCACAGATATTTGGGAAAGAATTTCTGTGAAACATGTTTTTGCACTGGGAATAGAACCATGGGAAGCATTTCTTACAGAAGGCTCACTGGCTTGTTCCACTCCTCCTCCCCCATCAGACTTATGCACTTCATATTGTTTTTTTATTATGGTTAGTGTATTTTTAAGCACAATGAATAGTGCTTCTAACAGAAAACTATAGATAAATCTGTTGTGTCATATTGTCTCTATATTTGCAATACAGACAGTGCAGACAGCTGATTCTTGGAGCATACTGTAGCAAAGAGACAGGACTATTTCCTTTTGAGGCATTGTTAAATATTGACAGCATAGAAAAATCCAGTTTTGAGCAAGTTGGATCATATTGTAGTGTTTAGAATAACACCTGTAATTTTCCCTGCAGATTTTGTCCTAAGACGAGATGGTGCAGTCATTATTCATTCTCTTTATAAAGCTATAGCAATTTGGCACTCAGTCCCTTGGTTGAGGGAAAAGGCAGTCTGTGGTCTTTACTCAGGCATAGCCATTTTTCAGGAAAATACAGCTGACAATGACAGAAGGCTTCCCAACGGAGTACACAAATCAGAGACAGAAAAAACTCCAAAGTGTTCCCAACAGTGAAAGCAATCCTCCTCCAACAAAGAAAATAGTCTTGTGGTTGTGACCAATACCCTGTTCTCAAGCAGATGCTTTTGAAAAGGGATGGATCAACTAGAAGATTGCAAGAGGTTGGCTGGGGAAAAAAAAAGCAAAAAAAAAAAAGCAAAATTAAGAACTAGCTATAGTATTAGCATGGTCTTCACAAAGGCCGTCCCTTGTATCAGAAACATCTAGCAGTGAGAGTTTAGGAGGCTACATCCAAAATCCAAAAAATGCTCAAAAATTACACTCAATTCCCCAAAGATATAAACCAATAATCTATCTTTTGAGTGGGAGTACTCACAAAGAGAGAGAACAAGAAACCAATCAAATTATAATGCAGGCAAAAAGGCTGACTTGAGCAAGGAGCAGCTGTAAAAGTTG
Organism: Poliocrania exsul; assembly: GCA_035041345.1. Taxonomy (NCBI): domain Eukaryota; kingdom Metazoa; phylum Chordata; class Aves; order Passeriformes; family Thamnophilidae; genus Poliocrania; species Poliocrania exsul. The sequence continues at coordinate 49,229,097 of JAWWLZ010000094.1, forward strand.
AAGCAGTTTTTGCTAGATTCATGATCAGAATGAAAGGCAGTGGCATTCAAATGAAAATAACTGAAGCAGCCATGTAACTCCATAAAGACCTGGGCAAGTCTAGTGAACAATTTTTTGTTAAGATGGAGCAAAGATAGGATATGAAAAGGGGCTGCTGCCAGAAAATGTGGTGGCATAAACAGGGGAAGCATGCCCAAATACAGTGGATACAAACAGTAGAGAGAACACTCTGAATGCCATGAGGGAAAAAAGTGTACAAAAAAGGAAAGCAAGGGAATAAAACCACAGAAACAAGCATGGATCCAAGGCATGATCACTTGCACATGCATGAGCTCAGTGAAGCACAAAGGAAACTAACCACAAAACACAAAAATGAGCAGATGTCTGGAGAACTGGTGTGGTAGCAGTTGCAAGAGAAGCAACAAAACTATGAATAAACTAGAACTACAGAATAGTTAGGGTTGGAAGGGTCCTCTGGAGATCATCTAGTCCAAAGCCCCTGCTAAGGCAGTGTCACCTGGAGGAGGTTATACAGGAACATGTCTTGGTGAGTTTTGAATTTCACCAGAGAGGGAGATTCCATGACTTCCCTGGGCAGACTGTTTCAGTGCTCTGCCACCCTCTATGTAAAGAAGTTCTTCTGTATATTGAGTGGAACTTCTTGTGTTTTAGTTTATAGCCATTGCTCCTTATCCTGTTCCTGGGCACCACTGAAAATGGTCTGGCACCATCCTCTGGGCGCAGGCCTTTGAGATATTTATATGCCTTAATGAGACCCCTCTCAGATTTCTCTTCTCTAAACTAAACAGATCGAGGTCCTGCTCACCTCATAAGAGAGATGCTCCAGATGCGTCATCATCTTCATAGTCCTTTGCTGGACTCTCTCCAGGAGCTCCTTGTGTTTGTTATATTGAGGAACCCAGAAATGAACACAGTACTCGAGATGAGGCCTCGCTAGGGTAGAGTGACAGGATCACCTCCCTTGACCTGCTGGCCACACTCTTTTAGTGCACCCCAGGATGCCATTGGCCCCCCCAGGCCATAAGGGCACACTGCTGGGGCATGGCCAACCTGTCACCCATCAAGACTCCCAGGTCCTTCTCAGCAGAGCTGCTCTCTAGGAGGTCAGCTCCCAACCTGTACTATTATTTGGGGTTATTTCCCATCCAGGTTTAGGACCTTACACTTGCCCTTGTTGAACTTCACAGTCAACTCTTCAGCCTACCAAGGTCCTGCTCAATGGCAGCACAGCCTTCAGGTGTACCAGCTCCTACCCTCAGTTTTGTATCATCAGCAAACCTGCTGAGAGCGCATTCGACCCCTTCATCCCGGTTTTTGATAAACAAGTTGAATAAGACTGGACTCAGTATTGATTCCTGGGGAACACCACTGATTACAAGTCTCCAACAGGATTCTGTTCCTCTGATCATGACCATTCAGACAGTTCTTGATCCACCTCACTGTCAATTCATCTAATCCACATTTTCTGAGCTTACCTATGAGTATATATGGGACACAGTGTCAAAAGTCTGGCTGAAGTCAAGGTAGACAACATTGCACTGTTCTCCCCTCACTGACCAATCCTGCTCTGCTATCATACAATGCTATCAAATTGTCCAAGCATAATTTCTCCTTGGTGCATCCATGGTGAATCATGATGACCTCCTTTTCTTCTATGTGCTTAGTAACAACATCCAGAATGATCTGTTCCATCGCCTTCCCAAGGATGGAGGTGAGGCTGACTGGACTGGTCCTTTTTGCCTTGTTTGAAGATGGGAGTAATGTTTGCTTTCCTCCAGTCATTGGGCACAGCTCCTGTTCTCCATGGTTTTTGAAAAGTTGATGAAGTGTGTCTTAGCTATAGCATCTGCCAGCTTCCTCAGCACCAGCACCTGTGAGTGCATTCCATCAGGGTCCCTGGATTTATGGGTGACAGTTATGCCTAGCTGATCTCTAAACCCAACCTTCTACAACTAAGGGGAGGTCTTCCTTTCTCCAGCCTTCCTCTCTTAGCTCCAAGGTCTGGGATTCCCGAGGGCCAGTCTCAGCAGTCAACACTGAGGCAAAGAAGGCATTCAGTAATTCTGCCTTCTCTGTGTCTTTTGGCACCAGGATATCCATCTGATTCTGCATTGGCTCCATATTTTCCCTAGTTTGCCTTTTGCTGTCAATGTATTCTGGAAGTCCTTCTTGCTGTCCTTGAAATCCCTTGTTATACTGAATTCCAAGTGGGCCTCAGCCTTCCCTACATACTCTGACAATGTTCCCATAGATGTCCCCTGTGGCCTGTCTATTTTTCCATATTCTATAATTTTTTTCTTCCATTTGAGATTTGGCAGAAGCTCCCTGCTCACCTATGCAGTTTTCCTGGCCCCTTTGCTTGATTTCTTGCTCAGGGGAATATACTGGCCTTGAGCTTGTAGGAAGTGATGCTGAAAGTGAAGCCAAAAGCCAAACACACTCTGGGATATGACTTTGTGCTTTATGTCACAAAGGTAAGCTCAGGGTTTTTCAAGGAGAGAAAGTGAAATTGCAGCCAAACAAAGCAAATTAAACTGATATGATGACATGCTTACAAAACCAGAAGCATAGTGTAACTCAAAAACAGAGTAAATGAAGAGAGAGAAGCTGGGATTTCAGGTAGAGAAAAAAGAGAAAAAGAAATCTCTGCATTTATTAAAATATATAATCCTAACAAACCCACATCCAAAAGAAGTATTTCTCTCATAGAAAAATGGTAAACTGAAGGTGTAAGCAGGAGGAACAATATCTTCTTTTCATCAAGGTTAGTAAGTTACTACCATGTTTTGGGTTGTTTTTATGGACAAGAATGCCTTCCAGACCTGTTACATGTGATAATAGATAAAACAGTTTAGCTATTATAGGAGCTGACTCCCAGAAAATCAATTCCATTACAAGAGTAAAACAAATAACAATGGGAGCCACAAAAAGAGTGAAAAAGCAGATCATAGAAGCCAACAGTTGGATGAGTAGCATGGTACTTCCTTAGAAATCAGCCGAATGATTTGCCAGAGTCCCTTAATGCTTCAAAGCACTAAAAAGATCTCAACATCAAAGGCCTGGAAAGGGAGACATAAAAACTGAGTTGACAACAGCAAAACATGTTGGCAGCCAGTGCCAACAATGGATATTAATAAACATCATTAGAGCTACTTCACCATATTCGGGATGTCACTAGGTTGAAAGAAACGAAAAAGAATTACTTTGAGGGTAAAAACTAAGGGCAACTTCCAGTGTTACCAGAAAGATGTATAAACAAGATTCCTAGGAAGTCTCATCATAGCAGATGATGTTCTG
>JAWWLZ010000094.1:49267062-49284738 GCA_035041345.1 Poliocrania exsul
CTAATAAAGACAGGTGTTTCCTCTTTGAGATGAAATGTTAAGTGGAAGCATTGTCTGAATAGTGGGTCATCATTTCTCAGTGCAGTGAGGAAGCAGAGAGCTGACAACTGTAGTGCAGGGTTTCTGAAAACTAGCTGTGGTTTTGAGTCACTAATTGTACACTAAAACTGAGCTTGGCCTGACATTATGTGCAGCTTTTAGCAGAGATGTAACAGAGAATTATACCCCATTCAGTATTTCCTGTTTTAGGGCTTGCCTATTGCCTATTGTTGTGTAATTCTCACTAGTGATGAATGTCTTTGAATCCCAAGAAGTTAAAAGGATCAGTAAGTGCTCAGCACCTCTTCTCTGTGAACACTGAGTCAACAGGCTTGCTGCAAATCAGGTCCTAAGGCAGTGCTGGTAGGGAAGTGCAAATCTGTTGGTGGGCAGAGTCTGAAAGGGCTATAACTCCCCTGATGAACATTGGTTCAGGCAGACTCAGATGCAGTCCTGGGACAACGCAGTAGTTCAACTTTGTGCAACAGAGAGCTGGACTTGGCTTGACAAGGAGCGTCTGAAGCCCCATCCATCCATAGTGACCCTATGCATGTCAGCAACAAAACAAGTTTTCCATACTTTGCAGCACTGCAGCATTACAAAATGTGTTTTGTTTCACTGATTGTCTAAAAATATGGTTAAGTTCAGGACTGGAAACATCACTGGACAGACCAAAGAACAAGTAGGTTTTGCACCACACCTATACCACAGTTATGATAACATTCAAAGCCATTCAGGATTTGGCCTGATTATTTTGCTGGGCAGAAAAAATTATCCACAGCATAAGTTTATCCTTAAATTTTGAACTCTGTTCCTGCTTCCTCAGAGATCCTATCTCAGCATACTATAATTTTTCACTTATAGTAGCTCAAGTAATGCAACTCCTGCAGTTCAAGGACTATGTTACATTAGACTGTAGGCTAATATGCTTGAAAACTTGTTAGATGCTCATATTTGGCCTCGGGGGAATGAGTCTAGGCTACAATGAAGGTTTGTATGCCATCAAACTTTGCTTTGGTCTTAATATAGTATAAATAAACCCAGGAAACTGTATAGGTATATATGCATTCCAAGAGATATATCCATCAATGATATATATGTATCCAGGTAGATATATGTACAGTTTCACTATCTAACTTTTCCAGCAGCTTTCTAGTGGCATTCAAAAGAGTGATATCAAAGCCCACACAAAAGCTACCGGATACTGGAGAGATACTAAAATATCTGCAAGTTTCATCTGTGTACTGTAGTGAGCTTTTCAATAACCTTGAATTAATTTAGCTGCACTTTTTCTACTCCTAAAGAAGAAGGAAAGACACATGATTAAAGATACGTTTTCTTTGTTACTGACTTGTGATGCATGAGACTTATCTGATTGAATAGTCTAGCTAAATCAGGAGGATAGTTGTTTACCTGAATAAGATTGTACAAAAAATACATTCTCCTATTGGTTCTAAAGCAAATGGCAGCTTCAAACATTTAAATTTGTTGAGGATTTGCTTCCTGGTTTCTGATTTCACACCCAGAAACCAGGAAATCAAGCCTCAGCTTTTCAAAGGATTTAGAACCATAGAATCATAGAATGGTTGAGATTGGAAAGGACCTTAAAGATTATCTTGTTGCAACTCCCCTGCCATGGGCAGGGACACTTTTCACTAAACCCTAACTGGGGCTTTTGTACTTTGATGGTGTGTTGAGCAATGCAATCCTGTTCAGTGCCTGTATTTGGATTCTCACATAGCATCTGTGCTTCTGATGTCTTACACTCAATAGGGAAGGCAGGGCTGTCCTTGCTCTGAGCTGCCAGCCATGGTGCCCTGGGAGAGTGTCCTCAACCTTCTTGCTGTAATGAGGCTGAGGAGGAAGGGCATACAGCTCTGACACTCTGATGAGGAGGTCTTGCTTCCAAATCAAGCCACAATCTGTATGCCTGGTGACATGCCACCTTGGTTTATGGACACAGTATCACTAACAGGGTTTAAAAATTTCAAAGCTCAGTCAGTACTAGCCCTGCTTGCAGGAACATGAGTTGCTTGGATGGTTTCCAAACACCCACTGTGAGTGCAGTGACTGGAAGGAATGCCAGGCCAGTCATGCTGGCTGGGAGCATCATCCTGCCCTTGCACTCAGTGGGCTCTCTGAAAATTCAGTACCAGTAGTGCCTTGTCTCTGCACTGGGGAAACAGCATTGTTTCCCATTGCTGCAGCAAATGGACACTCTCAAGCATGGAAAGCTGCCACATCCTCAACCTCCTTCCCATTCAATGTATCTTCCTACTACTGGGGGACAGAGTTTGTGGTTAGAGCTGGCCCAAACTGCCATGTTCTCATTTTTTGTCTTTCTTGAAGAGATGTAACAGAAAAGTGTCTCAAGTGCATAGTTTTGTATGATTATGATTGTGTGGTTTTCCTGACAGAGGAATCAAATGAAGATCTATTCCCTTGCTCCTTGCACTGTAGGGTTGCTGGTGCCCCAGGCCCCTGCAATATAGTTTAAAAAAACCTACAGATGAGGGCTTTTTACTGCTCTAATCACTCCTTGTTTGTACTGGAAATAGCTCAGCTGGGACTGCCCCGGCCCTGTGTATTCATCAGGCTGCCTTACATCAGGCCAAGCAGAGGTCTGGCCCCTCAGAAGATCAAATAAGTCATGGTTTACCTTTCCTTGTTACTGTTAGCTTTTTAAATATTCCAAGCTGGATTTGCCTACCCACTGTAACTATCATGTTTTAAAAGTTGGAATTGCTAATGCTTTTCTTTTCCAAAGGAGAAGACTGCTACAAACCTAAACCTCACCTACAGCATAACCTGACTTTTACATAAACTGCAACCAACAACTCAAATCCAGCTGGAATAGTTACAACTAGTGCAGCAATGGTACCCATCATGTCAACACAAGACACTTCACTCTTGCCCACTGAAGTAATTAGTTACATGCACAAATTGAGAGAATGATTGCCACAGAGAATTTCATCATCAAACAAACAAAATGGGGCTGTGGAGAGCCAGGGGGCCATGGGCCATGGCAGGGGGAGGCAAGGGTCTCAACACCTTGCCCATTTTTCCAGTTTCATCCCTGCAAGGGTGGTAAATAGAGCCGGAAAACTGACTGCCTGGCAGTGCCCACCAGGGAACATCAGTTTTGGACACTTGATTTGCATGGTGTGACAAGACTACTCTGGCAACAGTTTCCCCACCACTCAAAGGAGCCTTTCTGACAATTTAACTTCCTGCCTCATTAGACTAATGCTTAAATACTTACTAGGTGGTTACTGGGGCCACGGGCACAGTAACCACAGTAATCACTCCCTGATTTCTGATCACATATTGGGACCATTTTACTGCCATTTTTGTGGCTCCTTTTTTGTGCTGATCTTTTTTATTATTAATATTATTTTTAAATTGCTTTGCAGTTGCAGTAAAAATAATGGGGGCAGGTTGCCTAGTGAGGGGTGAATTGGAGTATTGGTACTGCTGCAAACCTATCCCAAGCATTATGCATGGTACAGATTTTGTGCCTCCCAGAGCTTTGTGGCAGCTGGCAATGTTTGCTGTTGCCTTGTTTCAGTTTCTGTTTGAGGTGACCTGCAATCACAATACATTACTGAATCTACAAAACAATTTCCTGGTCCAAACTGGAATAACATCCCATGCATACAGGGCAGTTCCTAAACCACACCCTGCCAAGCACTCACTCCCATGGGAGAGACTTTTCTGCACTCCAGCCCTTTGGGGTCTGATATCCCTGCCCAGTGCCTTATGCTCATACTTGCACAACTTCCTTCACCACACAGCCTCAGCTACTAGCAAATCTTCTTGAGTGCTCTCTCTGAAAATCTAACAAAAATATATCCAGAGCACTCTTTGGTCTTCCCTATTAGTCATAGCTTTAAAATAACTAAGCAGTTTATTTTAAGCCACTCCTTCACCTAATTCCATTCTCCCAATCAAATTATCCTGCTGTTAGCTGTTCTCTCAGTAATCCTCAAAAAATTGTTTCTTAGCTAAACTCATTTGTAGCAAAGTCTACTCCACAAGCTCAGTCCTGGGGCCAGAGCTCTTGTTCCCTCCACCCTGAGGTTTTAAAGTCTTGAGTGTTTCCTCTTGGGGTTGTTTTGCCTTAACAGGACAAGGTGATGCTACACTGCTGAACAGCTTCACAAGCAAAACTCATTTCAGAGGACTTCAAAATCCATTTACAACAGTTCATGGCTTTCTTACATACTCCAGAAATCATTGAAATGGTGGGGCATGAGCCGAGGCAAGCCATCAACTGTGATGCAATTTTGTTGCCACATGGATGGCAGAAAAGAGTTGGGGTTTTTTTTTCATGAAAGTGAAGAAATATAAACAATATTATTGTTGTGTGGTGGGAGGAAACCCAAGGGGAAGGAAGATCAGTCTTCTGCTCACTAGAATGGCTAATTGCTAATGAGCATCTGTCTCTGAGTCAAGAAAAATCAAGAAGCATCTTTTCCTCAATATAATGGAATACTTTCACCATGGTACTGGTATATACTTGAAATAAGACTTTGCCAAACAAGAATTCTTTTAAGTGTTACAGTAGATAAATAGTGTCTGCTAGGGCACATAAATAATTAAATAGATGCTGGAGTAGGATCTGGAACCTTGTTTTCCTATATCCCCCAGTGAGAAATCTAGCTACTGGGCCATCATATCCCTCTTAATTGCCTATCCTTGCTTGGGCCAGTGAATGTATGATTATTTCTGTAGAGAAAAATAACTCCACAAAAGAGGCTGATACTGATGGAGTCTACTTTGCTGAACATGGTGTGTGGTTATAACATCACAATACTCTTGTGCAAGTACAGTGTCCTTGGTCTCTCCTCTCCAACAATAGGAGTTGTAACTTGGCAGATACAGAGCCTGAGGAAACTGTTTCAACTTTCAGAGGTTTTTTTGTTTTCCCATGTGCACGTATAATTTTTTGCTTTTCATTTTGTATATATTGAGTGTTCTTTCATGTGTTTCCTCCCCACCTCAAAGAAACCTGTGCCAGAAAGCGAAGAGATAAGGCTTCGCTGAAACAGAGAAAAAGAAGAAATGTGACCAATTGCAATGACAAGCTAGGCCTCAGTAATTTAATCACACTGACAGGAATTCCTGCTTGCCTAATATGCTCTATATTAGTCAGTGTAGTAGTCAGATGGCCACAAGAAAAGACAGAACAAAAGAGGAAAAGAAAGAATCTGAGAAGAACCCACCCATATTCCCAGGGAGGTATAAATACATTTTTGGTACACAAATACTGTAGATGAATTGTGTCCACTTCTCCCCAGAGTCATCTTCAGCAAAGAAGACACACTGATGAGTAGGATTCACATTAGCAGCCTGGTCTGACAGACACAGCCTTCTTCCAATTAATTCCTATGCTCACACAAGGCCAGAAATGAAGTAAAATGGCTGTGTGGCTACTCTGTGAGGCTGAGGGGATACAACCGAGTTTAACAGACTCATGTGAAATAGTATCTCCTCTGACAGAGCCTGGTGCCTAGTGCCTGGAATGAATTCCAGATGTATCTTCATTCCACTGAATAGGAAGAACTGTGATATCTACCTTGAAAATTATTCAGGATGAGATAATTTTTTACTACTATGACTATCTAAATAGCTAGAAGGAAAAATAGGCTTGTCACTGTCTTAAACTGAAAGGGCTTTTTTTGTTTGTGTTTGTTTGGTGTTTTTTGTTTAGTAGTTTGTTTGGGGTTTTTTTGTACAAGTAATGGAGAATGAAAAGCAAGAGAAATGGCAGGACAGAATAAAAATTTCAAAATTCATCAGATGGAAATGCAGTGACTAATCTATGACAATTTGGGGATTAATGGACTGAATCTGGCATGGTCCTAGAGCTTTTGTTTTCCCTGCTTCTACTCCAGGACAAAACTTCCCCTTATGGCTAAATACAGGGTAAAAATGGAAAAAAAAAAATCTTCATTTTTATCCTATTTGGGGAAAGGTTTCCAGAATGGAAAGGAGCAGGAAACCCTGTCTGAATGACTGAAAATTTAAAAGACTAAATTATTAGGAAAATGTTTCTAACCAAGTGGATGTTATTTTCATGCAATATGTGCAGGCAAATACCAAATCTATTACAATCCACTCCATATTGGATAGCAGCTAATGAACTCTTGGCTTCAACATGTTTGAATAGTGCACTACCTTAATTCTTTTTCCCCTTTCTTTTAATGGGAAGAACAGCAGCTGGGAGGAACATTTGCTCTGGGGGAAGAGTAGACTACAGTAAGGATCAAACATTTAAGCAGAACATTTCAACAAGGATGCAGGACCCTATTACCCATTTAGATTTCAGCTGTGAACATGTTCCATCTTGTTTAAAACTGAGCCTCTTAGAATGCCTCTGCAATAGCTAAGGAATACTAGAAATTAAGGTGACATTTACCCTTGAAGCAAAGGGTCAGAAGAATGAAGTAAGAATATCCCCTTATTTGTTTATGTTAAACAAATACTTCATGTAATTTTAGTATATGTAGGTATGGTACTGTACAACCTAGAGCTTGAAAGTGAGTATCCTATTGAGATAGCATTCTGATAGATTTTTTCCCAGAACTTGAATCAGTCATGAGTCCCTGGAGAACTAAAAAAAAAAACAACAAACCAAGCAAACAACAGCACAACACAAAACCCCACACAGAATATTAGAAGTTTGAACCAAAATTCTGAAAAACAGCCAAAACATAGCAACACCCCACATTTATGAACATAGAACTGTAAATAGCTATGTGGAGGTGAACATTGCAGGTGAAGATATGATGAGCCTAATTCTCAAAACTTTAAAAAATTAGGAGTCTGGATCTGAATTATCTCAGTAACTTTTTCACATACTTGATTAGACCCTGTATAATAGCTTCCATATTTTACCATTGCTTCGGTTCTACCTGCAGTCTAAGGATTTTATTGCCTGCCAATTGTAGCAGCAGTTTTTTGTTCAGTAGTCCTGATGTATTTGACTGTCATGAATTTGTCTAATCACTCCTCAGTATTCACAGTTTATCAGGTCAAAGAATTTCAGAATTTATCTATGTATTACTTGCATTCATGCTTTTTAAATTAACCACATGTTAAGTCTTTTTTATGCCCTTGGACCTTGTGTTCTAAGAAGCAGTAACTAATTTTTCTGTGTTTCCCTTGTCTCTTTCTTTCAGAAGTGGTTGTACCTTATCACACCTCCTAATCAGACTTTTTCAAATTAAAGCACCCCAGTCTAGTTTATGTGCTCTCTCAGCAAACCTACTCCACACCTTCAACCATATTTGTCATTCTACCTAGTACTTTTGCTAGATTTTTCATCTTTTCTAGATGAAGGAGACCAAAACCATATGTAGTCAAGGATTTTCACTGTCTGAAACAGCTGAGTTGATTACCAACTTAGGAACTGATCCTCTTTGGGTTGAGTACTATAGGAGGGCTTTCTCACAGATTCAGGTTTGATAAGGTGACACTGAAATGTGAACCGGAGAAAAAAAAGGTAGGTGTGGGGCTGATTGTGCTTGTGTTGCAAGATGGTGCTCCAGCAGTGACATTTACTAATTCGCTTGTCCTATGTGCCTGAATATAGATGCACAAAAAAACCCCCACTGCAAGCAGCTTTATATATTAAACTTCTAGAAGAGGAAATGTACAACTCCCTTTGCCCTTACCACTAACGAAAAACCACTTCCTCCCCATCTGCAGCCTCAGCTATCTCTACAGAGAGACAGAAAATGTTGAACCTTCATGAATTAGGTAACCCCCATTTTTTTCACCAGCCTGTGTGAATTTGCTCTCATATCAACTCTTTGCCCCATCCTGAAAGGGTGGGACTGCTGATGACCAAGTAACATCTGATCAAACTGTCAGTTTGCCCTCTCTCTCTCACTCCTACTATTTTATTTTTCAGACAGGGAGATGAATATGCAGAAGAACATTAAAAGAGGAAATCCACCCTGTGTGAACAATGTATGTAAACAAAGTTTATCACTCAAATTGAATGAACAAAAAGATCAAGAAACGGGGTCATCTGTAAGAATATTTAAGCTCTCTATTTGGGAAATACAAGTTCTATTTTCCATAACAAATATTATTCAGGTCTACTGGCTGCAATCAGTCAAGCACAGAAGGGGAAAATGTTTCTATGACACTAGTACAAAAGCCGTCCACAGGAGCTTGTGGCAGCAAAATCAAGTGAGACTCTTAATTTACATTTTCTTACTTACAAAAGCAGTATCATCAGAGCTGGATAAATTATTTAAAAAGTTGTCAAATAAAGAGTCTAGTGGATATGATCACTGTTTTACTCATTGAACAGCCTTTGAACAGGTGCTCCTCCAACACCCTCCAAAATGGATTTTCTGATAGAAGGGTTAATACGACTTTTCTTCTACTAAACTTTTTAAAATGAATACCATTGTTGCAATTCTATCATATACTCAGAATTTTTGCCCTTCAGTACAGTTCCCATGCAAATGATAGGAGAAGACTTTCTCCTTTACCAGAACAGGCATGTCTTCAAGCCTAGGAGACCTGAAAGGTGAGTTTTGTTCAGTCACATTTAAAAATGTTGGTGAAGAAAATGTTTTAGTTTTTGTTTTATATTTTAGCTTAGCAAGCAGGCAGGGCTAATTGCTTTAATTTAACAGCAAAAATAAGGACATGAATGGCAGCTAGATCTATCTAGGGGGTATAAAGATAATTCTGGGGAGACTTTTTGTGCTGGGACTAAATGGAGTCAGTGAAGCTAAAGAGATTTTTGGCATGCACATTTACCCATTTCTAGTTCACATCAATTTCTGCTGTGACTGGAGTAGTCTGGAGAGAAAGGATTTGAAAAAAGAGCCAAGAGTCTTTTCTAACATGGAGTTTGCAATCGGCTAATAATTAGTTAGGTTTTATTGTTATTGTTAGTCTTTTATGAAGCCATAAAAGATTCTAATACACTCACTGGCCATTTTTTTTTAAATTTTTTTACTGCTGTGTTCAAATGTTCATCTTTCTGATCCAAAACGCTAAGCAGTATTGCACTTTTTCAGTATGAGGGAACCAAATCAAAACTGAAGATCTAAAATACTTCTGATTTCTGAGTGGATGAATTACAGTTATGAAAACACCAGTCCAGCCTGGTTTCTGTGTCATGCTTAGATCTGGCTGGGTTTGGTTTCCTGTTCTGTTTTTAAGTTATATCTGTCCAAAGCAAAAGGTTTGTGTTTTCTACAATTGAATGAGATGGTTTTCATGGCAGAAAAACCTCCCAGACTTTGATCCTTTAGAATCCAAAGACTGATTCACATTGCAGACCAATTAGGCCTTAGAATGTGAATATTAATTTAAAATTAATTCTAATCCAGGTGTCACTTCTTGAGCTGTAATACTCAGTAAAAAAACCAAGAACTCAAACTGCTTATAGAAAAATTATCACTACCTTTATAGCTATACAATTACTGGCCTCAGTATAAGCCTGCCTAATTTTCATGCTATAGACAAGGAGTAACCATTTAAGCAGGAATGTGAATCAGTTTCCCTTTGTCTCTGAAGAGTGCCATATTGAGTAGGCATTATAATCAGTTTTTTTAATCCCAATAAATAATTTTATTTATATAGAGTAAAAGTGTGACTGGATTGAAACAAACTCTATAGTGTGGTGGGGAAACCATTCACCTAGAATATCTTTTCTCTCACTTCAGCCTCTGCTCACTGAAGACTCTCCTAGACCTCACCTGTGCTAAGGGACTACTAATGGTCACTGCTGGCTAACAGACTATATTAGATAGAAAATGGAGGCTTGCTTTTAAATTTGAACATTGAACAAGTTCTATTGAATATATTACCATTATGAGGATTTCAGATTAAATAAGTGAGAGGTTTTTAATAAGAATTTCCCTTGCAGAATGATTCTTGATCAGCTCTAGTATGTGCATGGTGAACTTTACATTCCTAGTCTCTTTCAAGGCCCATGACTAAATTAATTTCTAGGAAAGGATGGAAAATGACAACATATTGTTGCTGAGTGTGTCATTTATATGACACAGAAGATAACCTTGGATTATCAAATGCATCAGCACTAACAAAAACACCAATAACTTCGAATTGATGTGTTTGGCTGGAGAATTTTATCATCATTTATCTGCAGAGCAAAATTAAAAATATAAGTAAATTCAAGGTTTTAGAAGACTATATAAAGAGAAATACTAGTCATGAACACCTAGTAGTATTTTTCTGCTTTGACTATTCCCCTTGCATTCAAGATCTACCAGGAATTTGACCCACTGAATATGGGCAGCTCAGGAAAATATTAGAAGAAAAGCTTTTTTTCCCCCCCTCATCTCATAGTCCCCCTCTCTCAGTGGGAGCCAGTTCTCAAAGTTCTATAGCCAGGTTTGCATCAGAAGTTATTGAGATGAAAGCATAGAGGGACTTCAGATGTCGCATATCTGCTGGAAGTGATACAAGTACCCAGTATTTTTCTCTCAGGGAGCATATAGTCCACTGTTTCAGCTTCAAGACTGTGCTGACATTAAAAAAAATAATCAGGAAAAACCAGCTTCCTAACATGTGCTGAGGCTTTTTGTAAGCCAAAGAGCTCTGAAGATGTCAGCTGAAAGAAGAAAATATGCATGTTGAATTGGGCATGGACATGCATGAGCCAAGGGATAGATATATATTACCAGACGGGAGCACTTTGAAATTCTGGGATCAGGCATGTTTCTCAGGTGCATCCTAATTTCATGTCAGGGAATGAGCTAGCCACCACCTTCCCTTGCAGCTCCATTGCCACAGAAAACAACCCAGGTGCATGAGTGGGAGCAGCTTTGTCTGCTTCAGCTGGTTTCCCTGTCAGTGGCCAGAACATTAAGATTTGGGGGCTGTCAAAATGACCAGAGTCCTTGTTTTTTGACTGGAGATGAATATGTCAAGTCCGATCTAGGAATCATAAATATATACAATAAAGATGGATACAGTGATGGAGCTGTGGTAAACTCACTTTTCAAGCTCAGAGTGTCTTTTCTGGAAAATCCCAAAAGCAGTGTGCTTGACTTGTGCAGCATTGTTACTTCTTTACAGAGGTACTGACATGGATTTTTCTGTCTTCTCCAGATGCTTTTCACCAATTTTAAACCAATTTCAAGGGATACATGAATTTTGTAAATCTATTCATTTTCACAGCCTGGTTGAACATATTTCCCATTAGTTAGCTTGTCTTTAGACCTGAGGCCATGTTATTGATTGTATTCAGCCGAGAAATGTCAGGTGAGCCTTAGGTGATGCTCACAGGTATTACAGTCATAGTGTCTCCATCACAGATGTGCTGAAGAGAGTGTGTGCATACTCATTGCTATGAGTATTGGGAAGACTGGGGAGGGAAACTCTTTCTTTTAATTGCCACAGCTAACCTTCCTCAGTAAAACAAGCTTTCTTCAACCATTAATAGACAATGTGCTCTTCTGTATGTGACACTAAAAAGATTCTTATAAACAAAAATCCTATTAAGACTTTCCCTGTCCTTTCACTTCTGCTCCCACCCTCTGAAAATGGCTGTTTGGAGTCAGCATTGCCCAGTAGCTCTCATGGCTGTCAGAAGCGTGCACAGGCACCCAAGGAACTTGCACTAACTCGTGACAACTTGGGCCCAGTCGCTGGCCGCACCCTGCTGGAAGCACATGTGGCCCAGCCAGATAAGAGGCACTTTCTCCACTGGAGAACCAGGGGATAAGACCTGGCCCATCTGCGCCTGCCAAGATTACAGTGGGAAATGGATAGACCATGACAAGATTTCAGTTTTAGTTACACTGTTATTGGTAACGAAAACCATGACATTTTGAAATATTAACATTGTTTAATTGTGTATATTTGTACACAGTTGGCCTTGTTTAATTTTTTTTAAATCAGTTTGTCTCTCATTCTCTCTGAAATACTCACAGCCCTGCAGGAGAGCTTGTTTTCATCTAGGAGCAGTATGCTTTTGTACAGAAACATACACAGTGCCTACTATAAAGAGGTGCAATGCCGTGAACCCATTCTGAGGATCTTATTCACATATTCTGAGGATTCTTGACCCTCATGGGTTGTTTGACAATCTATGGCTTTCTTGTTTGCATTGCCTGTTATTAGTAGAGCAATGGCTGTTTGCATAATAGCTTCTCTTTTTAATCTCAAGGCTCCTGAACCTTCTTCCCAAAATGTTCCTGCCTTTGACCTGACACTGCATCTGCTCTAGCCACTGAGACTATTCAAGGCCAGATCTTCCATTTCAGTGGATCGGGAAACTCCCTTTGCAGTGTGCAAACCCTTGTCAGAATACTCTTGACTACATAATTTGGTTTACCTGGCACAGGTATGCATATACTCTCATATGCAAAAAACATACCAGAACCTGCCACCTACTTTAGTTTTCCATGTAGTATATGCCTGGGGAATTTTATACAGCCCTCCTGCCCTAAGGTAGAGCTCAGTGTGACTGGGAGGCAATTTAACTGAAGTCCTTACTATCTTAGTTTTAAAATCACAATACCCCTCCCTGTGGTCTTGGCTATGGACCAGCTGGAAGGAAAGAAAGTCAAGTTCCCTAAAATTCCCCTGGATAAAAAAGGAAATACAGATGTGGCAACTAACAAACTGACCTCACTTGGAAAAACCAGCAGCATGCCTTCTCAGCTGGCCACATGGCTGGCAAGAGACCACATCATTCCTGAAAAGACAGGTCTATAGCCTTCACATAGACAGGCTGTTGAAAGGCACTGATAAGCCAGGTCTGAGGCAGTGTCAGGTTTTTCCTTGGGGCAGAGAGAGAAGGAGGCAATATCATGGTTATCTGGATTCCTCCTTGTGGAGTTCTGCATTACAGCTCCAAGGATATGGTTCAGCATCTTTTTGAACCTGTCTGTCCCCTTTACAATTACTATGAAAGACCTAAATTCTATAAACCAATTTTAATTTCAGCCCCAAATTAATTGTACCTTATCATTATGCCTGAAGATAAGAAGACAACACAGCTGATCCTGGAAAAATTAAAACTGAACTGCTTATCAAGAGGGAAGAGACTGAGTTCATCTAACTCTAGCCACATTAAAGTTGCACATCTAGCATAAGTCATTTGTCTGGGATCTCCCACCAGTCGATGTAGTGACTCATAGAGTGATTCACTGCATCCAAGAATAGTGACTGAGGTAGGTAGGGCGAATCACCCTGGGGAATTGCCTGGCTCTCTCTATGACTAGAGTTTTGCCAGATGGCTTGGATGACAAGCCTTTGTTTTAGGTGCTTAAAATTAGGTAGGATGAATCCTACCTCAAAATACTCAAATTTGCTGTCTTTCTGGAACAAGGAAGAGCTGCACATTGCATGGCCATGCAAACAGCTGCTGGTTTTAAGTGGCAGCCTTTAGTCAACAGAGTAATAATTCTGCATGGATTTCCCAGGGAAGGACTAGAGGCCCAGCTTGCTGCAGTCTGAGTCCTTGCTTGGAGTGTGGCGGGACATGTGAAGTTTTTCCTTTCGGCTTTGCTCCCTGCTATGGCTACAGTCTCGACAGCTGCTGATTTGCATTCCTCTCGCTTTCTGCATCATGCTCTTTTAAGATCTCTACTCCCATTCAGTCTCACAACAAACAAGCTGCTAAGAGTTGGTATACCAACCTTTTAGATAGGTAAAGCTTATGCCTCATGACCCTGAGTGCAGTGACAAGCAAGAGGACACACGAAAGCCATCATGTGTACAAAGCACTGCATTGGGTATAGGACAGGCAGGTGTGATGGACCACCCTGTCATACAAAGGAGACATGTGATTCCCCGCAGGAAGGTCAGCACCAAAAACTGACTCTTGGTGTGACTGTTTCACTTCACACCTTACAGACAACCCTGCTGAAGGACAGTTAGAACATAAAAAAAAACCAAACATGAAAAGGATTAATCCAACATTTGTTTTATAACAAGCATAAGATCTGTGGAAAAATGAAGTAAACTATGTAGAATACAAACATTTATAGAAGAGAAAATGCTCTCAGGCTACAGTCTTCTAATGAGTCAAGAATATCAGACACACAATAGTCAAATCATCATCTGAATTAACTATACTTATGTCCAGTTTTGTCAATAATTTTTGTTCAAACACCTGAGGATGGCAGGTTTTAGATCCTTTTGTGTGCTACCTGTTAAATTTCACTCATGTCAATATTTGCACATTTAAATTAGTAGCCCTAAATGCCTGTTTTTACTATGTGATGGTAATTTCTTCATAGAGGACAGAATGGCACAAGCAGTGTCCTTGCATTGCCATTCTGGCAGGAAACAAGGCTTGGTACAGCCATGAATAAACCCTTGTTTTTTCAAAGAACTATCAGGACCTTTCTGTTTATCTGAGTGGTTGATCAGAGGTCAAAAGGTTAGTCCCTGCAAGGATTGTCCAAAATTTGAATAGCAGCTGATCAATATCTGTTTGTCCAGAAGGTCCCTAAAGAATTTCTGGTTTTGATGGTCTCTGTGTATAAGCACATAGGTTCTCAAAGGCATTTAAAAAGAGAGACACCACACCAGTGTCCTCACAGTGCTGCCACAGCTCCTGCTTTTGGTTGTTTTAGGGGCCACAGGAAAGGCCGAATGCCTCTCGCACAGCCCAGGTCTGTCCACAAGAATGTCTGACCACACTTCCCTGCAGGCTGCAGGGAAAGCAGACTCACTTACTTTTAGTCTCCTTCCCATCCAGGGTTACCAGCAAGGCCCCACTATTTGCCATTGCTCCAGTTTGCACGCTCTACATGAGGGAATCGGGACCCTGTGGTAAATGTTAGGCATATCCTGAAGGTAACCATCTTGAAAGTGACCCCATGTGAACAATAGAGGCTCTTCTCCATGGAAGATGGGAGGGCCACCTCCAAGGGAGGCCATTATGGGCAACAAGACGTCACCCAGAGCTTCAGCAGAGCTGATCCTTGCCCCTGCCATTCTGTGCCTGGCTGCCCCCACTGGCAGCCCTGGAGTACTGGTGCTGGTCCACATAAAGCCATGGAGAATGACACTGAGTTTTAAGATTTCCATTTTTGGCTTCACCACTCAGACAGGGATTTGTGTGAAGTTACTCACATATGATTTTGCACAAGTCAAGCAACTTGTGAAGAAAAAAGACAAAAACCATGATGAGCATTTCCAATCCTTTAAAAATACTACACCCACTTGTTGCCACAAAAAGATAGATTGAATCAGTTTTTCATATTCCCTATTATTGTATGACCATCAAAGCTTAGCAAGAAAGCAGAAAGGGAAAGTATGTGTGTGGGGGGGTGTGCCTGCAGACAGCAAAAATAGAATGACATTTTTGCCCACTACTTTTCTAGTCTGCCAAGAGTGGTATCTATACAGTGTATGATACAGGCAAAAAATCTGCTGGTCCACAGGTATCTGCAGATTATGATCCACTAGTCCTAATTTCTCTTCAGCAGATGACGGTGAACAGTGCAAGATTCACCACCTAGCTTACCTTATCTTCAGATGTTGACTCTGTGGCTGCACAAGCCTTTGTGTTCCTCAGCATTGGTTCAGGGGGCAGGAACATGACAAACTCAGTGTCTGTATAAAAGAATCAGCTTACTAACTCAGAAAAACTGCAAAAGATACATCCATTGGAGATCTAGCCCGACTTTCTAATAAGCAGGGTAAAAATATGATAATAGCCCTTAATCCAAGTTTCTTGTAAAAATCTCTAAGGGCCAGTGACAATGCTGTGATTATTAAAAATTATTTCAAGCCTGTGCTACCTGACTGCCTCAGTTGAGGCTATTTCAAGATTAGTGTGAGCGAATTTTGGAATGGAAACCTTGGACAGAATGTGAATAAAAATCTTCCTGCTTCCAGAGTGACCAGATGACTTACCCAGAGGATCTCTTTTGGGGCAAGATATGAATGGGCTTGAAGAAGTCAGATACCATCCACCAATAACGAGGGGAAGCAAACAATGCACTGTAAAAGCCAGATCACAGATCATGAGTATTTTACTGCTTTTGAAATAGTATGAGATGAGCAGAACTGTAATTTTGGCACTATTTTGATGTAAGACTATTTTGGAGCTACTCAGTACAAGACATAGGATGGCTGAGAGTCTGCTGAAACTATTGGCTCCCTCGTTTCCTCCAATATGAGCATTTGGGTCTCATTTTCAAAGAAGGCCACATATAGACAGGAAGAGTTAGCCAAGGATGCTGGTAAAGAGACATCACAGTCCTTACTGAAGCCTCAACAACTGAAATGCAGTTTCAAAACCACCTTTATTCTGCTTGAAGATTTATTACAATTTTTAAAGCAACTCAAAAACAAGACACAGCTCCATCAACTCTACAACTTGACCAAAATTTCAAGGAGGCATGTTTTCACTGTTGCCTTGTAAAGGCAATTTACAACCTGCTTTACCCTCCACCTCCTCAAAGACATTTTAAAACAAAGTAATCCTAATGTTTTAAAGACATTTAACAGAACAGAGCTTTATATTCAAAAACAAGAATTAAAAAAAATAAAATAGCAGCATCTTGGGCAGCTAATGCAATCTCATCAGGACAAGTGCAATGTAACATTACCAACTCCTGCAGTTTAGTCTCAACTGCAGTTAAATACCACATCATTCTACATAAAATGTACTTTGGAACCTTGTCCCATGGGAGGCATCGTGCTTTGAGCTGCCCCTTTCTAAAGTGATCCTGAAAAAAATTAGTATCAGGATTCACTTTCCCAACTTAATACCATGCATAGCAAAAGCACTGTGTGAAAATCAGCAGAAGTTTTCCCCATTAGAAGCATCTGAATGGTTTCCCAAGCATTATTATTTCATAGCCAATTACAAGACGAAGTCATTTCTTCACTACAGAACAGTTGACACCAAATAGAAAATCTGATGATTTGGTCTTACAGATTGCTTGACAAGATTTCTTAGATAAAGGACCCATACAGACAAGCTTGCTTTTTTTTTTTCTTTTTTCTTTTTTTTAAAAAAAAACTATCCAACAACACAGAAACTCAGTTTTCTAACTGTATTGGAAACATGCTGCACCCACAAAGGTCTAGTGTGCATGTGTGCATCTTTAAACAAAGTTAATGATATCATTTATTGATTTCAGCAAAATGATCATGATCTGTGAAAATGCACCTATATTGGGATCTGTTCATACATAAACACAACAAGTGTGCACTTGTATGTGCAGATACATATCCCCAGCCAGTAAATTCAAATTTCAACTTAAGGAAATCAGAAACTCCTATTTTTGCTTGGGAGTTTTGGTTCTCTTTGCTATGTCTCATACTTTTCAAAGGCCTTGTGGAAGAGAGGCTGCAGTGCAGCACAGCTCAAGGATTTAAAATAAAACAAAGATTTCCCCAAACAAACAAAGAAAAACAAATAAAAAAAGGTAACAAACCCCCCCATCTATATATTATACTACATGAAAAAGCTACACATCAACAGAAATACAGAAAAAACCCACTGTGTTTCTTCAGTTATATCCCCATGCTTTTTTTTTTTCTGTATATAGTAGTCTATTTGAGATCAAATCAAAACTGGAGTGAACAATATCATAGAATCATAGAATCGATTGGGTTGGAAAAGACCTCCAAGATCATCAAGTCCAACCCTTGGTCCAACTCCAG
>JAWWLZ010000094.1:49286223-49299800 GCA_035041345.1 Poliocrania exsul
CTGAAACATACCAGAAGAGGAAGGAAAATCTGAACACTCAGAGAACACTCTGAGAGCTCTTAATTCCTTAGAGTCTTATGCAGCCCCCAGAATTACTAATAAATCTGGTTTAGTCGGATTCATGTATTTGTTTTCTTTAACTGAACCATAATTCTCCAAGTCTCTGGTGCCCCAAAATTATGGAACTGTTCACTTTGATACTGCCTCATCCTACAAACTTCTGAAAGTAAGTATCATAGCTTAATAATTTTTTAAAAATGACGTTTTCCAGTCTTAATCACCTCTATATTGTAATAGAGGTGGAAGCCTTTTTTTCCCATAATACTAATACAAAAAACCCCTAGGCAACAGATTAGAGAAACTTCCTTCATGTGAAATGAAAATACCTTTACATGCTGACAAAAATTCTGCCACAGGAGGTCAAGAAGTCATTTATTTACTGTGAAGGTGGATTAATTCTGAGATCCAAACTATCTACACTCTAGACTGCAGTAGCAAAATATCCCCATTTTTTTCTGCAGTCACTATCAAAGAAGGATACACTATTCTTTTGTCTTCCAAATACAAAGACAATTGTGATAAAAGTTCAAAATGCTTCAAGAAGCAAATGTAGCATGGTACCGTATTCTAAAGATATCTCTGAAGCAATATTGTTGGACTTAGTGATATTCTGTAATGTTCCTATACTTTTTATTGAATAAAGCAGCTTTGAAGCTTATCAGGCACTGCCCAACATAATATTTAGTCAAAAAAATCTATGAACTATTTAAACTTTGAGCAAGTAACTCAAAATTCTAGTTTTCTAAAGAAAATTGTAAAATATTCTATAGTTTTAATTCTCAAGCCAACTCTTGCTGGCTTCCTGTACATTAAAAAAAAAAAAAAAACACCAACTAAAAAATACTAACCAAAAAAACCCCCAAGCCCCAAGAAAAAAACAAACAAGAAAATTAATAACAAAAATTAATCATCAGGAAAAATATTCTCCGGCAAAAGAAATAAAGAAAAAAAAAGAGAAGGAAACAAGAAAGAAAAAGAAGCCTGTAGATATACTTGAAAGAAGACTACAGCCTAAAGAAAATACATTATTGCATAGCATGGTCTAAAAATTCAGCTTTCAGCAAACAGAAAAGGGAAAAAAGAAGCAGTTTGGTATTGACAGTTCCCATCAATGATTGTTAGTCATCAAGTACTATGTACATTATTATACACTGTATGCCATTGAAAGTCCTGTTTTCTTCAGTCTTAAATATATTCTTAAACAGGATTTTTAATCACCTAAACAAAACACTTCCTGGCACTTTGCTATTACAGTTACTCTGAACAACATACTGTAACTGAAGTCCTTTTAACGTGTCCCTTAGAAATGAAAGTGCCATTCTGCTACATATCATTCACCAGAAACCAAAAAAATCCACAACGCTGTTGTGTCTGGATCCACTGAGTGCAGCAATACCATTCCAAGTCATGTCGTGACCACGAAATTCCAATAACTGAATGACACAGACCTCTTATATCTTATGTCTGGATAATCCAATGTTCTAGCTGGTAAAGCTTCAGAAGTGGTTGTAAACAAGCACCATGCTTAAAGGCCTCTATGTCCCTGCAGGGAGATCAGGTTTGGATTTTTCTCTTGTGTTTTTCTTTTCTCTTGTGTTTTTCATTTCTTAATCACAAAAAAAAAAGCACTTCAGATTACAAACATACATTCACAGCTTACTACTGTGATCTCTCCCACTGCAGTTGTGAAGGAAAACTCTAGTCCCATCTGAAGACAGGTAGCTTTGATACTGCAAATTCTTGAGTAAAGCTGAAAAGAACCTTTTCTCTCCAGAGGCCTCAAGGTTGTCAAATCATTTCTTTAGAAAAAAACAAACAACCCACAGTTTAAGATCTTCATCGCCTCTGCTGTCCATATACTGGGTAGGCTAGTGTGACATTGAGAGAGTCATTGTGCTGCACAAGTGATGTGTGTTGATAATGTAGCACCAGTTCTTTGAGCGAGTTGTACAAGTTATATGGCTCTGCAAATCCATACCCAGTAGGTGTTTTGTTGATCACACAGTGCTTTACTTCTCCATCCACCCTAAAAAGGAAGAAAAAACCCCAGTTTTTAATTTTTGAGTACAGTAAAATTAAGACAGAAAATAAGGTATTGGCAATAAATCTTAGGATACTAGTTAGTACATAGAATTCTTCTCTTCTGTGGTGAGCTAATGGTAGAAATCTGGGTTTAGTCCAAATTCAAAGATGTCATGCTCAGGGAGGCAGGAGATAGGCAGAACTTAGCAGCTGCACTGAAAGGAGTGCACCCATGCTTTGGTTTCCCTTCTGAGTGAGGCTCATCTTTGAAAGTGGCACAGGAGTTGTGTAGAAAATGCAGCAGCAAAAAGAATGGCTTAAGGACCTGTTGGCCTGCTTCTAAACCCAAAGGTCCAACGGGAACTATGCATATGCAAGTGTTTATCTGCCCCCTGCTCAAGGTAGGCCCCTCAAATGTTAGTTGTATCATTCAAAAATTATAGTACGTACACAACAGAACAGGCATAGCAGCCTTGTTTGCTGCTCTCTCGAACAAGGAATGTTCCATCTCTCTTTCCCCGCAGTAGATTTTCAGCTTGGTTTCTATTGATATTTCCCACATTCCATGTTCTCTCATCATGATGGGGCAAGTCCTCATCATCTTCTACCATAGAGTACTGGCTGTGAAAATGGGAAAAAATGTGTTTGTGAAACAAATTCACTAATTAACTTGTCTCCATTTTGTATTACTTACAAGAAAAAGAAACCTCACTGGTTAGTCAGATACATCCCTGTTAAAACTAGGGATGTAAACCGAGTAATACCGCACTGTTCAAACCACTGAACAGAACTAAAGTACAAGCTCTGTTTCTTGTTTCTTTGAAGAACGCTCATGTAAATCTGAAGAAGAATATAAAAAGATGCTGTGTTATTTTTCAGAATCTGCTGTGAGCACTCCAGTACTTCTGCAATTGCTCCCTGTTTTGGTAAATAGCAAGCCCCAAAAAATCAATACCCCCTGAGTCAGCCTCATTTCCAAAGATCAGAACACTTGGTCAGCAGTGAAAAATCATGCAATGTATCAACCAGAGCTGCTGCTTGGAGAAGCTGTGAGCAGTTGCACAGGTAGACAAATTAATTATTTATAGAGGATATGATTTTGTGGAAAGGGTGCAAGAGTAGAGTGCTTTCTCTCTCCCTCCTTATTATCAGATTATGAGAAGAGCAGATAAGGCCTTCTTTACCAAATCAGACACCAAGTGTATAGCTGATTCAGAGTTACAGTGAACCCTCTGAGCTAAAGCCCACAATGAAAAAAGATGCATTTGATTCAGCTGTGTGGACATCCCTTTGGTATTCTGCAGCTCCAGAGTTCTCCACTTCCCCAGCAGCCTGCACTGATGGGCCCTGCCTCTCCTGCTCAGCTTGCAATCAGTCTGGGTTTGGATAATACATTTATTCTCTCTGCCATACGTTTTTAAACAGTTTTCCTTGATCTGAGAAAAGATGACTTCTCACTCATCTATGGTTCTGTCTTTCTGAAGATATTCAAAGCAGTCTACAAAAATCAGCAATCTCACACAGAATTCAATTTTTCTTAAAGAAAAAGGGTTCTCTTATTTCTCTCTAGGTCTCTTATCCCATTATACTTTTGACCTGTGTGATATTCAAATACATTCAGCAGTGGCTCCATTTTCAATTTAGAGAGTGTGATTCCTGTTTTGCATCCTGCTCATTATATCGCGTGTTTATTGTTCTATTGTTTTCATTTTTTTCCTGCATTACAACTTTAGAACAAGAGTTATATTCTGAAAGTTTAATTTTTCAGCAGTTACCAGGATGGCTGGCAAGGAGAGTCACAGATTGAGAGAAAAGGAAGATTTTTTTAAACAGTTTCACTTTCTATTTTGATGCTACACTAAACCCATGGTGTGGCATTATTCTTTGTGTACTGTTTAAGTGATAAGAGTCCTACTGGAAACAGGTGCCTACGTAATTTATATATTATCTTTGAATTGTGCTAAGACTGAGAAAACAATATGGCTTTAAAACGTGTATGTCATTTTTATCTCCTCCTTCTACCACAGCAGATAAACACAATTTCCAGTATAACAGTAAGAGACTCAATAAACCAAGCCAAATCAAAATAGACGTGGACAAGGCTAGAATGTAAATCCACTGAGGAGTCATTGTCAGTCTGCTGCTTTCATTGTATATTCAAACAGGCAGCAGAAAAGGGATGTACAAGAAACTACATAGGCAGAAAATCTTGACACAAATATTACTGAGACAACTTTAATTTTCTCTTTGTTCATTCATCACTGTTACTACACTTCATATATTATTTTGTGTCTTGCTTTTGTTGAAGTTTGGTCTACATTCATACAACTCAAGTGCTTTTTTCTTTTTTTTCCAGGAATGAAATGAAATGCACTCATTAGTCTAGCCCCTGTCGGAACCTATAGTAAACTAAATTGCTTGAAATGACAGAGTACTATCCTGCCATTTTCCAGAAAAATTAAATAGACCACAAAGCAAGAGAAGGACCACTCCTCAGTATATACAAATTTATCACCTCCAATAGCAGTGTGATATACTAATGTGGGTATCACTATAGGAGATAATAACACAGTACCAACAGCAGAAATTTGGAAAAAGGCTGCTCATGCCTAAGAGACCTTCTGTACAATCAATCCATCCATATGACATCTCTCTAAGATACTCCGGGTAACACCTCATGAACTTAATTTTGCTAGTAAGAATAAAGACACAGGTTACACTTCAGCGCTTTGCTGTAGTAACTTGATCTTACAGTTCCCTGAAAAATGGAGAGTAGGGGGGTGAGACAGAACTCTTTCCAATGCTTGCATTATGTCATGTCTTAAGAGTGTGCAGTTACTGCAGACCTAGGCTTGAGATTTCCTCTGTGTGGTCCAAGAATTAAATATGCTTTATCTAACTTTTCTGTAAGATGATTTGAAACATCAGAAATATTTACATCTCTCAATACTTACTCTTCTGCATTTTCATTTCCAAGCCATTCATTTAGCTTCTTTTGCCGAACACCTTTTTGAGTCAGCCACCTGAACAATTGCAAATAAAAAAAATTTTTTAGTTGCAGAAGTTGGATACCATTAAAAACAACTTAAAAGCAAATTTGCTAATACGTGATACTCACATCAAGTACTGATCTCTTGTCTTCCTCAGCTGTATGAGGTCTGGCTTAATGCTGTTCATACGCTTGTCTATCTCTCTATATTCAGCTGCTTGCTTCTTCAAATCTTCTTCTAATCTACGCCTGCTGTCCACAATTTCACTTATCCGAGACTTCAGTTTTTCAAAGTTGTGCATAATTCTGGATTAAATGATATGGTAGGTTAAACTGTGATCTTTTATTCATAACTTTATAATCTGCTATTTAGAGGTGTAGACACTTAAGAGAACAGATTACTTCTCTAGATGTAGGTATGTATTTTGCAAGTTCACATCTAGCCTATTTGAAGCTTCTTTGCTTACATGTGAACAACTTTAAACTTGTCATTTTGCTTCAGTTTCAGGCAGACCTACACTTGGCATTATTAGTTTTTTTCAAAAATCATACAATTTGATATGCAAACCCAAATACTGACCTTTGTATTTCTTTTTCATTTCCATCACGTTTAAATTTTTCAATGTAGTCCTTACTGTATCTTTCTTGTGTTTGACACTGCTCTTCAAATATTTTTATTGTTTCATTAAATGCCTCAATAGCTGTTCTTTTCATTTGAATTTCCTGAAAATAAATTAATTGTAACTACAGTTGGTATCAGACAAAGGGGAAAATTTATTGGCTTCTATCATAGAAACACTTCAATATATTGCAAAACAAGACTTATATCCCTTTACCCAAAAAGCAATCTGCAAAGCCTTACAGCACAGAGACAACAGGCTTGTGCAAAAGGCTCCCGTAAGCTTTCCATAATGAGGGTAGAACTGCTAGAAAAAGAATCAGTTACAATCTTTGCTTTGTCTAAATAAACTTATTTGTGATACTTAGAGCCTTATGGCAGTGTCTTTTGCCCTTTGTACCAATTTATGTCCTTAGAGATGCATCTGGCTTTCTGAAATAAATGTGTAAAATACACGACTGGACAGGTCTCAGGAGATCATCTGGCCTATCCTGACACTACATAACTCGTTGATAGACAAGCCTTAAATCGTTCAAGTTCAAATTCAAGTTGCCAGCAGTTCTCCACTTTTTTTCAATTATTTTTAGGTGTATTTCCCACACATTTCCCACACATTTTATTTCCCACAGATTTTAAGTCTGTACAACCACACTAATTCACTGGCACTTCAAGACGTGGCTAATAATTGATGATGTTGGAAGAAGGACAGAGGCTGCTTTTCATTCCTGCACTATGTCTACACATGTCATCTCTGTCCTGCACAGGTAAGCCACACCTTTCAAAAGCCAGTAAAATAACGCAATGCTTCCTTGCAAACGTGCCTTGAAAACCATAACTCATCTCAACGAGGTCAGTATGCAGAAGTGCTGGCAAATCAAGATAGTTATGTACTTGCTCTGGATGGAGTTGTCAGACTGAAAAGGCGATGGCTGTTCAAACATGAGTAAGAAATTGTACTATTCAAAGCAAGCACATGAGGGCAATGGCAGTGGCAGTAAAAAGGAGGAGTGGGAAGATGGCAGTATGAATTCACAATAACATTCTTCAAAATCTACGAAGCCTTCCACTCTCCATTTGGTTCAAATATAGCTCACCTGAGATGTCCTTGTGTAGTCTTCATAGAGTCTGTCATATTCTCTGCTCTTTTCTTGGAACTGGGTATTATATTCATGTAATTTCTTTCCCACTGCTTCAATGCTATCCTCTTTTACAACTTGATCCTGGAATGATGAGCAGAAGGAAAGATATTCCATAATGAAACACATATATTGCACAGATTTTCCAGAAAAAACTGCTTAGACATGCCTAGATAATTACATGGAAATGTGATTTCTCTTTCTTCAATACAGAGATATAATACTAAATGCATAATATGCAAATGTGACATTAATGACAAAAAAGAAATTTTGCTATGCAAGTGTTTAGCTTTATACTGAAAATTATATATTTCACCACTGGGTGGGATATTTATTAAGTTGTTTATTTCTTAATAATGTATCTGCGGTATTTAAATTTTCAAATATTTACATGAAAAGTGTGGAGTTGTTTTTCAACAAAAATATCAGGTTTTATACCCAATTCATTTTTCCAAACATTAACAGAGCTGAAGTTCTTCATGATAAATGAGTTCTAAGTCTGCAGTAATTTCTCTGTATTTAAGTGAAACACAAAGAAAATAGACTAAATTACCTGCTGATACTTAGATACTGGATACAGTAATTTTACATCCAGTTTAGGATTATACTGGGCTAGAGATTCATTCCGGTAGTGGTTTATTAGCTCAACCACAGAGTTGAAAGTTAATGGGTCAGAAAAACCGTATTTTCCATCTCGATGAAAAATTTTGATTAATTTGTTATTTCCTCCTTTCCTGCAAAGAAAGTACGTTGAAAAGTTAGGCATACTTCAAGTACTATTTCCTAAAGCATACTGTATGTTAAATACATGTTACTATCAAGTATTACAGAACCAGTTTAAATTATCTTACCTTAGCGTAAGTGTGTAGTCTCCATGCATTTTGGTTGAAGCATCTCGTACCAAAAAGGTACCATCAGCAGTGTCTCGAAGCTTCTCATTTACTTCTTCTCTAAAATGAAAGCAAAAGTAACCAGTCATTTCAGTTACTTTTCACACATATATTCTCTCACTGCGCTTTATATTCTTCTGTTTTAAAACAGGTGGGCTTGAGAAGCCTTCTAGATCTCCATATTAATAAATACAACTATTCAATAGCTTACTTAAAATTTTTGGGAAACAACTGGGATATAAAAATGGCATACTCTGTCCTATCACTGCTGGACAAAATTATTATTCATGCAAAGATCCTTCTGCTTGTTCATACAAGCCTGTACAATTGCAGCAGGCTAATGTACCTATATATAGTACAGTTAAAAATGTTGCTAATATATGGCACCTGTTAGTCTGATTTGTTAACTGTTATGCTTACAGTTGAGGTTTTGGATGAAAGGTAAGAAATAAAAATATTTATTTCTTAGTGCTGTCCTTTCATGCTAGCATTTCACATAGCTATCTTAAAGTAACAGAACCATCATTTTGCATGCTACATTCTAACTGACTGCCAGTAACTTTTTAGTCACATTTGGAATAAAAACAACTGTATTATGTTTGCATTGGAAAATATCCTAAAAATGGCTCTTTCAACTGTAAATTTTCTACACTTGGAGGATAATACATATACACAGAATAGCACAGCAAGAACATAACGCCAAACATAAAAAATATTTGTCTTGAGCTGATTTACCTTGAGATATCTCCCCAGTACCATTCAGCGTCTTGTAATGACATGTTGTTATTCATGCTATTGTTAGTTACGGTATTGGGTTTCGGTGGCTTAGGAGGCAGTGCTGCAAATTAAAGGGGGGAAAAAGTTCATTGTAACCCACTGAAAAAATGGCTATATAGTCCTTGAAATCACATATTATTACATGAATTCTATGATTCTATGAATGAGGAACGAAAAGGACTGGTTACCAAACAGAGTTGTCCATCACTAACAGTCTTTAAAAGACTTCAGAGGACTGAAAACAAAATAATTCAGAATAAAGTTGTAGTGTTTAAAAAAACTCTGTTACTCTTGTAATAATATCTTTGATGCAAAATACAACACTATATTCATCTCCTCCCCTGTGAAGAAAGTATTTGAGAAAAAAAAATCTGAAGTTTGTTTTTACCTTCTTCCACTATCTTCAGGTGAACAGAAATAATAAAATATGCCAATTTCTTTAATGCTCCTATGTAATGAACTTAGAGGAATTTTGCTGCTTCCTTACCTAGAAGCAGAGTAATAAAATATGCAAACCCACAGCAATACTATATATTTTTCAAAAATTGGGGTTTTGTGATCCTCAGCATTCTGTGCAATGATTTGCCAAAAAAAAACCCCCTCAAACCCTAACAGTTTAAGAAACACATCTGTGACCCAAATATCTCCTGTGTTAATCTTAGTAGTCTACAGAATAAATTGTTCCAAATGCCAGGACTCATTAGGAACCACATCCCCTTTTTCTCAATGTCACAGCTGCATACGTATACTAGTGGGTGCCAAAGAAGATACTGCAGCACTGACTTAGTAACAAAGGGACTATATTGGAATCAGGATTAAAAATCAACTCAGCCCTTTCAGTTCTCCAGTAAGTACATCATTCCTGTCCTGTATAGTATGACCAGACTCAAAAGACAGTGTTTTAAAGTTGCAATGAATATCAGGATAGCATAATATTTTCATATGATATGAAAAAATGATGCTGAGAAAGGTATTCAATTAATATTGCTAGGTTTTAAAAATGTTTTTCCTTAAATAATCCAAACCAATGATTTGTAATCACTGTTTCAGGAAATAAGAGTGTTACTACAGCATCTCTTTTTAGGCACAGTGTGGAACAGAGATAGCAATAATAATAATAAAAGAAACATAATTTTTATTATATAATAGCAGGACTAGAACTACATTTGACATAATAAAATCAAACCAGAAATAAGTCAAATCATTAAAAATTCAATTAAATAAGCAGACAGGTATATGTTAAGATTACTAAAACCATGCACTAAAACACAATCTCATTCTAATTTATGAAAACAAAGAAAATTATTTGTATCAATAACAAAATAAAGAAATCCTCCATATTCAGTAAGAATTTTTCAGCAGCTATTGCAAAGATAAAAATTAATTAAGTCTTCTATAATAAGACTGCAGTTTTACCTGGTGGATCCATTTCTATGTAAAACATCAAATCTGTGCCACAACTTATATCTGTCTTAGGATATTCTATATCCAGCTCTTCCATATTCCAAACAGTATTGTACATTTGTATGAGTTTCACTGAGTAAGCTCAGATACAAGAAAAGAGTGAGGTTCTCTTTGTAATGGTGTCTTGGAATTCATTTTAAAACCTATAAGGGGCTGCACTGTAACCTATTACATCATAATCCTCAGCCAATCATGTCAAAATAATGCCACCAAACCACTCCTGCTTCCTCATTTTGCTCTACATTGATATTAAATCAATTTCAGTTTTGGAAAGAATCTACACTTAGCAGAACTGCAATATAAACCTTGGTATTACACAAAAAAGGAGCAAGTGGGCTCTGCTTGCCTGTGTTCCTGGCTCATTTTTCTGACTTAGCAGCATGGTACAGTCCAATCCTGGCAGGATGACAAAAGGCTGATATGCTGCAGCACGTAGCTCTTACGCGCACACAACACATGCACACTCACACCAGGGCAGCTCCCTTGAGAAGCAGGTCAGTCACATCTCAGTTACATTCTCCTGCTTGGATGCCTGAAGTTTACCATTCAAACAGCTTTAAAAGGATTCTAGACCTACTGTATATATTAAAGATGCAGAAGGGGAAAGAGTACAACTCTGTGTGTGTGTATCCATTACACACTCATTTTAGACAAACATACACACAGAGACATATATATCTACATAATAAAACACAGGTTATGTTTTTAAACTGTGCAGATTTCTATTATTTCGGTGGGCACACAGGTCTGATAGGGTACATATTATTACATAAAATGTGCTCACTACAGACATCTCTTCCTGTCTTATCATTATGTAATAAAATACAGTTCAAATCAATGCAGATTAACTGATTTTGAAATCTAAAAACCAAATATTGTAATTCTCTGAAAACAAGGAAGAAAGTCAAAACTGAGCAAGACCTTGGAAAGCGTTTTTGCTGTCTGTCAGGATACAACAGGATTTAGTCTGCCTTTTCACAGTTTCTCTACCTTATTCTCGCTGAGATATTTATCAAGTTAATTGTTTCTAACAGCAAGAGTCCCCTGTCAGTGTCTCCTGAATCACTTGACTCTATGTCATCAATATCCTCCTACCATTTAGAAATATTCCATCTCAACTCCCTCCATCAGTCACTGTTAACTCTCTTACACCTCTTGGAAGAAACAAGCACAGAATAGGTTATTAACTCCAGAGCAGAATGCTATGTAGAGTAATGTGAATGCTTTATACTTGCTATAATCTGTGGGGAGAGAAAACCAGAGACCAAAAATAACCACAACAAAGACTAGTTGTAGCAACTATCTGTGTGCATCATTAGAAATTCTGGAGCAGCTGAAATGTGCTCCATCTCACAAACACTCATTAAAAAAATTAACACTATTTATATACTTCCCAAACATTTCACATGTTAACCCCTGCTTCCTCTCCCCCTGCCCCCCACTGTCTGTGCCCCTCAGCAGGGTACCCCTTTCAGACAAGCCTCAACATACAAAAGCATATCTGGAGTACCAGAATACAAAAAGATGCATGCTAGTTTGCTTCATACATTAAGAAGCTTCAACTCATTCTGAAGTAGACTCTCCTCTCTCTGTTTAGGTAGACATGCTCCAAAGATTCCCTTAATTTCCAAAATGAAACAGGATACTTAAAATCACCCCAGACACAAGTCCAAACACTGAACTTGGAGGTTTAACCCACCTGCTACCCAAACAGTTGAGTTGCCAAGGTAATTATACAAATTAAGTTACAAAGATTTCCTATGAAGACCATATTGCTGCATTTAGGTCTCATGTGAGATCAATAAGTTTTTTTAATCCATTGAATAAAGACTTTCAGGAAAAATTACTTCACTAGTGTTTCACTGGTGGACAAATTTAGAATTGAACAAACTTGTATAATCAGGTTAGTGCTCAGCTCACACTAGCCTAGCCTGCAGGCAAGAAAAGACAGGAGGCAGATAGGCTATTCCCCATTCCATATATAACCTGGAGAGGTACTGAACTACTTTAATTCATGCATCTTAAGACCATTAAAGCTCTACCTGGTAATTAGTTAAAGTACTATACTTGCACGAGATGATGAAGAAAACACATACAGAAATTCAAAATCACTTACTTTGTAAATTATGCATTGCAAATGATCACCCTTGTAATACAGTCGGAAAATACAATCCAATATTGGTTTCCTCTTATAAAAATCTTGGTTAAAAAAAAAATCAACCCCAAACCTCCTTTTACTAGGAAGCTCTTTTGAAGCAATGACGAACAAAAATTTCTGAAACAAAGATTACTTTGCTTTCCAACCACTCTTCCATAAAAATCCCTAGAAGAGCTGTAACATGCAGTAGAAAATCCAAGCCTTCCCTCTCTTCTTAACTGCTTAAAGCTCTGTGCTGTGCAGAAGGTATCCACTTACTCTGGCTCATCATTAAAAAGTGAACCTGACTTCAGTACTGTGGAAAAAAAAAAAAGAAACCACCACCCTCAGTAGCTTGCACGTCTCTCTCAGATAAAGATCTCAGTTTCATGATTAACTTGGGCAGGTTCAAATATTTGCTGAGCCAAGGATTTCAGGTGGGGGAGGGGATCTAGATTCAAAGTAAAAATTGTCATCGGCTAACCAGTGGCCAATGCGGGGCTAACTTTCTCATTTTAGCTAAGTAAATGAGAAGGCCATTGTAAGAGGTCTTAAAATAGTCTCTGTCACTGGCTGCTGCATACAGTATCGAAGATGAGAAAAGCACCATGCACAGCGAAATAAATTTTCCTTGAGAAGAGCCACATCTCTTGAAGCAGCCCTGAGCAGGAAACATAGACCACTTGCAAGCACAGCATCACCTCCTACAACACTCATGCTGGATCACAAATACAGGTCCTGCACCAAGACCCTTAGACTGACATTGAGGCTTTTTATCTATTTCCTAGGAACTAAAAATTTTAGATAAAACATCTATCTGTATCCATGGTGTTTTCCCGTAGGTCAGGATTGTGCCTTTCTTGGGCAGGCAGATGGGAAGAGAGTGAGCTTTAGTTCAAATTAATTTTCCTTGCCTTAGTGTTTGATGGAGACCAAACTTGCTAAGGGAACACAGCAGCAACTGAAGAGCCTGCTCCCCTGTGCCTACAGAGGTTACCCTTCTTTGCCAGCTAAACTTCTACAAGGAAATAAATTAAAGGTGAAAGGCGAAGCAGACACATTTGGAGAAAGGGAGAAGGGTATTATTTTCCTCCTACTTTCTGGAAACAGTGACAATTTCTCATAGCTATGTAGCTTGAGATCTGCTTGTTGTTCCTTATGACAGCTAAATAGCATCAAAAAGTTATTCTCTCCTTAATACTTTAGCCATCAAAATCCTTCTGTGCTACAAAACACCACTTGTGCCTAATAATGAAATCCCAAATATCTGCAGTGTACTTTTGATGTTTTGCAGGTGATTAGCTTCATCTATAACAATTCCTTGCTTCTTTAGTTTTACCCTTTGCCTAGCTGAATGATTCTCAGTTCTAAATATGATTTAAAGCAGTAGAGTCGTAAAGGTGTAGCCTACTTCAAGTGGAGATGGAAACCTGTGTTTCTGAACTAATCCAGCTTTGGACTGTAGCTGATATGCCTCTTTACT
>JAWWLZ010000094.1:49321328-49336169 GCA_035041345.1 Poliocrania exsul
TAGGCCCCTGCTCCTGCTGCCGCTGTTTGCATTTTGTTTGAGTTCAGGGAAGTAGAAATATTTTGTTGTTATACTTTTCTCTTTCTTGCAAGGTGTCTTCTAGAATGCTTATGAATTTAGAGTAATGGGCTTTGCATTAACTGGGGAGTGGGAAGTTCTTTCTTGTTTTGTTATACATTACTTGTGTAAGTGTGTGTTATATTGTAATTCCCTCTTAATTTTCTCTTTTCTGTATAAATACACATAGTTAGTTTAAGCCTGAACCTGGGTTTTAGAGGTTTTTTTTTCCCTTCTCTCTTTTCTCAGCCAGGAGCTAACTCTGTCTTTGGGCAGGTGGTGTTTTGCCAGCTCAACCCAAGACAACGTTCACTGTGAGAAATAGGGATTGTTGGAACACTGTCAAGAATGGCCTGTCCCATCTTGTTCCTTACTGCTGTTTCCTTTTTTTTTTGGTACCATAAAGTTTCTCATGCAAGGCCTTTACTGGTTTGTGGTAATAACTCTTTTTGAGAAGTGTTTTTAAAACACTCTATTTTCATTCAATAATCACAAGACATAAAAATTCAGGGCAGTATGTTGTTGTACTTTGAAAAAATGCTTTGTTTTGCTACCTTTTTCTTGTAGAGACACTAATGGCGGGAAAAATGCCAACAAATCCCCCTGAAAATATCCACAGGCAAGCAATCTAGACGAAAAGAATAGGCTCTTCACTGCTGCAAGAAAAAGATAATGTGTATTACTGTGCTTGAGAAGTCAAGTAGTTTAGATCTAGAAGATTTACATAAAAGAACTGCAGAAGCTGCTGACAGATAAAAGCTAACACTGCTCCTTCATCTTTTTGGAATTATGGCAAACATTTGTAAGTAAACAGAAAGTTAAAAGTAATGAGTATATAGCAGTCACCCAGAAAACAAAAAGAAACCGAACAATGGTAACAGCTCTCCAGCATGAGGACTTTATTCAAGAAACTAATGCATTTCAAATCAAACATTTTCCTCCTCTTACAAAAACAAAAACAAAACCCCCCAAAACCTTAGGGCTGTAGCTGTAGCAACAGAATACAGCAATGCTGAAAGGCAATCTTACAAGAAAGTAAAACTGGGTTAATCCTTACAGCCATTAAACCATGGGGTGATCTGACATAGATACAGAAACAACATTATTAAGAAAATCCTGGACTGAATCTGCAGAGAGTTAATCCTGTCATTCTCTTTAACTTCAGATGAAGAAGAAAGCTCTAAATCTGTATGTAATGAGATTTTTTTGACCCACATCACACTCCTGTCAAGACTTCTCTGTATAGCAATGTTAGTGTTATTTTCTCATTCCAATATATTTCATACTACCAAGATGCTATACAAAAATGGATGCCATGGAATATGAAATATACACACCACTGTTTGTTCACACTCCACTCTTAAAGTAACTTTAATTTAGACCTTAGCACTTAAGGTGGTGAATGAATTTCATGGACCTTTACAAAGGGGTCAGGGTCTCAACTGGCTGACTAACTGTAACAGGCGAAAGATCTTCATTTGTGTACTGCCTAGCACACTGTATTGCAGAAATTCATATAGTGCAAAACCTGTTTATAGGAAGTGTATAAAAAAAATTGAAAATAACGACAAATATGATGCTAATGAAAAACTGGTTATGTTCTCACACCACCATTGCCAAGCCAAAGGTATACTGGTCAGGATAAGGACGTATGGAACAGGATTTCAGTCTGCACAGGGAGTATTCATTTGCAAAGAGACCAAAATCAAGAGATAAACCCTCTCTAAGAAAACCCAAGCATAATTGTAAGCACCTCAAATCTAAGAAATCCTTTTGCAATCTCCATGCAGCTCTACAGCATTAGTGTCTTGTGGTCTAAAACAAAGAAAAATCTGTCCCTCTTGAAAACCAGCAGTGTATTGTGTGAAGGAGTAACACTGAGCAGAAAATAACTGAAATAACTGAATGAAATATTTTGTAAACGATCTTGTAAAGTCTAAAGTGCAATAGGTCTTTGCAAACTAGAAAAAAACATGCATCTGATTAAGAGCTGACAACATGTTCCTTATGACCTTTAGCTCAGGTGGATGAAATAAAAGCAGTTCTTTCAGGGAATAAATGAGGGAGACAGAACCTCTTTTATGTCCTCCATAAAGACCCATGAGGTGAGCAAGAAGCACTGTGACCTGTTGCTTTCTCTCCTTACCTCTGCCACGAGGCACCTGCCCCACACTGTCTTCCTCCAGCACAGTGGAATGTGCTGTAGATGTTCTCTAAATTCCCTGTAGAAAATTCATGGGGAGCAGGACCTGTGCTGTCTCTGAACTTCGAGGAGTACTGAGTGTATACACGAGCATGCCAAGAAATACTATTCTCTTGAATATTTCAGTGCTGCAAGTGTATAGAGCTTCTACAGGTCACACACATAAAAAACTCAAATGACTTTTTCCACCATCCTGCTCCTGACAAGAAAGTTAGCTAGTCTTCTAACCCATCCATTTCTGAAAATACAGAGGCACTACCTATCTATACATCTATCCTTATTTCCACATATGTACAGAACTTAAAGCTATAATCACTCACTTGGCTCAG
The DNA here is from genome assembly GCA_035041345.1 of Poliocrania exsul. Lineage (NCBI taxonomy): Eukaryota > Metazoa > Chordata > Aves > Passeriformes > Thamnophilidae > Poliocrania > Poliocrania exsul. The sequence goes on from JAWWLZ010000094.1 coordinate 49,323,918, forward strand.
AATGCTAAATACAGGATGCAGTAAAGGAGTGAGAATATATTCTTGACTTGCAGAAGATGTGATCAAACATGTGAAAAGGCCTTCCAGCTATGACTCGCTAAGAAGTGGGTGGATGTTTGTGAGGCTGAAGGGCTGCTGGCTGGAAGGAGTAAGCCTTCGTCCACATTGGCCAGCAAGGACTGAGAATTGGCTGCTATTCTGTCAAAATGCCAGTTATTTCCTGATTTTTTCCCTGCTATCCTACTGGGAAAAAGAAAAAAAAAAAGGTGAGTTGTACATTTCTGGGTTTTATTATGATTTTGCTCCAGAGGAATCCCTTGGTCATTTTGCCAGAAGAAAAAACCAGACTTACCTTTATTTGACCCTAGCAGAAAGGAACACCTCTTTCTCATTTCATTTTTCCTTTCCAAATGAATATATTTATTAATTTAAATGTGGGCCATGCCAAAAGGAAGAAGGATATCTCACTTGACTCCCACATGAAGAATCCTTCCAAAAAAAGCCAGTTCACTATCAAGAACAGGAGGAAGAGGAATACATTAATTTTAAACTGACCTGATTTTTCTAACAGGCATATGACTCCCTGTTTTTACGCATAGTTCACATGAACTGCCTGCATGAAGCTGGAAAAACTTGTAATTTAATTAGCTCAGATGTGGCATCTTCAGAGAACTTTAATGAGGTTTTTACAAGATAAAGCTCCTCAAAAGGGCAAATGCAGCAGACAGCTAGTGTAACTCACCTAAGCTCTGCTACACCCGCACTTACCTCTTGTAGGACTCAGAACTGCTAAACAGTGACCTGCCACCCCAAATGATTCCAGTCTGTCACAGTAAATGTGCAACTAACAGCCTCTCAAATAATTTATAGGAATCAATATGAGCAATCATCTAAGCCTAGGTGTTATTTTAAGGGAAATGCCCTTTTATTTTTGTTTTTTTTGGTGGTTTGGGGTTTTTTGGTGTTGGTTGTTTTTTTTTTAACAGCGTATTTCTTGATCTCTCAGGGGAGCCAGGCCTTCTGCTTCTCTTTTTCTTGTTTCACTGCACTAGTCTGCTTTTCACCAGTCAGCTTTCCACATTTCAAACTTTGCTCTTGAACTGAGAAGTCTTAGGAAACAGAGCAATGTGGCTGGTTATTAGATAAAGGCAATCAGCTAGGCATGAACAATGCAAAAGACCAAGTGAATGTGCTAATCTGTGATGCCTGAGGTTGCAAAGGAAGCAAACTCCATTGACAAAGTGCGAGGCCACGGGTGTAGACTTCTCTAGACACACATACTCAGGTTGCTCCGATGCTACTTCCAAAATCTCACAGGATAGTTTTGTTTCAAACTCATATGTATAAAGACTGGGTTCAGTTTATTTTATTTCCCATCCCCACCCCTAAATAGTTACAAATTACATATGATGAAATTAAATGCCAAAATTCTGCATATAGATGGAGTCAAAAGTGTAGCCTTGCATCATGCTAATCAGGACTAAGAACAAAGTTTCAGAGCATATTGCAGTTTACATGTCACAGTCTGATAGTGCTTTGTAAAACTTCAAAACAAGCTGCTTTTTTTTTTTGTTTAATTTCAGGTAAGGAAAAGAAACATGGATTGAAGATTTCTGACAAGCTGCAAACCGGTAACTAAGTAATAATTAGCGTGACAGAAAACACTGTATTTTCCAGTGCATTAGCTTTATACTGAAATTACAGTGTCATACTTTTACTTCTGCATGGCTATCAACTTGAGCCCAGAAGAACAAACTGGAACCACATTTAAGTCTGCTTTTTCCTGCTGGCTTTATCACTTCCCCATGCTTTCTGCACATTACTTGTTCTCTCTCATATGCTCTCAGCATTTGGTCTCTCTCCTTAAAGCATTCTGTAATCCTGCCAGCCAAAGAGCTTTGCTTTTAATAAGTAGATCTGCCAACTTAAACACCAGCTTCCTAAGGCAATCAAATAAAGAAACACACATGTAGGTACTTGCACATAATCTGTCAAATACCTCTCTAGCCCACTACAAATGATTTTTGCAATTTAGGCGTTTCGTAGGAGCACGCATTCATACACAGTTTGCAAAGATCAAATGCCATGGTTCTTCAGAGTTCTGTGTCTTGTTTGTACATTCAAACTCAATGACCCTTCAACTTCCATTATCAGTATCTAGAAGATACAAAAAATTAAAAACCTAAAACCACAAAGGTTGTGGAGACAACTTCATAAGTATGGCCTTCAATTTTCTCCAATTTGGCACTGAGCTCTGGTGCAGGATAGCACAGTTTCCTATATGGCAGAACACTTCCCATGATTCCAGTGTGTCTGAAAAGTTAAAGAATAACCATTCCAGGTGTCAAGGATGTTTTTCTTAGTTCACACACTACTCAACTATCATCCACACTGAAGCTGTCTTGACTTCCACTTTCTAAACACTTTCCTGAAAAAGGAATCTAGTGTATGATGCTAGCAATGGAGTAATCCCAAAAAACCTTCAAACTTTGTCATCATACCAGCATGATATTGCGCTGCCATACCTCTTTATTAAGTAAGGTTGCAGTTTACTGCATGTCAGAAAAAAAATTGGAGGAAAAGTGCCTTTCAAGCACACAAGTTATTGATTGGTATTAGAAAAATAAAGTCAAGTTTCAAGAACAGTAATTTACTATGTAATGTCACCAACTGCAAAAATTCCTCCATTGTGAATCACAGCTATAACACAGTGAAAAACCCCCCAAACTAAGAGAGATGCACCATAAAAACCTAAAGCAAGAGGTACTTAAAGTGTGTGTGTCACTGAAATGTGTATTCTGTTGCAAGACATCCTGTACACGTACAACAAAGTACTAAGAACTTGAAATTGGATTTGCAAAATCAGGAAACAAGTAAATCAACAATAAATTATGTCATCACATGTGTTGAATCTGTGCTTTCACATACTGGCAATTTTTTTGATTTTGATCCTTATATATTTGCATTGCAGCTCATGGAGGCAGTGGTATGCCAGGAAGATTTGTTCTGCAAGGAATTGTCTTGGATATCCAGTATGCAGTAGCTGAAGCCAGCCATGTAGTGAGCAGACAGTTCTTGCTCCTTGTGACAAATAAAGACCTAGAGAGTCAAACTGAATGCAGTTCTGGTTCCTGGCTTTAGATATCTCAATGAAGCCTAAGTGCTAGAGTTCTGATAAGTTAAGAGTAACTCCCGAGATTCAGCTTTTTGAAGTGTTTTTCCACATGACGTTCCTGTGACAAAGAGACTAACCTTAAACTCTTCTAAGCAGTATTGTAGGGGGTGACAGTGAGTGCATCCCTTAAGCAAAGCTGTTTGGAGTGCACCTTTAAGAGAAGAGAGCTACCTAGAGTGTGTGTGGTGGCTTTGGTGTATGTGAGGTGAATTGGTTAACCAATTATGTCATGGCATGTTGGATGTGAAAGGATATAAAAGGTGTGGATGCTACTGAGTGAGAACCAGATCTAACTGGAACTACTAGGAACTACTTCTTCTAATACTACTACTACTATGATGAGCTATGAGGAACTGTCTGTGAACCTATCTTGAATAAAGTCTTGTATGTCTTCTGATTAAAGGTTTCTGATGCCTGCTGTGCCTGAGCTCTTCTGACCACCATTCACACTGCCCCCTGCTTGGGACTAAGGGGCTACCCATACACAGTATTTGTATTTTTTTAATTGACTTGTCAACCTCATTCTTACTGGAATCATGATAGCACCTTTGCTCACAACAGTGTGCCAAAGATGACTTAATATTTGTAATTATGAAGTTCTATGAAACTGTTATCAGTCACATCATTGGAAACGTATCAATGAAGAAACCTGTTTCCAGAGAAAAGGCTGAAAGACGTGAAGAACAGGTGGGTTAAGACCACAAACAGAACAAGCTGAATGAAGCAATTTTAATTAAGTGGAGACCTTGACAATGAGCAAAAGGAAGAATAAGTGGGAAAAGCCATCAGACTACGTAATTAAAAATTGTATCACATGGCATACACTAAGGAAGTTGCACTGATATGTATAACTACAAGGTTTAGATGCAGAGTTTTGAATGCTTAACCATGTTTTCCTACTGTAGTGTGTAATTCATTGTCTATATGCGCATGCATCAAGGTAACAAAACTCTGCATTTATTATAAATGCAATAACTTGTTACGATAACAGATTATAAAATTAAAACTGTAACCATATCACTTCCTCAATTATAAGAAATCCTTACCACCATCACAATAGTTACTTAAACAGGCATCCTGAAGGAAAAAAAAAATCATCCCTGCCACTATATCTATCAGCATAAAGCAAATTTTTCACATGTATCAATGAAGAGTTCTGAATATAATGGAAGAAAAGAACTTGTTGAAAATAATTTCTATACTGTCATCACCAAATACAACTAAATATATGTGTGTCCCAAATGAAAACATTTACTACTAAATTCATAATTCATACCATGTAACAGACATAAAAGAGATAAAAAGTTAAGTAATCTAATTACTAACATGGCTTTAAATTTATCTAGAAGTTATGAGCTTGAAACAGGAATTACGAAATTAAATTACATGCCCTGCATAAGCCCAGAACCTCAGAAAAGATGATCATAACAGTGTTTCCCTGACATGTCTTCAAAATTCAGGAAAGGACAGTCAGACACTGTTCTTTACATCAGTGTTTATTGTGTAGTATTTCCATGTACATTCATATTCTATGCAATCTGGTACACTGGAATCTCTTTTGAACAGAGCTGGGATTTGTGCTCCACACCCTAAAGACAATGGGAATTTTGCCTGAGAGAAGAGTAAGAACTGTGGGATTTGTCCCAGTCCTGCCAAACCTTGACTGTAGGTCTGATCCTGTTCCTTCTGAAGTCAAAATGGGTTTTACCACAAATTTGAGGGGAAGTAGAACAGTAACCCGCTGCTTCTTGTATGAACAAGTCCTCCAAGTTAAAAAAAACCCCAACATGTATAATATTTTCAAGAACATCAGTACTTTTAAATAGTTTTATTTTTAGTTTGCATCCAAAAAGATTTTGAATAAAGCATTTTAATACTCTGTTTGGAAGGCAGCAGCTCACATTAACAAGCATGGGCCTGTTCCATCTAAACTACCAGACACTTTACCACAGTATTTGATTGACTGACTCTTTAGATCAAACAGACAATGAGAAGGAAAAAAAAAAAAGCCAACAAAACAACCATTCTCATCTCATTGCCGTGTTCTTATTGTGTCATAATAAAACCCCACATATTTGTCTTAGAGGAAACATCTGGAGAAAAAGCTTAACAGTTGGTAACTGTCTTCCCCTTTTTTGCTAAACTGTACATGCAACTCAGTCCTGCATCTTAAATCACTGTGGAAGGCAAAGACAACCCACTAGCCTTTTCACTGCAAGTTTTAATAACAAAGACAAAAGAAACTTTCAACTTGCTAAGAAGCGGAACTTCATGCTAGTTGCTCTGTAGTAAACATTGATCAACTTGGGATGTAATATAATCCCAAAAAGAGACTTGTTAATAATGGGATTGTGAAAATCTCCACCTTCTTCTCGGGGGCTGCATCTTACACAGGCTACCAGAAAGGTTTTGGAGTTGTCAGCACTAAGTTTGACCCAAGAGGAAGTCAGAAAAACATGAAAGTGGTGGGGAATGCACGCTATTCTTTCAACCACCAGGAATAAGTTAAAAATACAGCAAAGGGAATTCAAACATTCATCCCCCTGTGCCCTTGAGAACCCGTCAGTTGGTGAAAAAGGTCCTTTATTTTCAGATATTTCAGATTAAGTTTTTGCTATTTGCTGTTTGGAATACATGTTCCTTAAAATTTTATCTATTGACCAAGTGAGACTGAAAGGATCAACTTAGGCTTCGAACTGGCGTGCACTGGAGCAGGTCTCCTGAAATCCTTTTCTTTGTAAGAAAAATGCTTATCTAGGCTACTGACTACCTACACTATTCTGGCTTCAGAAAACAGAGTGGATTTTGACTGGCCAGAATATATTCTAAATTGTACTTAAATATCTGTACAGATCTGACTCCAAAGTACCCAAAATAACTTGCTCAAAATGTCAATGCATGACATTTTCTTATGTTTCTCTCAAGAGAATGGCCATATTTCAGGCAGTACAATGCTTATTGAATGAAAAATGAAAGACCATGTTATAGGATAAGAGACAAAGCCTATTAAGCCAAGAGTGTCCTTTCTCAGAGACGCTCTCAAGGGGCATCAACCGCTCACAGAAGACCCATACATCAGCAGAGACAGGGAGACCAAGGGAGCAGATCACACCTCACTGCACCCCATGGTGCCCCAGCACTGCACAGCTCTTTGCAGACCACGTCAAGGAAGATGGTTCTCACCTGTGTGCCAGTCAACTAGGAGGAAAGCGGGAAATAATGGAGGGTTTTGCTATGGCCTCTGTTGCTTCTCACCTGTGCCAAGCAGTTGTGTCTTGGCAAGGAGACAATTCACGGTTAAGGTCATAAACACAACATACATTTTAATGTCTCCATCCAAGTGCAGCACATGAACACTTGCAAATTATCACTAGAGGACTGGAGTGTTTGATCACAGGGTTGAACAACATGTGCAAGTAGGAAAAGGACTGCAAAATTTTCCCTTTAACTGCTTATTTCTGGAATGTTCCTGGATAGAAAGATAACAAAACCAGACACAGCTGTGCAGCCTTATCTACCACCATACATAATTAGCGGTTTCTTTCATTAATTCCCCAATTTAAGTGCTTTCATCTGCCTCCAGCCAAAAATAGCTTAGGAAGAGGGCTTGGAAATAAAAAGGTAACCTCACAAGCTAAAAGCCTTCCCTTTGAGACAGACTGCTGGAGAAGTTATAACATGCTTGGAAACATGGATGTGCAGACTACTACTCAAAACTTTGCCAAGAATAACCCTCCATGTTTACCTGCTATCTACCAATCTTGTCCAAGAAGGAAGAAAAGATCTTAGAAGAAATAGGTGATGGTACTAAAGTTTTCTCTCCTAACCCAACAAATAAATTCTACTGTTATATCTGTAAACAAGACATAGAAACCTTGTATAGCCATGACTATTGTAAGGTGCATTCCCTCCTCTGACTACAGACATCAATTTGTACTACTTTGCCTTCCCAGCTGGTGAGCAGCAGGCTAGGAGGCTATGGCACAGCAATCTCAAGCATGCTGGATCCAAGAAAGCTAACCCCACCTGGGAGAAACAGCAATGTAGAGACCCTTTGAATTACGCCAATCTAATGTGCTTGAGCTTGAGTGGAATACTTGGGCTTTTGGCCAGTACTTTTACCTTTCTAAGTGTGTAACTGTTTCAAGGAAAGCAGCATTAACTTTGGTTTTCTACCATATAGGCACTTAAAAAAAATGAAAAGAAAGCTTCCACAGGAACAGCTTCTCATCCCAGACACCACCAAGTGATTTACCAGCACAGAGTGCTGGCATGTTCAGACCTACCAAACGTAGATCTCACTTCCTGCCCTCAACATCCACAATGTCCAGTGAAGAAATTATCTCAGAAATCACCTCTGGGAAATGTTCTAACACAGAAAATTATGATAAGCATATACAAACAGACCAAGTCGATTATATGAGCAAACTGTCTGACAGCTAACTGAACTGTTAAAAGACCTTTTTCATCATTCATATCACAGTTTACACAGTAGTTTTGAAGCACAACATAGTCTTCAAAGATATTATTAACGTGTAGAAAGCATACACAATTACATCTTTCCCTGGCTCAGGGCAGTGGTGTTTTTGAAACTATGTCTGGAGAATCTTCCTTATAGATCCTTATTACCTGAAAAGCAGTAAATTTAAATATTACTTTTTAATGCTGTCTTACATGCAAATTATAAATTGGATTCACATGTGAAAATAAAGAACAGTATTTGGGTGCCTTTCTTGTGGAGTACTGCACAAAGCATCCAAAAAAGACTGAAAAAAGGCAGTCAAGTCAGTACAAAAAGTCACACCTGCTAACACTTAACAAAAAGAGTTCAAGTAATGTCCAAGGATTCAGGCATTTCTACAACAAAGTGAGAAAGAGGAAAACAAAGGAGCAAACAAACAAAACCAAAACAAAGCCAAACCAACAGAAAAACAACATAGCTGTCTTCTATTAATGAATCCATCACAAAATAGGATTGCATTTTAGATATATATTTTGCTGGAAGTATGGGTAAAAGTTAGCAGCTATTAACTACAGCTATTGCTTTTTTTTAAGCCAAAAGTTCTCTGTAATTTCTCCAAAGTACTCAGATTCTTACCAAAGTATTCTCAGGACTTAAAATTCTTCTCTAGTTAAAATAAGTATGTCTTCAATATCATGTAATTCCCTTTGTGATTCTTAGCTATGAAAATAAAGCAGTTCTTTGTATTCTAGCCTTCAGATTGATTTCATGGATGCTCATCATGTAGAGCAGCTTTGGAGCAGGACGCAGATGTGAAAGAGTGCACAGCCAGCTGCAGTTACAGACCTGTACTCTTTCACACAAGAAAATCTGGATGCATATATGGCATCACACAACTATTTAAGTGGGCACGGTTATTTGCTCAGGGTGCTGAATGATCCATTCTTGGCAAACACTTTGCACGATATATTGCTGGAACTCACGAACTGATGTTATCATATGCAAGCCTAAGTAAAAACTATTTGATAACTAGCAGTGGTTTTTTCTGATGTTCCTGGATCACAGCTACAGGAACAGATCAAGATGATTCCAATGGAGAGGAACAAGCTACTTCACCTTTGCCTTGCTTCACATCTGCCCCAGAAGCTTTCATGTCAGCACGAGGTATTAAATTACTATTAAAGAAGCCTCCAAAAAGGTAGGCAAAGTCACTTAACATGTTACAGTTGTAACTAAAGAAAGCCATATTAAACTTGGCATGATAAAAAATAGACAAATGTTTGTTATACCATCAAAATAGGACTGTCTTATTCTTTCAGTTTCTTAAAGAAAATGTGTAAAAAAAGGCACTATTTTTTTTATACTAATTGACACTGGTGGGGAAAAACAGATGCATTTCAGCCACACAAGCATTTTCAGGCTGAGGTCACCCTTGAGGGATCAAAGGGGTTCTGTGTGCCCCTAGTGATATATTTTTCCCAGGAATATCAATTGGTGAAATAAAATAGCATTTGCAAAAGCTCTATTTCTCACTTTATTTTATTCTGTGAAGATTAAAACATAACATGGAAGACACTGCTGTTGAAGGTCCTTCCTCCCTCTTGCTTCCTCCCTCCTCTACCAGCAGGTGGGGCCACACGCCAACCATGAACTTGCCCAGCCCCCAGTTCATACGTATTTTGCATATGCATATTGCATATACCAGTACTTGCAAGCCTGTCCCTGTGCTTCCTATGGTGCTTACAAAGGCTTTTTTACTTACTATCATCCTGGTGTTATTCCTGTGAAAAAATGCTCTGTCTCACTTTAATGCAGCTTGCAAAAATTTTTGTTATCATCAGCGCTAAAGCAGGTAGCAACAACTCTGTTTTCAGATGCACACAATCATCTGGCAGCTAGAAATTTGCCTACAAATATGACCACAAGTAGCCAGTAAGGCTCCATGGCAGGAACTTGCCCCATTTCTCACTGCAAGTCTAAGTCAATGACTGCAAGGCAGTTCTGACAACTGTGGCAGGGCAAGGGCTTATGCTCAAACTGTTTCTAAAAAGGATGAATTCAAAGAATTTTGCTTGGATGGCATATACATTTACCATTTGTATTTGCCACAAGATAATGACTCATCTCCACCCCACAATTTCCTTTTTCCATTTGCCTAAATCAGCAGAGAGAATGACTGTTTTCTTCCCAATACAGGCTCCAGGTTAACTGCATTCCACTCACTCTCATGTCCCCCAATATACAAACGTGAATAATCTTCACAAATATAATTGCTCCACTGGCTGTATGGCAAAATTAAAGGAACAAATCCTACGACACATTCAGTTAAAGCACTCACAAACGGTTTTATGCCCTCCATTAGTTTGGATCTTTTTCAGACATTGCATAACCTGTCGCTGAAAGGAGTTTACAAATGTTCCATGTCATTATCTTTCTAATTTGCTGATATGTATCTGTACTCAGAGAAAAGTGAAAGAAAGGTTCGTTTTTTTCTTAAAAAAACCCGCAACCCAAAACTATTTTACAGTTTCATCATAATAAGGAAGAGCTTCAGATTATTTTTAGGCTCAAAATCAGCTGAAATGGTATGAAGTACCAACATAAACAACACTTTTAAGTTACACAGGAAGTTTCAGGAAGCTCCAAAAGATTAAAACTGACAAATTACTCATGTAAGTTCTTGTCTGCCCTTCTCACTTCATTTCAAAGCGAGAATTTAACACTCCAAGTTATATCTGAAAATACTTCTATCTATCAATTGATGCTTTATGCTCCACAGTTTGCTAAAGATCAGCCTTCCCAAACCAGGTGGACAAGCAATACTGTATCAACCAATCCGAAACATATGCAACAGAATCAGATGAGGTGAATCAAAGTTCACAAAACAAATCTGGACTTTGTAGAGCTTATGTACTTTCCATTTGCAAAGAGCTGGGAAAAACCAGGCTAAATGAGAGGGACCAGCACAAAACAGCTTCAATTTAAAAAACCCAATGCATCTCAAAATAATTGAGAAAAAAAGTACAATCTCTACTGCTTTATCTACTACTACTACTTCTTTACTTCACAAACTTAGATTCTAGTGGAGGGAACAAAGATGGCCCTATGCTGTGTCTCCACTGTTCAAGTGCCTTGATCCCTCCAGCAGCAGCCAGGCACCCTTGCCTGGTGGGAAAAGAAATCTGGAGAGAAGGCAGGTTGGGCTAGTCAGAACCTCACACCAGCAAGAGGAATTAAATTTACCTTGCCATAGCTTTGACATGCACCACACCTGAAACTAAAAGCTGCTTGAGACTTCTTGTGGCTTTTCTACCTCAAAAAATCCTAACAACTGTAGACTAAATCTAGTTATTTATTGACAAAGATAACGGGAACAAAGGCAAAATGCAACAGTCCTAAAATTTCAGTCAGGGAATGCCAGTTTTTGCCTTAGCTAATGGTTCTAGGAATGTAAATAGGTCACGAATAAAACAAAAATGGGGAAAGATTTGACTTAAGTATGTTAATGTGAGACCACCCGCAGGGGTTTTTTCTTGTTTTCAGATTAGCTTTAAATACTTATGAAGTATTATATTCTAATATAAATATTAATATTTATAACTAAAACTGATTACATAATTCTTGGGTCTGATGAGTAGCTCTGCCCATGTTACTAGCCTTATTGAGTGCAAAGTCAGTTCAGATGTCTATGACTATTGTGTATGAATACCACATCATTGCAAATACTGGCAGCATTGTGACTAAACACTGCAAATAAGATCTAATACAAAACAATCTGAACATTGATGAGCAAGTGATCAAACTTAACAAAGCATGGGAAAAAAAAGTAATCAGAGAAAATAATGAGTATTAAAGAATATAGAACATATTAAAAAGTATGTTCTTCAAAAAAATAAACCTAGGTATGTAGAAAAATTAAAGGAGCTCCTGTAATTGTGCATATATACTCTTTGAAATCTCAGGTTTCTGATACTCTTGTTCATCATATACACAACAGGAGTATATACTGAATTGATTCTTCACAGAATTAAAAAAGGATATGGATTACAAATAATGAGGTATGTTTAAGAAGTCTGCTTCCAGTCCCTCATTAACTTTGTCATTTTAATTTACAGCCATTTCAATTCATCAAGTAGTCAAAATATAAACTTGACTGCATTTGGTCAAGTAACTTTCACAGTAACATTTATTTATTTGAAATACACTCTAATAGTGTGGAGAGAACTATCATTCTGGGAAGAATCTTTTGATCCACTGCCAATTATATTTGGCCCATTACATTGGTTGCTGGATCATATTCTGCTATTCCCTGCCTCAAATAATATACATAAAAATAGAGAAGCCACTTGCAAGTCAAACATATGTTGCTGCATTATTCTTTATCTGAATAGTATTTCTGCCTGCACCTTTGGTTTCACCATAATTTTTGTGGCATTCTGTTAACTTAAAAACTTCAGCTTAATTTACTTTTTCAGTACATTTCCCACATTTGTTTCTAGGATTAAAAGCACTCTCTGCCTTAGTTCACTACAGTGAAAAGATCTGGAAAGAGACTACTTATTGTGACTTCTCCCAATTTCTTTTAAGAAAACATACATTATTTCAAAAGTTCAAA
>JAWWLZ010000094.1:49340444-49359413 GCA_035041345.1 Poliocrania exsul
GTGAAATATGGACTTTGTACCATATACTGAGTGTACAGAAAGCTGATTTTTTTTTGTGAAACACTCCCTTCTACATTGTTTAGAGACACCAGTAGACAGGGCTGGATCAGGGAAGATCTGACAACCTCTTTTCCACACCATTTTTTCTAATGTCTCAGTTATCAAATCCTTTGGATTGTGATTAACTGACAAGCTAAGAAGTGTTTATAAGAATGCACATGGGCTTCCTTTGCCAGTGTATGAACCTGATCCCTCATCTATATGTAGCTCCTCTTCAGTTCATCAGGTCCCTGCAGCATATTGCTCAACATTTCTTGTGACAGAACGCAGAAAAAAAATCTCGTTAAATTCTTGAAGAACTTCCTTATCACCCCTTGTAACCAGTTTTAGCTGTAGGAAAGAATTATCTGAGTCTGAAGCAGACTTCACATTTCAAAAAGCCTGCACATAAGTATTTATTTTAGTAACTTGCAAATCTGCCCACGTGCATTAGGCATCTAGCTCCCACTAAAATTTTAATTAGAGATTTCTGCAGCCACTTCTGAAAAACCAAACTATGCTGCTTAGCTCATGCTATCAAACATCACAGACTTTGCAATTAACATGAACAGAGTTTCATTGATATTTTGTTGTCCTTTTCTACCAGAGAAAAGATAAGCCTTTAGAAAGCATGGTTTTTTATCATTTCATATAGCAAGGCAGCAAAATGCACTTACACATTTTAGATCTGTCTTGGAACTAATATAAATTTTTCCAATCAAACACAACCATGTGCACAACAATATCGGCTAGAAAATTATCATTTCAACTACTTTAAAAATTCTGAAATATTTATTTTCTTTTTAAGAAATGTTCAACAAGTGCTCTGCTACAACTGCTTATTTAACTCCTACTGTCTATGGGCTCTTTGGCAGTCAACGAAGTCTTCTAAACACTGCATAATTTAACTGACTTGACCTGCTCTTCTGATCTTTTATTATCAAATGTATCATAGCAACTTCATGACCATATTTTTAAAATGAGTGCTTGAGTCTCTTATGCATCATCTGAAAATACAGAATTGGAAATGTTGCAATAACATAATAACTGTTTATGACAGTTTTAAAGTGTATTTCAGAAACTCGAAACATGCACCTGATTAGAAAAACTCAGTGCAGTGATGGTAGCAAAGTTTTCCTAAATCCAGTTTCCCTGGGGCACAGAGTAGCAGTACTTGTTCATACTCACTCATCAGCACTGCCTTCGGTACAGGAACCCCAATATTTGACCTCCTGACTGATCTGTGGTTGGTGTACCTGGAGACACTCCTGTGGGTGAGCCATTCTGAATTTCTTGGACCTGCTCCTTTTCCTATTGCTACTATGTGTCAGGCATAGGAATGACCTAAGACCCAGACTTCAAGAACCTTGCAGACAGACCTAGCATAGGGACAGTTTTCCACACCAGCTCAGTAACACGGAAATGTATCCAAAGAGCCCTCTTAGAATGCTCTGCTAAAATCCAATATAAACAAATTCCCTTTACTCCAAGTGAAGTTACATGGCCTCTACACTCAGGCATTTTGACTCAAACTGGCTTAAACTGACTAGTCCTAAAATAAACAGCTTGGAGACCATCTTAAGCAGAATAAAAAAACTAAACCAAACACTTCAGGGAGAAACATTGTGATATTTGAGATGATGTATTATTGGATTTCCACTTGGCTGGTGGAATGGAAAAGGACGAAGAAGTATTGTAAGAGAATCAAATATTCATTTGTTTTTTATTTACTGTCTAAGAGCTTGTTCCCACTGAAAGATTCTTGAGTTCAGGCAGAATTCTGGTCTCTCAGCAGATCGGTTTATCTTGGGCATTTCAATAGTTGTAAAATTTAAAATTCAACAGAAACATAAAAGACATTCCTTCAAATTTAAGTGGAGAAAGAAGGGGTCATGAAAGCTTCCGCTTCACTTTCCCCTTCTGGCCCTCTTAAAAATGATGTCTGGCTCACACTTCCCTGGTACCCAAGTGTTGCCTCCCACACAAGGTAGCACGCCTTTAGTGACTGAGGATACAAACTGCTACTTCACATATCCATGTTAATACCAGCCCAACCAGAGCAGTGTGCATGTGTTACTGATATAGCACAACCATAACACAAGACACAAAAATTTCCTTCACCTTTATATTAACATATTTAATAACTGTATCTCCTTTTACAGCTCTCTCTCTCATTCCAAAAATCCCTAGGGAAACAGAGTCTAATACAAACTTTCCTTCCACTGCAGTATGAGTTTCGCAGTAGGAGAAGAGCAGACTAACATACTTAGGGACACACTGAAGTAATGAGAATTGAAGGATAAGGAGGAAAATTTGCCTGGAGACCGATTCTTCTCCCCACTAGGTGTCTACACACCTGTGACTCAAATTGCAGTTACCTCTGAAATACGATGCTGCCGCTCTCCAAATGGAGATGATCAAGTTAAGTACCACACCAGACCACTATTTTCTGTAAGAAAGGGAAGTCTGTGATGTATAATAAAGTAATACCTTTATACCACTTCCAGTCTTTCAAATAATTGTTTGGAGCCTGTGGTGATTCTACCACCACACAAGTTCAAATACATACATGAGGGTTAAGTACTGTGAAATATCTCACACTTTCTAAGGGCTACAAAGCTATAGAAGACGGCAGGTGAGCATCAAGACCACCACAGCAGAATCATTAAAATGATAACGATAATTTTAAAAACCAGGGAAACACTATAGTCTGAGCTTCCATCCTGTTTAAAAGGCCAGCAGGTTAACCACTCCAGAGACCTGCACAGACATGCAGTTCTCGCCGCAGACCGGCCGCTCTCCCGGGGCCAGAGCTCGGGAGGCTCAGCCTCTCCACCGCCGGGCCGGTGCTCCCTGGCGGCCGGGGACGGTGGCGGAGCCGGCGGGGATCAGGGCACCGGCGGGCAGGACAGCACTCCCGGCGGCGATCCCTACGGACACCCCTCCCATCGCCCCCGGGACGCCAGCCTGGCGGGGGCACCGGTCTGGCTCCCCACGCCGACCGCAGTGCAGGCGCTCCCGGGCCGTTCCGCGGTGGTCGTGCCGGGACCGCGGCACAGCACAGCACAGCACAGCACGGCACGATACGGCACACCGCAGCCCGGCACCACACCAGGACATGGTATGGCACAGCACAGAACGGCACGGCACCGCGCATCAGGGCACGGGACGGCACGGCACAGAATGGCACGGCACGGCACGGCACAGAACAGCACGGCACCGCACACCAGGGCACGGGATGGCACGGCACAGAACGGCACGGCACCGCGCATCAGGGCACGGGCACGGCACAGAACGGCGCGCCGCCCGCCCTGCCCGCCCAGGAAGCGCCGGCCCGGGCCGCCTCCGGTCGCAGGGGGAGAGGCTGCACCGTGCCTGGGACTCGGCCTCGGCGGTCGGCCCGGGTTCGGCGGCGCCACAGCCCGCCCCGCACGGCGGAGAAAGTTGCGCTGCCGCTTGGACCGTCACCGGCCGGTGCCCAGGTCCGCAGGAGGGTGGCCCCGCACAGCCCCGCCCCGCCCCGTTTCGCTCCCCTGCCCCGGCAGCCGCCAGAGGGGCAGCGCCTGCTGCGGCGGATGCAGAGGGACTCGCTTTACCTCAGCTGCAGCGGCAGCACCGGCGGCAGTGCCGTCACCGCCTCCCTGCCCTCGCCGAGCAGCAGCAGCAGCAGCAGTAGTAGTAGTAGCAGCAGCAGCAGCGGCAGCGGCAGCAATCGCGCCGCCCGCTCTCTGCCGCGCTCCCGCACTCGCTGCCCCGGCCGCGCTCGCCTCCCCAGTGCCTCGGCGCCGCCGTGCCCGCCGCCGGCTCTGCCCCCGCCCCGCCCCCGGCGGCTCCGCCAACCGCGCCGCGCCGCCCATCCCCGCCCTAGCCGCTGAGTGACGGCGGCGCCGCCCGCCCCTCTCCCCGAAGCGGGCTCGGCACGGCCCGGGCACGGCTCCGAGGACTACGCCGGGCGGGAGGTGCTCAGGTTTTACCGCCCTCAGGAGCGGTACTCGATGCTGCTGTGGCGGGGCTCGGGTGCTGCCTCGACCCTGGAAGCCAGTCCGGGACGGGAAGCGGCAGTGAGAAGAACATGTGCTTCTGCCTACCCGCCTTGTCCTTCCCTACCCCCCTTACTGTTGTACTGTGTCACGTTGGTGGAGTGTGCCCGGAATGGGACAGCCGCCGTGGGCCGTGGGTGCCCAGCCGTGTGCGGGGCAGGGCTGTGCGAGGGCGGCTCGAGCCGTGCCCCGACGGGTGCCCGGGGCTCCTGCCGCGGCACTGCGCGCCCAGGGCCGCCTGGCAGCCAGCACCGTCCATCGGGAGTCCCGGGCCTCTCAGCCCCAGCCCGGGTGGAGGTGGCAGCTGTCTGCAGCAGCACACCACCAGTTGATACCCAAGTTTGCAAGGCTTCGTGCCACGCACAATAAATTTGCATATTCCTGGCCCCAAGGAGCGCACCACGTCCATTAGATCTGACAACATGAGGGTGGGGCACAACACCACGAGGCTGCTATAAGACAGTCGTGCTGCAGACTATCAACTGCATTTGTACAGGTCTCTGTTTAGATACTAAATATGTGTACATGTGTTACCATGACTCAGTCATTGTAGGTGTCACTGTGAAAGAAGAGAAAACAGTCTAAGCAAGGACAGGACGCATCCAGGCTGGCGGGGGTGAATGCAAGGTTAGATGTGTAAGAAAGTGGATGTCCCCCCATAAGGATTGAATAGAGCACTGCAAGGCTGCAGCCTTGGAGTTACAGGATCCAATCCCTGGGAAATGGTAAAAATAACTTCATTAATCTGTCTGGCAATCTAAACACACAGAATGACTTTTAAACTAAACAATCCTTTTGGAATAGAGACTGCTGTTTGTACACAAGCAACAGCATTGCTATAATTTAAGTACTAAATAGTAACTTTTTTTGAGGGACACATTTTCTTTAAATGTGGGATTGAAAACACAGGCAGAAGCAGAATTAAGAATGTTCCATTTCTTCTGTCCAGACTGCTGTCTCTGGCATTTGCTATTGCTGAAGGCAAAAACAGCATGGATTTTGGAGCGGATTAGACAGACTGGCTGGTTGGAATGCCAGTCCTGGGCACTGGCCTAACAATGGGTATTTAAGGGAACTAAAAATCTCGAGTAGTGTTTCCCAGCTGGTGAGACTAGACTTGTCCCACAGGTAAAATGTCTAGAGTCGATTGCTGTGCTCCTTCCCTGTTGGCACAGTATGCCTTGCTGGATGGAAAGTCTCCAGGGCATGTTCCAAGATCTCCTTCCTGCAGCCCCTCTCTAGGAGCTGAGCATCTGAGTCTCTGCCTTCCCTGGATTTGACTTTTGATTTCACTTTGAGCATCTAGCCTGCTGCTTCCTCTGTCGATCAAGAAGAGAAAGAGACACAAAAGAGGAAAAGTAGGCAATAGCTGCCAGTAACTTTGTTGCACCCCTGGCTGTAGTTGCTGTTGCGCCTGTTTTGACTTCTGTCTTAAGGTCACACCAGCTCCCTCACTTAATATTTCCCCACTGACCTCAGCATTATTCCAGTGTCTCCAGGAATAATTTCCTTTGTCTAATCTTGGTAGGTGAGAGTTATACAATAGGTTTTGCTCTAGGAATATTGCAAAGCAGTACACTAGTGTAAATCTTGACAGGAAGGTGAATAGACAAGTTGAAAAACATTTTCCTTCTTCTATCAGATACTTTTCAGGAAGTCTTAAGGACTGCATAACACTTTTGCATATAAAGTTTACAGTGGGCTTTAGTGCAGTTAGATATGTTTGATTAAGCTAGGTTGTTGAGATGGATGTTCTTGACCAATTGAATGTTTAAGTTGCTGAGGTAGCGTGTAAACAGGAGGGATTTTCAAGGCAGCAGTCAGTGGCAAGCAGAAGACAGAAGGGTAAAATATGGGTAGAGGGCAGGATCATCAATATACAAGCCATACAGACATGTTTTCCCAAAGACAATTGTAGCCTCCATCTGTCGTGAGACTTTTGAGCATTTCTGCTATAGGCTGCTTAGGGGAATGCAATAAAAAAAGTGAACAGGTCTTTTGTTCAGTACTAGTAGTGGTTGGATGATTTGAGCCTTTGCCTCTTGTGCCTGGGCCAGCTTTATGTGGTAAATATCATGCAGCACTGGAGAGAATCTACTCTGCAAGTTCCCTTTCCTTTATGAAAAGAAAGTTCAGCTTGATCTTAGAAAGGAAATTTTAAAGTATGGAAACTGAGAGCATTAGAGGATCTGTGGCAAAGGCAGAGTTCCCACAGTATATGATCTCTTCCATTTCAACTGGCAAACTCCATTTTTCTTCTTTATTGGCACATTCTAAGGAAGAAGATTTCATTCTATTTCCTAAAATTTGTCAAGACAAATCCATTTGTAAAGTAAGGTATCTAGATCAGTGAATAATGTTAGGTTAACTGTTGGACTTGGTGATCTTAAAGGTCTTTTCTAACCTAAATGACTGTATTATTTTATCAGTGCTTCATCTGATTTCCTGGGGTAGCATAGGTAAAGGTGGAAGAGATTGTGCAGGGGAGTTTTATTGGAATATACCTTAGATGTGATGAATGCTAATGACGTATGTAATTTACTAAGTCCAGAAGAGAGTCCTGTGATTTGCGACATAATATCATACCATCCTGCAGCAGTGGGGTTTCCAGCCAGCTGATTTGAAGGAAGGAATTGAAAGAGAATCAATACATACATCCTTTTTTACTCCCAGAGATGAAAATGATTTCATACAGTGTAGCTATTCTGTTCTACTAGCCCACATTGCTAAATGACTCATGTAAAATTCCCAAAGGAATGAGGAATCAGGAAAACAACAGGAAAAACTGTCCATGATTATTATAGACCTGAATTAAATGCAAAATAAATAAAATGGAACACAAGAAGGACAAGCATCAAAGACTATGAATTACGATGTTTTCCTGCCATAGCTAGAACAAAGAAAACATTGCTGTTCAAAAATGTAGCTTTAAGTGCGTTTCAGAAGACTGAACAGTAATATGAAAAGCAAGTTCTTTCACTGCTTAAAAGCACTTCAGCATGTAAAGAAAAAAAAGAGTGAGCTAAAAATAAGACAGAGAAATTCAACAAAGAAAGCAGCAAAACTTGCCATCTCATTAAGAATCAGAGAAGTAAACCTGACAATCTTCATGTTAAAACTGGAAGGAAGCCGATTAGCAGCATGCCAGTCATTCTGGGCATCACAATGTGATTTGATTTGAATTTATTTCAGTTCTGAGGGAGGGACAGAATGGTTTCTATCTGGCCAAAACTCTGACATAAGCAATAAATATTGTTATCTCAGCTAATTGGGCAAATCTCCCTCCACAGACATTTCCAATGTATGTTCATGTCACAAATGACATCTAAGGCTGTTTTACATTCTTCAAGATACAAGGTGCCTGAGGAGGTGGTGGAACCTCTGTCATTAAATGTTTTTAGGAAGGCTAGTCAAATAGTTCCCTGGCAGAGACACTGGTTGTCTTGACTCAGCCAGTGAGATGGAATAGGTGGCCACTGGTGGCCTTCTGTGGTTCTGTAAGTGGGCCTACAGATAAACTTTCAGAAGGAGGCACAAACACTGAGAAATTTTACTTTCTCTTAATGAAATTTTCCCACCAGACTCAAACTGGCCAAAAAATTGCTCCATTGCTCCCACCCAATATATGAAAACCAGATGATTGCAGTTGTGAAATCAGAGAGCCTTACCTCTGGAATATGATCTGTTAGCAAGGCATTTATCCAGTTTGCTTTGGATTATATTTTTAGAACCCAAAAGAAATAAGATTTCTATGTGCTAATCACAGCCAGAAATTATTTTGTGTTCGTGAAAAATCTTCAAAGTATTTTGCTTAAAATAAAAACCAAACTACTTTTAGTCATCTGAAAGTTGACTTTTTATTTAATTTTTTCTCTTCTCTCATAATTTTGACTAAATATATGAAAATTTACATTTTGTCAAGAAACTTTAAAAAAATCCGTAAGAATTAAGAAAAATGAATATACAATGTTTCTCCATGTCTGAAGCACAGCATAATTGATAAAATAATTTTACAAATATAATGTCTGCAAATGCAACATCTGTGTTTATCTTTCAACCACATAAAATTACATAAACAAGGATTCTACTTTTTATGAAATCTATGAGTAATTCCTCCTCTGCTCTTTCAGTACTTGTATGCTAAATGATAGAAAAGTCTAGCTTTGGCAGCCATGCAAAACTCACATCTTCTGTGTAGACAAGCAATGCAGAGTGAACAGAATTCTTGAAAGATTTCTCAGGCATTGTAGCATTTGTGCACTGACATCTATATGTCTCAGCATTGTCTGAGTAAGACTGCTAGGAGTAATAAGACCTCCTTGTATAAAATGTATCTAAATTTCCAGGGCCATTTGTAGATGTGTTTTCTACTGAGACTATTTTCCTGAAGTACCTTTTGTAGTTTTTGGTATTGACATCTGATTATAGGGAAATTTTCATCCTCTAAAAGTTCCATTCTCATTCTGAGAACAAGATGCAGTTTAATTTATGTTGAGATCATTTAGTCAATTTGTATCAGTGTTTATACAGTAAGTGTTGCCTAATTTCTGCCAATAACATCAAGATGGAAGACATCATATCTTGTTACCAATTGTCTGAGATACTATGGACCCTTAAATAAATTATTCATAGTAGTCTCAATATGGATACCTTATAGGTGCAACATTCCTATCTGTTACAAAGTGGATAAGATGTAAGACCAAGCGTTGGAAAGCTTGCCAATGTAGATGTGTTTTTGTAGAGCCTGCAAAATTTAACTGCAATATGGGCGTGAGTAATCCAGATTCTGCCAGGCAGGAACATGTGCTGTTGCTCCTACATAAAATGCATCTGAAGTGACATCTCTAAGAATTACACTACTATAAAGTAAATACAAAATTAGGGCTCATGCTGTGAGGCTAGTAGGAGTTCAGGGCCAGAAGAAAAGTGTATTCATTATCCTTTTGCTGTGTGGACTAGTTCTTTTTTGTTGCAGCAATAAATAATCTTTGCTGTTTAAACAGATGGGCTGCAGCTATCATTTTTTTAAAAAAAACTTTGAGACAAATTTGCAACATAATTAATTAGTGTATCATTGTATTCTACTGCTAACAAAAGATAGAGTACAAAAGCTTCTACCTGTTTATTGCAAATATTATCACATGACATGACAGTTGTTATTCTAGTAAGCTCAAAATGGTAATATAGGTGCTGTGAGCTGCACCTTAGAAAGTCATGCTTCCTTAAATCTCAGTTAGCTGAGAATGCTGTGGACATTTATTTTTCACTTTGTCATGCATGGCAGCAAAATGCCTTTATTATTCCAACCTACTCCTCTTCCTTGGTAGGTGCAGCAAGAAGTAGAGTCCTAGTCCCACCTTTCAGTTATAGGACAGGATGATTCATCATGGGTCTCCTCAGTGCACATGCATACCAGCACATGTGCAAATATCATTAATTGTGCTTGTCTTCTGAGTAAGGTGTTTGTGTCCTTCTGTGGCAACATGGTTGCTGTACTACAAGATATATCTTACTGTAAATATATTACAAAACTATTAGACGAATGTTGTGCCAAACAAGCCATTATATGAGCAGTTACATGTTTGGAACATTTTTCTGCTTCTATGGTCTAAATTTGCTTGGAGTAAATTAAAAAGACTGAACTTAATGACCCTTAGTAGTACTGTCCAGCATAAAATATTCTGTGAGTCTGTGATTCTATGAAATTTGAATTTCTTTTTCTTTTATTTTGACTTGGAATGTAGTAGTGTGAATGTATTGTGTAAGATTTCTAGAAGAATATTTATTTGGTATGTACTACTAGGACACCTTTTTAATGAGATAAAAATAGAATTTGTCAAATGCATGTGAGCTAGTGTATTTCAATACAAACTGTATAGTTATCTAACAATTACTTTCTTTGTAAAAAATAGGGAAAAGAGTATTGATATTTTTTGGGGAAAATATGAAGGTAATAACTTAAAGGGCCCATATCAAGACAATTGCATGAGGAATTTGCTAAACTGAAAAACCCAACTAGAGAAACCCTCAGTTACTAGCAGAAAAAGAAAAATGCTATCCTTGATGTTCAGTTGTCATTTTCATACTATCAGTGTGCCTCAGAATAACAGAATTATTTAATGTTTTTACATGCACTAAAAGTGGTAAAACCTCCTCCCATTCTTACTTTATCTGTTAAACCACAAAGAAAAAGGGAGGGGGAGAGAAACCCACAGTTTTAAAGTAAGGTTTTGGAGTCTATGGAAATGAATGGAAATTCAAAGATAAGGATGGTAATGTCTACCCATTACCCACCAATTTATAGATTGTTGTTGCTTGTTTCACTTGAGAATAAGTATTTAATGTCTCTATGACTTTGGAAACAAAATGCATTTTGGAATAGCCTTTACAAGACAGGAAAATGAACCTAGAATAGAACCATGTAGTCTCCAACAGTATTTGTTACTGGTGTAGGGTATGGGTTTATTTGGTTTTGTTGATTTGTTTGTTTTGAACAGATATAGGATCAGATGGCAAACAAAAATCAGTGGCTGGTGCAAAGATACCCCTCAGACCATGACGAAAGTGGGTTGTATCATCTGGAGCAGGGTTTGGTCTCTTACTGTCCTTGCTTGAGTGTGACAGCTGCCTGAAGCAGAAACTCTGTTACAAAGTGCAATTTATTAATGCAATTTTCTGCTGAAAAGGCATCCCTTGATGTGATGCAACTGTGGTTTATGGTGGGGTCACCAACCTCTTAAGATACAGGACTGCTCTCTGGCCTGTTTCCTGAAGCATCACTTTTTAAAGTAAAGGAATTTTGGGAACTTGTAGTTCATTGGCTGTGTCATATCGTAGGTCAGATCTGAGAGGGATCTTGTGATAGCCTTGAAGATGTAAGAACTAGTGGAACTCAGGACAGAAATGAATTGAGTCAGTATCCACCATGAAAAAGCTCAGTAAAAATCCTGAGGTTTTTGAGTCCTTCTAGAAAGTCTTAAAAGATGCAGAAGATGCCAATGGCTTGAGTTTAGAAAAAACAATGCAAAATGTATAGACTGTGGGAACAGAGTGATATGGTGAGGTACACTGTAAGAAAAACACATAGTTAAATGCAGGACAAAAGAATTGCTGCTACAGCAAAACATTTTCTTGGAAGCTGATGAGAGGAAGTGCCATTAAAACAGCGTGACATGTTCTGAAACTGTGGCTATTCTTATATGTGACCAAACTCAATTACTGACAAGAGTATGGACTGTGGAAAGCAAACCTCTGTCTCAGATTGTCCTGCAGCATCCAAGGACTACAATCTGTTTTGTTTGTTTGTTTGTTTTTTTTTTCTTTTCTGGAAGGCCCGGAAGCAGAAAGTGGTGGTCCAGGGAGGTCCAGGATTTCTGCAAGGTTGCCTTCTCAGAGTGCTTGTACAGCACTGTGCTGGTTTAAAGGTAAACCGGCAGGAGAAGTGAACCCAACACAAAAGAGATTATAAATCAGAGTTACAATTTCATGAAAATATTATAATAAATGCAATGATACAAAGACATATTGGTTTTAATGCACAAACCCCTAAAGTATAACCCAGCAGCTCATGGCACAAACAGAATGGTGTTTGTTAGCCCCTGTACTGAGCCCCACATGGAGTCCAAAGTAAAAAGAAGGGAAAGAAAAAACCTGTTGGTGCAGATTATGGTCAGAGTCCTGTCAAGGTTCAGGTCCTTCTCTGGATCTGACGAGTGGTACCAGAAGTCCCCAAACCCCAAGATTATATACCCTCTGTTTCAGGTGGAAATGCCCAGTACTTCCCCCGGGGCAGGGAGTTTTACAATAGGTGATCTAACTCTGTGAGTCATGGGGTATTTTTGGAATCGTTGATGGCCCATTAGCAGACACACCCCCTCAGGCTGTGTGCCTTACCATAGCCACAACTGTCTCTCAAAATGGAAAGAAAATGGAAGAGGCTGAAGAGTAAAAATGTGGCAAATGTAAGTCACATGGAAATTGAGTTACAGGGGTAAGTGTGGTAGATTCACCTATGAAAAAAGCTGTAAGCAGTTGTCCTTGAAGAACATTTATGCTTTTGGTAGAGAGAGACAGAGGAAGGTCAGAGTGAACAGTGTGCATTATGTTTCATGTGCTGCCCCATGGTGCTATACTCAGGGGAGCTGCGGGAACACAGAGCCTGTTGAATTCACTATCAAGTATCTCAGTTTTAAATTACTGAAAGTTTTCCCTATGTGTTTTTTCTGTGTATATATTGTTGTTAATGGTCTACAAAATATTGCAGAAAATGCTTAGAATAGCTCTTCAGTAATGGAGTAGTGAACTGAGAAAAAACTGACTCAAAAGTAAGGTCAAGGACCTTATAGTCTACAGATAGTCTTTGCTGTGGCCTAGGAGTCCTGCCTTAATTCAAGCTGGACAATATCATGTATTCTGGATTTTCAAAAGAGCATAACAATTCTCTGTGATAATACAATATAACCTTGATTTGCTTCTACTGCTTGTAGTGGGAACAGGGACAGCCTGAGTATATGTTGGATATATGTATCAATAGTCCCATACAGGAATATAAAAGCTATAATGGAAATTAAATTATTTCAGTAAGCCTGGTGAGCTTGTTTTCTGCACAGTGCTATATTTATATTGTATCATATTGGCACTGCATGGAATCTTAGTGAGTCTTGGACAGAAAAATCTGAAGGGAGGCAATTTTTGGAGGTACTTTGAGATTGATTCCCCTTCCCATGAGAGTATTTGTTCTGAAGCCTCAGTATTTCTTGAAGAGTTCACTGCCCTTCCATGAAGACAATAAGGTATTCAGTGTGTTGCCCTGGCTGTCTCTGTCAAAGGACACCTCCTCAAGATAGCTTATGCTGGTGATGAGGGCAGTGTGATTACAGAAAAAAAGAGGAAACTTTTTTATGCTACAATTTCCAAGTAAGAAGAAAGAGGTTTCTTCAGTAGTTCTGCTACAAGAATGTCTTTGCAGAAACATATGTGATACCTAGGTCTCAATTTTTATTGGCTTATGTTCTATGGATAGATGTATGATTGGGCTTCAAGCCCCTGATGGGCATATTTTTGACCGAGCAGTGCAAAAAGAGGCCCACTCTGGAGAGCTGTATGGTGAGAGGCAGGTGAAGGACTTAGGTCAACTGGTGCCTTCCTCTAGGCTTGGTACTGTTCCAGTGCTCCTTCTGTTGGTGGCTTCATTCTTCTTGAAGACCACTGTTGACTTGTGCACATGACATGGCTTCAGTGTTACAGCGTGGCAGGGCAGGGAAGGAGGTTAGCTCTCAGGATTGTTGTTAGGAGTACACAGTCAGGCTTAGGGTCAAGCTGAGGACTTACCGAGTGAAGAGCCTGAGTCTCAGTGCTTTCCCTGCAGTTAGACTCCAACTAGCGGCAGTAACTTCTGTTCCATAATGCATCAAGAAACCCGCAGATCCACAGGACAAGAACAGTGCAATGCTGAGACACCTGCTAGGATATTCACAGCCTGGCCTGTGGCCAGTAAGGCCTCATTTTGCGTATTAATGTTATCCTGCACCTATGGCAACAGAGTAAGTGTGCAACTTCCTTCTTGTCATATGAGCTTATGGTACTTGGGCCTCAGTTGGCAGATCTACAGCTTTGCCAGTTCAACAATCTGCATGTCTCACCAGCCTTTATTTTTTTCTATAATTTGAGCAAAAAGTATAGAGTTCTGTGCTTGCAGTCCATTGTGTCCAACTCATCTGGTCACAGCTTGTGAAGGCTGGAGCCTTCTGATCTGCAGAAGAGATGAAAAAGTCCTTGGTGGAGTACTGTGATGGATCCCTAACTCAGTCCAATAGGAGCTTGTTTAATGTATAAGAAAGAAAAGAAACATCCTCTGGAATGGCTTTAATGATCCAATACAATTTTTAATTCATAGAACCAAAGGTTTAAGGGGAAGGTACAGCCCTCTGTCATGCCAAAAAATTGCTGGCTGCTCCTTTATTTACATATGTTCACTGCCTTGCTTGATAATTCTTTCCTTTTAATTTCAGGACCTATATCACTTGTGTGAAAAGTTGTTTTACTCCTTAGAAAATCTTTGTCATATCTAGTCCGACAAATGAATCAAACCACATAGTCCCATGTCCATGTACTAATCCCTGGTGAAGCCTCCTTGTCTATCCTCACCTGAGGTGAACCAGAATAGATTTATTTAAGCCATTAGTTTAGTTATGTGTCTGAGTTTATTGCTGCTAAAACAATGCAGACAGATCTGTTTAAGGGATTCCCTCTCAGGAATTTTATGAAGTTGAAGTGTTACATATTCCTGGTGTAATTTTTCATTTAGTATGCAGGTAGGATTTAATTGGATTTTATCATTTGATTACCACACAAGTTTAAAATAATCACAAAGGCATGTATACATATTCCTGTATATACCAATAAAAGTACTTCCCACTAAAAGAGAGAATAAAATACAGTGTTTGTCATAAGTGATACACAACAAAGAAATAGTGTCCTAAACACTTTGATCCACTTTAATGCTACCATATAGGAAAATTAAGTCTTCCAAAAATCTTTTTTTTTTTTATTAAGAGTTATTCCTATGAAGAATTATTCCCCAAATCTCCCTGCTAAGTGCCAATATTGCTCTCAATAGAATCCTGTTTATGTACTGGAGTACTAACATTTACAATGCATTTTCTCATTTGTTTATAAGCCGTTCTCAAATCAGCAATTAACTAAAATAGTTGCTTTTGTAAATGGAGTATTAGAACAGTTAATAATTTACATTTTTCTGATTCCAGTGTGCAAGAATGTGAAAATGAATGACTAATTTGTGGTTGATATGGTAAGGAATTTGAATCTTTTATGAGAACATCTTGGCTGTCAGTATGATTATCTCTGAGAAAGAGAGCTGGAATTTTTCAGTGGGCAATCTATGAATATTATCTGAGGCAGCATTGAAAGTAAAAATAATTGAGCAAGGAACTAGTAAGAATTTCCTCTTCTGTATCTAAGATTTTTATTAACCACTTTCTAAGCAAATTGTTAGCCCATATTGAACTGATTAATATTTCAGACCTGTAACCACTAATTTACTGATTGAGATAAATTGCTTCTGCTATAGGAGTCAAAAGTCCATTGTTACAAATAAACTAGAAGAGCACCTTGACTCATTTTTAATAAATATTCCCTAAACGGTGATTTAAGGACCATTACAAGCATCACTGCTAAATTAGTTTTCAGAAGAGAAAGTTACCTTTTTGCATTCTGGGGCCATCTCTCTTTGTCCTGCTATTATGTTCATACTTCCATTTAAAGCTCACCAGTGTGACTGACATGCAAAACCAATAACTGTAGAGGCAAATCAATATTGTGCCCTCACCACTAACGCTCCCTGGTGCAATGCCTCAAGGATATTTTTATGCAGTCTCCTCTTTCATGGGTGTAGTTGATAGGTAGATTAAAGAATGAAACCCTGGTCAGCTCCAGCAGTCTCAGCTCTCTACCAGATGTACAATAGAGAATCACTTCATGTGTATTTCCAAGAAATAAATAAAAGCTATTGATACTGAATCTACTACCTGTGTCATCCAGTGGATTACAGCATAGAGTGGCTATTTAATTTAAGGTACTACTCCTCAAAGCCTTTTAGTACTACTGTTGATGATATAATGGTCATTAAAGAAGCACAAGAAACAATAAACAAATCTTCCTAGTAAAACCCAAGAAAGATGACATGACTTGCCCCTCATACACATGCATGCTCACCCACACTATCTGCATCACTTTCACACTCTGACATTTCCGTTATCAGATCCTCCCCCTTTATGAGTCACTGTTTTGTTCAGACAAGGAAGTGAAATAACTAAACGTGCTGCTAAGCCTATGGACAGTCTAAGAAAAGTGGTCATTATTGTCTTAGGCAGAAACAGGCTGGAGCAACCTGTGCCTGCTCATGCTGGAGGATTTCATGGAGAACTCTCCTGTAGTAAGGACTTTATGCTGGAGCAAGGGAAGGACTTGTCTCCCAGAGCAGCATCTGAAACAACCTGTGATGAGCTGACCATTCCACCCATTTCCTGTGTGCTGCTTGAGGGAGGGAGGCAAAGCCTGGGGAGGAGGAGGAGGTGGGGAAAGGTGTTTTTAATATTTATTTTACTTCTCATTATCCTGCTCTGATTTTGTTTGGTAATGAATTCAATTGATTTCTCCAAGCTGAGTCTGTTTGGCCTGTGACCATTAGCTGTTTGAGATCTCTCACAGTCCTCATCTCCACACATGAGCCTTTTATGTTTTCTCCCCCATGTCCAGTTGTGGACCGGACTGATAGAGCAGCTTTGGTGCACACCTGGCATCCAGCCAGGGTCAACCCATCATACAGGATCTTGTCAGCTCTCTATGAGTGACTTTGTTTTTCTTTGGGAAACAATACAACTGGAAATTAAAACCATTTTAGTAAGAAAATTACCAAATGTTAATATTTGTGATGGCAGATTTTTATTCATTTCTGGCTTGTTTTTTGGAGGCAAGTCTGTTCTTCCTTTCATCTTGCAGCCTAACATCACTTCTTCCATAACTGTTTGGCTTCAAACTTAGTGTTTCTCTTAACTGGTTTCATAGCATTTCCCTATTCTTAACAGAAATATAGGAAAATATTCTGTACCTTTTTCAAACAGTGCACTTTCAATCATGTTAGATTGTAATCAAAGTGTGGATGGAAATGACTGATTAAATATACAGCTGATGTTCTTTTTATCAAAGTAGTTGCATGTATGTATTTTTAAATTCCTTGTGCAATAGCATTGCAAGTGGTTCTCCCACTCTTCTATTTGGTGTAGGATTTCATATTCCTATAGTGATCCCCTACTAAACACTTTTCTTGATATGTCACCTTGATTTAGAGAGACTTCTGACAAGTCACATACCTTTGTGCTTACAATAGGCAACTTTTCTCTCTTCTTGTTTTCAGGAGTCTTACTCTAATAATTTTCTGGAAAACAACAACCCAGTGCCATATAATGTGCATGAACATATACCAGTTCAAGGTATATGCACTGTAAACTGAAATATTCAGTCTGAAATAGTTTCAGACATTAGATGCTAATCAAAACATTTTATGGTTAAGTTGTGCCTTCTTCCACTTTTTTAAAAATTCTGCTAATGAAATCACATAGAATTTTAGATTAGATTCCCAATACTTCTCTGTTTTGTACAGTTCTTTCATCCAGATAGTACACCATATTCAGTGACAAAGGCTTAGGACTCCAAAAGGTATATTATTTCTGGACAAAAACCTAATAAAACAATGCCATTTCCAAGAAAGTCTGAATGTTGGGTAACTTCTTAGTTCAAATTATTTTCCCCTTTAATTTCTAGATACAGTTAAAGATCATGCAATTCCTTCAAATTCTAGGATAAACGCCATTGAGGGATGGTACAGAATGGGGGTTATTGATCTTTTGAGTGTCTCAGTGAATAAAATAGCTGGCGTGAAACAGTTCTACCAGCTTAGAGATTGATCCAAGTCCTGCTATAACGACTGGATGGACACCTATTGATTTCAGTGGGAACTGGATGAGTCTCTAAATGTCAATAAAATCAAAGAATTCTCACAGTGAATTGGCCTATCTGGCACACATTAAAAAAAAAAGATTGTAAATTCTGAAAATGACTCCTCTAGCAGCATAGGCCAACTGGTCAGCTGCAAATCTGGCACAGATGTGCAGCATGTGTCCTGGGCAGTCCACAAGAACATGATGTTCTTTTTTGCTCCTTAGAGCCTTGGAGACTGAAAGAAACGACTCAACCCACTGCTGAAGAATAAATGCTGAAATAATGGAGCTAAATACAGAAATCAACAAAAAATTTACAAAGATTACATTCCTTTTGGAAGAAATTAATAAAACCCTCTAAAGATGACACATTTTTAAGGCAACTGTAGTGCTTAATTGGGTGTTCTGGAAAAAAAGAACAAAATTTAGAGAATTCTCTGGCAGAAGCTGATGGAATTTGACCTTTATATCAATGCACTGTAGAAATCAAGCAGAGTTCCTGAAAAAAAAAATACTAAGCATGTAATTTTTGTCCTTTAACCATCTGTGAGGAGAGTGAAACTCATCCAAAGAGAGAAGAAGCCACTGAGCCTTAGACACCCAAAGTGCTGTGAAGAAAAGCTGCTGCTCTGTCTTCAAATAGAAGTATGATTTGTAGCATAGACTCCTAGTTGATGCTTTTATAGTCTTGTGCAATGGGTACTTATTCTAGAAAGAACAGGTAGATAGATTTTTAGCCGCACACAAAAACACGAGCAAAAATGACAGTTGAGTATTGTGGTTGATGTAATGTGCAATTATAGGACAGCACATGCACACTAGGCTTGAAAGCAGCCACTGCAAAAGTGGTTTTGCTTGCTCTGATTTCCCACTCATGCTTAGAAAGCAGGAGTAGTGTCATTAATGGAAAAGGAGATTCACTATAATGAAAGAAATGTGAGGTTCAGTATCTGTACCATGCTGTTAAACAGTAATCTCAGGACACCCCAAGTCCAGCATTTTTACAGCTCAGCATTTTGCAATTACATAGCAAAAGATACTTTGGACTTCCTTATTTCATGTCTTTGAGGGTAGTCTGCACTGGTAAAACAAGATATCCCAGAATATATGATTAGTAACTAAATATCACTATGACCTTACTAGCTGCTTCTCTCAAAGAAAAGTGAATTCCTGAAGACTATCTTTGCAGTTGTTAAAAGGACTTGAGGATTTGGTTTTCAAATAAAGACATAAAAAACCTACTGTTTATATGACAATACAATTTTAAATTATCATTTCAGTTTGTAAGAAATTCACAGCTCTTCTCTAGGGAAACTTCTGCTTGAGGTTGGTTTTTTTTTGAGCTACTTTCAGTACAGAACCAGAGCAAACGT
>JAWWLZ010000094.1:49427675-49446282 GCA_035041345.1 Poliocrania exsul
TGTTTGTGGAGGAGGTGGGTTGATTTGTGCTATAACTCTGTCTCTTCATAAGAGGAATAATCTGATGTTTTGAGTGATCCTTCAACAGTGTTTCCCCCTCCCTTTCCATTCTGTTGGTCCTTTGATGAATAAACAAGAAATTCTGTTTTCATCACATACAAGTAAAAAAGCTGTGGAAAGCATAAACTTTCATCTTAAAGGATAACAAGGAAATTATCTGAACAACAAGAAAAAAGGAGATATTTCATGTCCTTTTGCTTGGGAAGAGAGCCTTGAGTTTGTAAGCCATAGCAAATGAATGTAAGCAGTGGCAGGAATCAAAAGCTCATTGCCAATGGTTGCTCAAGATCAAAGTCTTCTTGCATTCCCCTCCAAAAGCTGGTTTTGCAGCTTGGATAAATATGTAAACAAACAAACAAACTGTGCATCCTTGATTTTGAGGGAGAGCCCAGATAAAGGGAATAGTGCAATGGCATTCAATCTGCTCTATGTCATGACAGAAGCTTTTGCTGAGGAGGTTGCATGGATTGAAATCATATGAAATGATAAAGAGATGGAGGATTAAAGGGTAAACCCAGATTTAAATCCGAGTGCAAGGTGAATCTATTCAAATCCATCCACGTTGCAAAAGCATTTGCCCAAGGTTAGCTGTTCGTCACATGGTTTTAATGTAATTAAAATCATCACCGTATTTGCTGTCCCTCTAAAATGGATATGAGTGGTTCCAAATTGAACTGCACTCTTCCAGCATGCAGAATGCAGCCCACAAAAAGCCCATCAGCTGCTTACACAGGGTGTTTCAGCCTCTTTTGGTTTGTTGCTCACAGAACTCTGTGTCTCAGATCTCACAGCCCCTGCTCCTATGTATGAGGAAAGGTCTGCAGAGTGGTATCTTGGTCACTTGCAGTACTAGCTCAGCTAGATCTGTCAGGAGGCTGTCTCCAGGCAGCTAGTGAAGCTGAACAATCAAATCCCTATCTTCTCTACAACTGACAAAGGTGAGCCCTGAAGTTGTCGGCAGTATTCACATCATGTGTCCACTTCATCTCTCTGCAGAGCATCAGCCCATGCTCAGGCAGGAAGTTTCTCCTGGGCTGGGCTCAAGCAAAATAATGTCAGGAAAAGAAGCTGTGGAGGTCAGTCAGGGCTTCTTTGGGGGTTTGTTCATAAATAGCTCAGATGGCAAAAGAGAAGATGGAGCTTAGAAAAAACTTAGAAGTGGCCATGAAGATTAGTGTAAGTCAGTTCTTGCTGTCCTTTTAAAAATATCCTCCATTTCCTTATTTACAGATCCAGCAGCAGAGCTGTGCATGGATTTCCCTAATACCATGCCCTGAAAGGTACCTCCTTCACAACAGGTGTGAAACCCTTAGATGTCTTCACATTTTGACTACATGCAAAATTCTCCTTGTGCAGTATGGTCAGTAGTGGGGTTGAGGTACCCTGCTTTGGAGAAATTTTATACAGACTGGTGTGAATCAAAGGCACTTGGCCACCAGCAGTTTTCCTGGATCAACAGGGTGCTGATGGAATTTTTTCTTCTTCAATGAACTTGCTTACTCCTTTTTCTGGTGTCCTTGAAAGCCCCTGAAAAGAAGGCAGAATGTACTGGCAATGCGTTTCTCTTTGTCTGTGCTTGCCGTGGGTTTTTTGCTTGCTCTATTCATCTCTGCATGTTTTAACACCTCTTTTTTTACTCTTGCTTTTGGAAAGCTATCAGGACTTGCTTGTGTCATCTTGAGTTCTCTTTTTAGCCAGGCAGCCTGTGTAGTCTTGACTATGCTCTCTCACAAAGATTTCCTGCTTTTTCTCTTTGGGGTTTTCTTTCCCTCACTTTCTATCTCACCTGTGGATTTTTGTTGGGGTTTTTTTGTTTGTTTTTGTGGGGTTTTTTTTGTTCTTTTTTTTTGTTCATTTTTTGTTTTATTTGACTTTTTTGTTGTGGTTTTAGTTTTCTTTTGTTTTTATTTGTTTGTTTAATTTTCTACCTTCATTTTCAAATGTCATACAAAGAGGAGGATGCTAGCATTGGGAAAATGCAGACAAATCCATCATGTTTAGGTCTGTTATCTGGAATAGTGCTCAAGTACTGTCATTTTTTTCTTTTCTGGAGGCAGTGCCTGGCTGTGCTGTGTTTATAGTGCCGTGTTGCTTTATACTGTGTTTTGCTTCTGAATCCTGATTGCCACATTTTTTCCAAAATATTTGCTTTTTGCTTTGCCCACTCCACATTCAAGTTCCGTCATACACAAATTGATTTTCAGATAGGGTCAGTTTGTATGACAGTACATCTGTGTGTTTGCCATTGATTTCTGTGCATCTTCTGCACTTTGTGGCTCCTTTTGCAGGTGAAGTTGTTGGCTTTCAGGGAGATGCTCTCCAGCACTTCTTGACTAAACCTCATTCATTTTATTCACAGTCAAAGAATTACAGAGTAACTATCAGTCTAAGTTGACTATTACTGCCCAAATGCAGATACTCTACCTCTTGCCTATTGGATTTGGACAAATATGTAATTCCCTCAAAGATATCTTGATGTTAGTTTGGTTTTATCGTGAAGCAGATCAGCTTTTACCTCTCATTTTTGTGTTTCATTAGAGGTGCTGCTTTTTTCAACTGCCTATTTCAATAGAAAGACATTTGTAAATAAATCCCTTGATTTCTGGTGAGTTTCACACCTCCATACTCAGCATGTTTAATTTTTCAAATGTACTGAGTAGTCATATCTCCAAGTGAAACTCATGTGCCCTTGAAGATACACAACTTTAAAAAAAAAAAATCAGAAAAGCTGTCTTTCAGCAGGATTTTCAAATATGTCCTTTCATCAAAGATGAAATTTAACTTTAGTCAAAGATGTTATGACTGGTTATATATATTTTTCATGGTGGATTGGCTGCTTAATCCTGAAGAATATCATAGCTGGAGACGCAAGCTACTAGATTGGTGTTTCCTCTTTCTACATATCTACTACAATATTTCTTTTTAAGTATTTTTTCCACACCATGTATCTTAGATGAGGTGATAGGTGAGATATACTGTAGATGAGATCACAGAATAGCAAAATCATGGGGTATCTCAAGGAAGGGATTCACAAGGATCATTAAGCCCAACTCTTGACTCTGCACAGGACAGCCCCAAAAATCACACCATGTGTCTGAGAGTAGTGTTAAAATGTTTCTTGAACTCTGTAGGGTTGGGTCCTTCATCACTTCCCTGGGGAGTCTGTTCCAGTGACCAATCACCCTCTGGGCAAAGAACTTTTTTCACCTCCTCATGTCCTACCACTGTTCACCAGAGACAGATCAGCACCTGATCCTCCACTGCCTGCCTTGAGGAAGTTCTAACCTGTCATGAGGTCACCTCTCAGCTTTCTCCAAGCTGAGCAAACCAAGTGACCTCAGCCACTCATCCTAAGACCTACCCTCGTGACCTTTCACCATCTTGGCTGCCCTCCAGACACACTCAGTCTGATGTCCTTCTTATACTCTTGCACCCAAAACTGCACACAGGACTCAAGGTGAGGCCACACCTGTGCAGTGGGATGAGCACCTCCCCTGACTGCCCAGTGATGTTGTGCCTGATGCACCCTAGGACACAACGGCCTTCTGTGTTGCAAGGGCACAATGCTGACTCATTCAACCCAAACCACTAGATCTCTTTCTGCCAGGCTTTTCTCCAGCCTCTTGTCCCCAGCTTGTGCATGTAACTAGGATTATTATCTTATTCCATCTGAAGAACCCTGCACTTGCTTTCGGTAGTTTTTGTATGGTCGGGGATTGCCTGGCTCTCTAGTCTTATCCAATCTGTCTATAAGGCTTCTGTCCATGAGGGATTCCACAGCTCCTCCTAATTTAATATTATCATCAAACTTACTTAATGTATACGTGACTCTTGTGTATGGATCACTTATAAAAACACTGAAGAGCACTAGCCTACAAATGAGACCTGGGGATTCCCAACAATGACTGTCTTCCAGCCAAATGTGACCTCATTTACTACATCTACTTGAGTCATCCAGTTCCTCACCCAAAGTATTATGGACTTGTCTAGCTGTGTGCTAGACTTTCTAATCAACAAGATTCAGTGAGAGAGAGTATCAAAAGCTTTGCTAAATCCCAAACTCTCATATTTTCTGGCTTCCCTAGGTCAACTAGATGGATGACCTGAAAAAACGGACTTAAGCTCATTAAGCAAGACTTTCCCCTCATGAACTCATGCTGGCTCTGATCAAAGAGTGTGCTGTCTCTAAAGTATTTTTCAATACCTCTCAGAGAAACCTTCTCCATAACATCTCAATGTCCCTCCTGTGCTGAGGACCCCAGACCTGGGTGCAGCATACCACATGATGTCTTATGAGAGGGGAGTAGAGGGCTACAATCACCTCCCTCAAACTGCTGGTCACAGAGCTTTTGATGCAGGCCAGGATACCACTGGCTTTCTGAGTTGTGACTGCATATTACCCTGTTAAATTGAGCTTTTTACCAAGAAACATCCCCAAATCCTTCTCCTCTGGTGACTGTGCTCTGCTTTCAATCCATTCTTCACCCAGTCTGTACTGGGAGTGCCCTGACCCAGCTGCAGCAGCTTGCACTTGGCTGTGTTGAACTTCATAGTGACCACTTCTCAAACCTGTCCAGGCTTCTGGGTGTCATCACTTCCATCCACATGACACAGCTTGGTGTCCTTGACAAACTTGCTGAGGTTGCACTCAATCCCATGCTCAAGTCACTGACAGAGGTCTTAAAAAGAACCAGTCCCAATTCTGACCCCAGAGGAACCATGAAGTACAAAAATTAAGGGTACATCTAGACCAAATTCAATATTTAGAAAGATAATTGTCAGAAATATTACTAGAATTAACAGAAGTTTAATGATTTTAATGCAGCACAAAACATTTTTTCCTATATTTAACATCACATTTCTGTTTCCAAAACAAACTTCATTATATTTTCACTCTCCCTGAAAATGTATCCATGGAAAGTTTTCCTTTTTTATCTGTATAAGTAGTCCAAATATATAATATAAATATATGATAGGCTAAACAATTAGTGACATGAACTGGTTAAAAAGTCAGCAATAAGGAATGAGAAATGTAGTGTCATGTACCTTGTTGCATAATACAACTGCAATATACAAACCCAACCTGTTTCTTTTCCTTAAGCAAATTCTTTACATACAGTAGAAAGAGTGGGACATCTTTAAGTATTTTTCATTATCTACATAACAAGACAGTCTAACAGAGATAAAATCACCTGCAGGAGTAGGTAATTATTTCTCCCCAGCTCATCCAGTAAATTTTAGTTTCATGGGAATCACATAGGACTGAATTTTCTCTTTCTCATTGTGAACTTATCTGAAAGTGGAGATAAATTGAAAAAACCAAACAAACCAACAAATAAAACACTATTAAAACCATATGAATAATTGATTTTATGCTTTGTGACAGTTCTTCCAACAGCTGGGAAAAAAATCAGCCTAGAACAACAACAAAAAATACCTTTTTTTCAACATTTTCAACAAGATGAATGTTTGCAGAAAGTAATTTTTTGCAGTTCAAACTCACACAGGCTAATGTGTTGTTAATATTTCATACAATACTACATTTGCCTTGTGAATGCTTTTCAGAATTAAACAAAACATTGGATGGAATTTCCCAGTAAAATATCACTGAACAGAAAAATAATTCTCTTCTGCAAACAAAACAAATGGATACATCCTTTTTTATTTCTCTTTCTATGCTCAGTTCCTTCTTCCCTAGATTCTGATACAAACAAATTTGCTTCTTTGAAATGAATTTTAACTGTTGGAAATATTGTACTTTTTCTATCAGTAAAGTTTAGGCCACAGAATCTCACCCAGTTCTCTTCAGGCTATTTCTGGAATATTGTTGCCAAGTGCTTTTAAAAATCTGCCCAAACATGTCTGACTGCAAGCTCTTATGGGCAGAGGACATCTGAATAAGATTATTCCTGTGCCTTGCTGGAAGCAGAGGTTTGAAAATTTGGCCACAGAGACACTCATTACTTGGAAACCAGGAGACAACCAGTAAGTACACAAAACTATTGATACGAGCTGTCAGGCCATTTGAGACAGATTGACTACATATGAAAATTTATAGTTGTTCACACATCTCTGAAGTTCTTAGCACTGTGTAATAAGAAGTAAATGAAGACAAGGTCCAGCCCTGCTTTTCTTGGAAGTCTGTATTTGAAACAGCGTGTCCACCTGACTACACTGTCACCTGAGAATGCTAGTAAATGTTTTAGTCCAATCTTGTTTCTAAATTTAACGTAGGAACATAGATTCCAAGGGTACACTTTATTTTTGAACTGAACTTCTATTTAAAGCCCTTCTTTTCTAAATTTTATCTTCCCCAGTATCCTAGTTGAAGAGTGCAGTGTACTCAAAAATGCCGAGGCATGGTAGCTTTTGCTGTGAACTTCAGACTAATGGATGCTGCTGTCACAACACTATCTATGGTCGTGAATTTTCTCCTGCTCCTTATCTTTTTAATGAGCCATCTGGCAGATTTAGGATGCTAACCAATGGAGCTGTACTGTGCCATGTATTAATATGGACCTTATGAATCACTCAACAGGTTTAACTCTAGAAAAACAAGATTTCTGAAGCAGACTTCCACTAAAAATGCAACATCTGGTTAATTAACAGATCACTTCCCTGCCCAAATGTGCAAAAGGGGTGAAGGGCTAATGCCTCATCAGAATAAAATGGAGGGATGAGAATGATAAGGGCTTGTGGCTATTTAAGGGGGATTGTGTGGCAATATGTCCCAGTCAAAAGTGTTACTTCCTTTCACTTCAAAGGTCCTCAATGCAAAAGAACCCCTGATGAAACTCTCTTGAGTTACAGTCACCAAAGGGCAAACAGACTTCCTTGCTGATAAAGATATTGGGTACGTTAAAACACTCTCTTTGCATTGTCTGTGCTATCCAGTCTTGCCTTGATTTCTCTAGTCCTGGAGAGCTGCAGAAACAGGAGTCAAACCTCCGTGTTTAGCTGCTGAGCTGTGAGCTTTCAGCAGCTTCAGAGTCCAGGGAAGGAAGGGGAGGTATGCTGCAAGCAGCTGCTTTTATAGACATGACTTTATGAGAGGTGCAGGGAAATCACAGCTGGGTTTTTTCCTGAGAGTTGAAATTGCCTCTGTGCTCTTTCAAGGAGCCAAGACTGCTGTAAATATCCAAGTGACCACAGGGAAACATTTTGAAATGTCTGTCTTAATTCCTTTTCCCATTGAGAAACTAACCCAAAAGCCCCTGTATTTACTGATGGGAGCCAAAAACATGAGAAAACAAATCCTGGTTCATGCCCATCTGCACCTTGCTCTTGCTCTGGAAAACACTACATACAAAACTAGGAAGAGAAGGGCTCAAAGCCCAGTTAGGATTGTGCTCCATCTTTTTTCCATCCCCCTCTTACAAAAAACCAGGATGGACAGTGGTGCTGATACTTCTTTGTAGTGGTGGGGTTTTGCAACATGGTCCACATTTCCCCTGCAGTGGCACTGTCATCTTTCCGGCCCCTTGGCTGGGTGGGGGCAGGAAATTCCTTCCCAGGTCACATGAAGGGCCAGGGTCTGGCTCCTCATAACTTGTGTCACCCTCAGGACTACGAATCATGACTAGCACTGATGAAATTCCTAGAATCAACTGCCTCAGTTGACCATGAAAATGGGAATGATTCATTCTTTTAATCTGATTCATATTTGCAGGTATTATCAAACAAATAATGTAATACTTGCCTTCTTATCCCCCTTCCTCCAACAAAGTGGCAAATTAAGACATTTTTATAGTCCTCAAATAGCATAAATGAGGCCTTTTAACCCCTTTTCAAATTTTTTCTTTCCCTGTTCTCCTTCCCTACAGATTGTTCCTCTTAAGTATTTTTACCTGTAGCTGTTCATGTTTTGTAACATACTTACATACATGTATATACATATACAAAGATTTAAATGGTTTCATGCCCTTTTGTCTTGTCCAGTGCTGCTGTTGATCTATGTTCCTTACCCTCAGGAGAGCAGTAATGCTCCATTTTGCTCACAAGTAACTTGAATATCACAGTACCTTTTTGTCCACTTCTTCCTTTATAGTGGGCGATGATGGTGAGCATGACTTCTTGGCTGTCACACTGTGTCTGGGAAAGCATCCAAGATGTCATGGTGGGAGCATGGAAATTAATGTGTCGGCATATTAAAGAACACAGTGCTAAAGGGAACTGGTGGGATGTTTTTTCCTTCCAATATCATGTGAGGGGTCAAGGTGACTTTACCTCTCCTATATAAACCCCTGTCTTTTCTTCTGTAGGCGCATTTGTCGAAGTCTTTCTGGAGGTGCTCTGACTGTGCAACTCATGTTAAGAAACATGAGAGAGTGTTAACATCCTTGGAGGGTAAAGAAGCTGTTCAGAAGTCCCATTTCCCAGCAGGGGGTACATGAATAATAGTATAATAACACTGGGTAATGGAAACGCCTCATCAGGCTGTATTTTTGATGTCAAGTAATTGCTTAATGAATAGTGTCCTACACTACCCTTGTAATGTGGGGTTTTATGCCTTCTGCATGGCTTAATTCTCATTAATTATCAAAGTTCTTCAATTGGGCAGAATCTAGTACCTGACAGCCAAGACTGAGAGGTCTGACAGCCCTAATAGAGTCCTGATGGTTGTGTTTGGCAGTCCTGAGAACCCATGTCTGCAAGTCCCTGTACCCAGGCAGGCAACGTGAGCAGGATCTGTTTCTGCCTCTTTGCAAAGGGGCTACAAGGCCTCTCTATCATGTCTGGGTCTCTCCCTCCTGCTCTAGTCTGAGTGCACCCTCAGATTTACCTGACCACTCTGTGGCTAACCTGACCATTTCTGCCGTATGGGGACACAGAAGGACCTTGCCCTGAGGTCCTATTCTTGCCAGGATGATGAACTCAACTCTCCTTTCCCTTGTTTGTTTTTAGTCAATGGAGGTTTTTATCATCTATCCAACTGCAATGATTCTATTATTCTAAGATCAGTAGCTTTGAAAGGTTTAGAAATGATGGTTCCTGCCCTGCAGACCAATGTGGTGGTGCATGATAAAACAAGGTTGTTAAGTACAGAAAAGAGGTAAGAGCAGGAAGAAAGAGCAGAGTTAACATACAAGGACTAGCTGTCTTTGGGTAGCTGAACACACAGCTCAACATCTGCTTTTTTTCCCACATCTATGGACAGTGTAAGAAATATTAAGCTGTAGTACTATTCATTCCTAATCTTCTCCTGCTCTTTCATTAAATGTCACATGATTTGGTTTTGCAATGGGCAAACAAAACTGGACCAAAAGAACTTTGCTGAGGCTACTGTGCTTATCAGAGAAATTGGCTTACTCTAACTTTAAACAAGCTTGTGTTTTATTGTGTTTATCTAGCAGAAAGAAAGTTGAAGCAACTTGAAGCATTTGGCCCAGAAAATCTCCAAAATATTGTACTTCCCTACAAGTAGAGAAGACATGTACAAACATGAATGAACACCACTTAAAGCTTTCTTCCTGATCTTGTGCATTCCTGCACAGAGTTGCTCTGCTTTACATGTAGTTGAACTGAATAAATGGCCTGTCTTAAATTACATCTTGGATAAACTGGGTGTGTAATGTATCCAGCCAGCTCTAGTGTTCATAACTGTCACTTGAATAACTGAGCAGTGTGTTTCTGAGGCATTGCCAGGTTCAGAGACATCTCAGAAGAACAATCTGTTCTTACAAACAAATACGAAATGTGGTGGAGAGAGACAGCAGGGAGGAGGGGAATCAATGCTTGATAGGCATGTTGTCTATATTGTATAAGCATTTGAGTTCTGAGGGCAAAAGAAAGGAAATCCATTCAGATTTTAATTGTATTCTGGATTTCTTCAAAGCATTCTGTGATAGTAAAAAAGGGCAGAAATTACTCTATTATTCTATCATCCTTGGAATACTTCCTGCCCTAAGACTCGGGGGAATGGAGTAGGTCACAGTCTCTACCACTCTTTTCCAAAAAATGTCTCTGCTTCATAGTAGCAATGAGTAATATCCTCTTTCTTTCATGCACTAGGCTAGAGAGTCCCACTCCCACCTCTGCAATAACATAGTCTGTCTCAAAGAGTGAAGACAACAGCTCTTCAAACGTTAGAAGGCATAGTCCAAGCACATCAAAATATCTGAGCAGTGAGACTGTTGGTTGCCAAGACTTGCAGTAATTTCTCCCATTCAAGCCCTAGATCAACATTATCTGATGGAAGTATATAGAAAGGCTGTACTTCAAGCAAGTCACAGATCTATAGCACCAAAACTTGTTCCACACAGCAGGGGGCCTTTACTCTTCCCAGTTGTCTCTCCAGTCCCATTATCTTTGCACAGTCCTCACAACTTTTTATCTGGTTTGACAAGATTTCTTCTTTTGTTGCTCTCAAACCATCACAGACATTAGGAAGTAACAACAGTTTCTTCCTTCTCTTCCTTGTGTGACCACTCAGAAGGTTATCACTGGAGGTCACAGCTGTTGCTTTCAGGGTTCTTTATCATGTTAAACTGCCATTCTTTCTCCTGGCATCTTGGAAAGGTCAAAAGCAGTGGTCTGTCTTCTCCCATAAAAAGGACAAGAGCATAAGCACTGGCCAGTCCTGCACAAGGTCAAGCAAGTCTTTACATTCATTGTAATTTCCTAAAAAAAATTATCATGACCCAGAGTCAGAGCTGGCATAATAGAGCAACTTCTGCCTTTCCATGAAATAGAGCTTATTTCTGTCAGTGCTTACGTCTCAGCAAGGTTTAGTTTCCATGGAAAGTGTGAGTTAAAAAAAGACAGATAGATAAGAAAAGAAAAAATTAAATGCTCCCTGCTTTAGGTTTAAGATTAGTACATCAATTAAAATCTGTTTATAGCTTCTCACTGGTCCTTGTTCTTCAATGTATTTCAAGGTATATAAGCTTATATCCATAGCCAGTACTCCAGTACTCAAAGGCATACCAGATGCACTTGCATATCTTGGGATGAAAAGCTTTAAGACAAAGCTGATGATTCAGATTTGCCTGTTTTGTCCTCCTCCATGATGTCTGCTTGTCAATTTGTTTGCTAATGTGAACCTTTTGCAGGACCTTTGACCTAACCTGCAAATGACTTTCTACTTTTATTACTCAACAGCGTAATATTTTAAGCTATGTTGCTGGTTCTTAAGAATGAGATGAACACAAGTGCAGAAGCCATGAAAGAGCCACATTTTCTTGAAATATTTACAAAACCACTGTGAAGAAGGTCTAAACCAAGGACTCTGAGTCTCCCTGTGTGCCAAAGCAATCAGTAGAGCCACAGTGAGGATTTTGTTCTTTTCATCATACCACAAAGAATATGGAACTTTGATTTCACAGGTTATAATCATAAAGTGTGTTCTTCACCTAAATGCAAAGAAAGGTATTTGGCATGGCAAGAAGTGATAAGATCTATGGTCTGTGTGACAGCAGGGTGAAAGAGGACATTGCTGAACTGGTCTCATTTTGATGAGTGCTCTGACTGATTTCACAGGAAAATGAAACTACTTCCAAGCAAAGTTGTTTTACTGCAAAAACTTTCTGCACCACATGGGCCTCAGAAGCTACAGTGAAATCTCCAAAGCTTTGTAATACCACAAAAATGGAAAATTACAAGTCAGAAATTTGAAGTAGCATAGATATATATTCCACTGGAATAAAGAGGTGGCATTGTATAGTTTACTGTTCACTTCTGTCATTTTGGCATTTCTAAACAGTAGTGTAATTGCTTCTTTAAAGGCATGTGCAAATTACCTGTAAAACTGAAAAGCAAGAGATGGAGAGCATAGAGAAAAGAGTACAGAGAAGAACTTCAAGGTGTTGCTACAACTTCTCTGATTTTCTCCGTGTAAGAAATTGTAAACAAAGCCCTCCTACCACACCCAAAAGAGCGTTTGAAATAATCAAATTTATCCTGGCTCTTTCACATGTGACCATGTAAATGGAGGATCAAATTCCTTTGTTTCCTGTCTTTTTACCATCAAGGAACTTGCAGGCCTACACAGCACCCAAATTCAGCCAAATCTGTCTAACTGTACATAATAATCATTCGTAATGCTCGAGCTACCTGTGTTAGCATGTACAGCATTTTTTTTTTTGAATAGCAGGCACCAGACGCAAACAGCTTTTTTATTTTAATATTTTTTTTCTTTTTGCCAAGGCGTCTGTCCTTGTTTCAGCTAGGGTAAAACTAATTTCTTCTCAGTAGCTGTTGCAGTACTGTGTTTTGGATTCAGACAGTGAGGGTTCTGTGAGCTGCTGTGTGGTGCTTAGCTTCTATCTGTGCTTAAACCAAGACAGCTTCTTAAAGATAATGCCAGTAGGTGAAAGCATTCTTCTCCGTATTTGTGCTTGTAACAACACACTTCTGTCAAAAGCGAGGAAAACCTAGTTTGCTTGCAGAGTATTTTCCCTCCTATCCTTATGAGAAAATCATCATCCATTGGATGACATGCTCAGACACATAGTGTGATTTTTTGGAGTTGTCCTGTGCAGGACCAGGAGTTGGACTCTAAGTTGATCCTTATGGGTCTCTTCCAGCTAAGGGTATTCTGATTCTATGAAAATGCTTACTTTTTTTTTTTTTTTTTTTTTGGTTTTGCTTGTGTATTATTGTTTTTGTCAGCAGTGCTACAAATAACAAGGTATTTGCGGTAGTTTCCCCTATTTTCAGGGTAAACCTCAGTGTTCCTGCAAAACAATCTATTTGATTAAGTAGATCTGACCTGCCCTTGAGAAAAGTGGGGAGGACGTGGGGTAGTAGATTTTTGTGCTTTCAGCACCCTGTAAAAAGCAGATCTCAGAGATCACTGGTGCATGAAGCTGCTTGGCAGGGGCATCATGCCAGACTCTACCTCAAGCCATGCTTCACTTGGGTCATGCTGCCAGGACATATTGTTCTCATTTAGATGTCCAGTGATTTTGAAGGTGGAGAACGAAATAGAGAGAAGCTAGTTATTTTGGCTTTGATTCCAGGTCTCTGCTCATGACCTAAAGAAAAAATGTTTTCATTAG
The DNA here is from genome assembly GCA_035041345.1 of Poliocrania exsul. Lineage (NCBI taxonomy): Eukaryota > Metazoa > Chordata > Aves > Passeriformes > Thamnophilidae > Poliocrania > Poliocrania exsul. Next base: position 49,440,734 of record JAWWLZ010000094.1, read on the forward strand.
TTTTTCAGTAGCCTTCTTAGGGTTTCTTCCCTACAAGAGATGAAAGGAGTAGCCAAGCCTGGCTCTCACTGATGTTTAGCTGCTTGTGGCTGCCATGCAGAGATGCTTTTCCAGATGGATAGAGGAAGGAATGTGAGGTTGATTGCAACTTTTGATGGAGACAACTGGGCACATATGCTCATGGCATTTGCCAGCGTTGGTCCGTTCTGTAAACTCTTGCCATTCCAGAAGTCTCTGAAGGCAAATATTCTCACTTGAAGCATCCTCGTATCTATGGGTCTCTTCTCAATAAGTTCAGTATTTTCTCTGTGTTAAGGTACTTGCCTAAGTATTGGAAAAGTATCCATATTTGGTTTCTTTTTGTGAAGAGATAAATTGTATCAGAGGAAGGCACAGAAGTGTTGAAGCAGGTAAGCAAGCAAAGGGTTGCAGTTGTATAGATGACAGTACATTCAAAATAGGTGTGTATAACAATAGACACAGAACCTAATGAACAAAGCAAGACTATATAGAGTTAGTGCTAGGACAAAAATAAGCAGTAAAACCAGCAACAACAAAACCTAAAAAGACCTGGAAAACTTGTGGATTGGGACCAACCAGATTTTCAGACAAGCTCCTGATTTCTCTGTCTTTAAATTATTTGCAAACTTCTATCTATAAGCAATTCTATGTAAGTGCTGAAGGTTAATATGCTTTTATTTAATCAAAATAAACAATCAGCCAAATAACAATGAAATAAACATTCTCCTTAGCAGGTCTGCAAGATAGGAAAACTCAGGCTTGCAAGAACTGCTACAAAACCCAGAGTCTATGGCTCAGAGTTCCCCTTGTCAGGGGCCAAGACCGTATTGTCAGCCATCCTAAGATCAAACTGAAGGAAGAGTTGCTCACCATGTCTGTATCTTACCCACTAGTCAAAATACAAAGGCGGCCTTTTGCCCAAGGAGAGTGCTTTGCTGGTGCCAGCATGGTCTGCCTGTGCACCACTGCTGCTGTACAAGATTTGAACCATGACTATGAGACCTTTGCCATACTCTGCACTGCTGAACCTAGGAGCACATTGTAAGAACATCTCAGAGATGTCAATGTAAGATGCAGGCTGAGCTGTGGGGGTTTTAGCTCACTTTGAGACAATGCTGGGATTCTAATACAACTAACAATTTAGGCAGAAGTGGGAAATAGTGTATAGATGTGAGCGTCTGTGCAAACATACAGTGAATAATACTACATTTGTGGCACATAATGGTTGCTCAAGATAAGACCCAATAAATGAGGAATTAGAAGAAACAGGGTGAAGATTAAAACAGTAGTGATAGGGAAGTAATTCTTGCAAAAGTTAGCACACCTACACCTGAGCCATTTGACAATGATTTATGGTTTAATTGTATTCAAACTTGTCAAATAAGTTAATTAAAATGCATAGTAGTAGCTCATACCTTATAATTAGACATTTGCATTCAGAGTGGGCTTTTAGGAAAGGACTGAAATCACATAGAAGACCAGCTTTTTTCTTTCCAGAATTAACAACCCTGAAAAACTGTGCATTTAAAAAAGGACAAAGTGAAGAAAACATGAAGGTTTCTTTTGGTTAGCAGGTCAAATGGTCAGTGGAGACTGATGTCACAAGAGAGGTAGGTAGATACACATAACAATAGAGTATCTGGTAGAGCTGTTGTCCTGTGAGTGCTATTAAAGGTAATTCCTGAAAATTCAAATTTGAGAAGCCAGGTGAGATTCACAAAGAGAAGGTTTATTTGCTCAGAAAGATGAGGCTGGAAGATGATCTCAGAAATTTATTTCTGATGTGCTTTTTGGATTCCTGTCAGAATGTTGTAGTGGGCATGTGTGAAGATGAAAATCTGAAAGTTTCAGAAGTATGAACAGAAGAAGAAAGCTGAATGTTGCTGATGGTATGTAGGAGTGAGCCTCAGCACTTTTCACACTGCTTAGACATTAAAGTGAGTGGAAGGAACATTGTGAATCTATCAAGAGATAAAGAGTAGGAACAGAGAAAAATTAAGAGGGAAGTGAAAGGACTGAGCCTTGACAGTACTAGGTCATATCTTCAAAGCATGTTTCATGGTGAAACTTCACTGATGTCAGCAGAACTCATCTCATTTCCCAAAAACTGAGGATCTTAGACTGCCTGAAAGGGATATAGGTTAAAAAGTGGAGACTGTAAGGACAGACAAAAACTGGAACAGTTTGCTGTCATAAGCAAGCTATTCCAGAGATATTCAAAGGTATTAAAGAACAGGATCAACAAACTAGTGCCAAGATTGACAGACTTGGGTGTGGCTCAGCCTACCATGGGGCAGAAAGGTGATTAGAGGCTTCTGCTCATCTAGTTTGAAGAAATGGGATTCAAATGGAGCTGAAGACATAACAGTCTGCATCAGATGGCATGATTCCTGCTCTTTTCAAGCACAGCAAGCATACTTAAGGCAGCCTAATCCAGTAACCAAAGCTGTCCTCTCCTATGGACCTTGACCTGTGGAAATCTACTCTCTTGCCTGCATTTTGTCCCATAGTGACTTAAGAGCTGGTTATAAAGCCATTGGTTTCATTGGACACTAAATTCTTCCTTCAAACAAAAAATGTCTAGATGAATTGGACTGCCAGGAACTCAAAACAAATTCTTGTTGCTGGGAAGTCACATCTAAGAATAACTGGAAAAGCAAATGTGATGGAGATGAGAACAATAGTAACATTCAGATAGAAGTCCAGCAATTGCATCTCTGATGCAAACTGATTTTGTGAAGGACTTCTTTGACATCCACACATACACATACACTCACACATCATTTAGAGGTAACACTAACATTCATGCGGAACAAATTTTTTATAAAGTGTGAGGAATTTGTATTGCTTCAGAGAAATACAGTTCTTTTTATAAAGTAGGAGAACGCAAGCTGCTTTTCTCTCAGAAGGTCTGTTTTGCCTGTATTATAATTCCAATTGAATTGTGAGGATTAGAGGGGGAACAGAAAAGCTTATTTTTTTCATAGACATGCAAAAGTTCAGACACATGCAATTCAGAATAGGTAGCTGAATTGCAAGCATAGTTGTGTCCTGATTCTGACAATAAAATATTTTTACCAAGTTGTCGAAGTGTAAAACACACACTCTGCAGAAAAAAATCTGTTACCAAGGACGGTTAAGGCAAATGTTGAGGAAGTAATGTGGAAAAAAAGGAAGACAGCCAGTTTTCTGAATTGATTTATTCTGCTTCAATTCACATATTTTCTGGAATCCTGACCATACAGACCTGGATTTACTGTGCATTTTCTTTGTCACAAACCCTTCCAACATACAGAGAGCTACAATGGCTTGAGCCACACAGGTCAGATCAGGATCAAACATTCTACAAAACTCCAGGGCTTTTCAAATCCCAGGTTTTGCTCTCTCCCATTTCATATAGAATATTCAGTTTTGTGCTTCAGGTGTGACTTTCCTTATCTACAGGGGAATCTTTGTTTGAGTGGTTTTCCTGTAGTGCCTTTTCCCAAGATACCACTAAAATAAATCAGTGCAAGCTGGCATGTATCAGAGATAAAAGGAGACATAAAATTATAAGAGATAATTGTAAACAAAAGGTTTCATTTAGGCTGAACTTTATCAGTGCTTAAAATTTAAAGCTTCATTATCAACCCTGTTTTTGTCTGTAAAGTTTTACAGCTTTATTCTGACAAGGCCTAATCCAAGGATAAGTGAAAAGGAAAACTACATGTATGAGTTAGATGGGACTCCACCATGTCAACCATATGCAGTCTCCTGAGTGAGTGACTGAGTGAACAGTCAAGGTCTTTAGACATCCTGATGGAAAAATAAGGAAATTAGGTAAGAGTCTGCAAGGGTTTTGGGGAGTAACAAGGTAGCCCTGGACTCCATACAACTCTTGGCTATCAGGAGTTACCTAGAGACTTTGACTAGGCAGAGAGCTTCCCTTTGGGTAGTGAGTCCAACAGATGTAACACAGAGGCTGGTCCTTGCTACTCCTCTTCTTTGTCTTTCACCATGCTCAGATTGCAGGTGCTGTGGGCCTTGGTTCTCCTGTTGTGGTTATGCTGCCTCCCCATTTTTCTACCCTGCTTGTGTTGTGGAGACAGCTGGTAAGGCCCACATCTGTGCCATGTCCATCCTATGTAATCTTCACTCACCAACAAAGAGAATCCATGGTTCTTCCACACATCCTTGGCCCCCTGGGGAGCTTCAGAACATATTTCTTCAGGGTTTTGCCTAAGCTCTGAGAAGAACATAATTTGCTTTTATCCTAGACAGTTTCCTCCCCAGCAAAGGTCACCTATGTGGTTTTAAACTGAGATGACAAAAAAGCCTTCAAAAAGGCTCGCTCATGTGGGTAAGACCACCATTTCTCTTGGCTGAGAGCCCTGACATCTCCAAATAGCACTGTGAAGAGAGAGAGCAACACAACCTAGGTGGGGAGGGTGGCACCTGAGGTTCTCCTCCTCTTCAGACATCCATATCTATTCAGCACTCATTGCTACAATGCAGTGGACTTATGTGGACAGAGAGGTAAAAGTGTTGTGTTGATTTTTTTTTCTCTTTTCTTGGGCTGTGCAACCTGATAGTGACATTCTCCTTCCCTGCTTGTGATTTCCACCAGTGCTGGCCTCAGACTCCCACTATGTGCTTCTTGCAACCAGCACAAATTAACAAATGTGGAAGGAATGCTGAGTATTGGTAGGGCTTCTAGGCTAGCAGCTCATGCACAAAGTAAGAAAAACCATGAAAAAATGAATAAAAAAAAGAGAAATTCCCTGATTTCAGTGGAGCATTACTCAGTCATAAGCTATGTACTTCTGAGCTTCTTTTGCTCCCCTGCCAAGAATCTCAGAGAGGGAAAATGTGGACATATACATGAAAAAAAGAACAAAGAATAATATATAAAAAGGAGAAAACAATAATTTCTTAGACTGACCATAACTCCACTCACTGTTTACCTGTTTGACTTCTTCCTAGTGACAGCAACATAATCTTGTGCTTAAACTGTATTTCAAAAAATTGTTAACTGCAGAGCATCTCCAGTTTTCCCTTGCCTTGTCCTGTTGTGTAACTGTGTGTCACGCCAGGAGGCAGAGGAGCTGACATCACGTTGCAGAGGACTGCCCTGGGTCTTGCATAACCTTAGTAGGGCAGCCACTTGGAAAGTGTTTTTGTGCCTTTATGTGCCATTGGTTTTCTAGCTACTCTACTTGCATTAGGGTATCAGAGTCATTACAGACTAGGCAGAAGTATTAATTGCATTGGCATCATTGATGTCCACAATAAGGTATTACAGTACACCCTGATACTTCAGGTCCTGTTCCCATCCCTCTAGAAGCAAAACCCTACTTGTGCCAAGTGATTGCAACTGACAGCAGCCCTGTTGCATTTTACCCTTGGAGGGTTTCATTACCTCAAAATGGTTGGTGACCACTCTCTGGGTTCTCATCACAAAGATGCCCAGCATGCTGCTGGACATGTAAGTTTAAGGTCTGTGCTCAACATCATATGGTTTAAGAGTCTAGATAACAGCATTCGTGTTT
>JAWWLZ010000094.1:49451782-49464401 GCA_035041345.1 Poliocrania exsul
ACATACGAACTTCTGGAGTTTCTGGGGGATATGGGTCAGCTCATTTATTACAGTGTTGTGCCTGAAGTGAAAAGCACTGAAAACTAAAGATGGACAATTATTTAGGATGATCCTAAAATTTCTTATGATAGAAATCCTTGTGCTTTGGTTAAAAATATCAGCCTGGCCAGATGGCTCTTACAAAGGCATCTGTGGAGGTTTGAGATAGATGACCAAAATCAGAAGTGGCACAATGGGAGATGCTCTCCCACTGGTGCTCCTTGGCCCCGTGGGGTAGAAGGCCGATGTGTGTGTCTATCCAAGATAGCTTGGGAGCTGACGGTTCCTGTGCAGAACCCTCCTGCACCCATGACCAATCCTCCTGGAGCACAGTGTGAACTTAATGAAAATAAACATACTGTGAGGAAATGAGGAGAATGAGAGAGCAGAGAGCTAGGAAAGTGTAAATTTCTCTCTTAACTATGCAACAGGACAGTCCTTGTGTCAAATGCCTTGTTGTTCCAGAGATCACCCACCCCTCACCTGTGTTGTCCACCCTCAGCCCCCTAACAGTGCTTCACTTTAGTGTCCTTTCTGCTCCCTGTGGCCCTTGGGAGCTAAGTCTGTGGCTCCTCTGCAACAACTGGACAGGGTCTCAGAACCTCATGGACATTCCTGCTCCTCTTCAGTGATACCCATGGAAGCAAAAAAATCACAGGAGTTTAAGAGGAAACATCTCAAATGCTGAGTAGTTTGATTTCTTTTACAGCAGTGCTCATTCCCATGGCTTCAGTTTGTTCCACAGCCCAAAATAGCAGTAAAGAATGCTCATCATAAATGTGGTAAAACAGCATCTCACTCTGCCTGCACCCAGACCAATAGGCTTTTCTTCAGAATGAGAATGCTCAAAAACATTACCACAAGTTGCAATAGCTGTCTTTGCTCATCAGCCACAGCAGTGAGGTTGGTTTTGTGATCCTAAATATGGATTCTAATCAAATTCTCTGTTAGGTCAAGAAGTGTGCATGCAGGAGCACCATGATTTTGTGACTTAAATCAAAAGAGTGTCACCAAGAAATCAACCTAAAGCCATAATCTTCTCCTTGTAGTGGCTCTTGTAGACCAGTTAATTTTCATTATTCCAAATTTCAGAGCCTGTCATTGTGTATCTACTTGCCCTTTGGATTGCAGATATAAAATCTGCACTGTGTACAAATTACTGGACATGCAGTTCCTCATTTAAACACAGAAACTACAGTATTTTGAATATCTCAAAGCTATTCACTTGCCCTTTGGAGGCATTCATTGCATCTTTTAATTTCTCTCTGTTTCCTCCCTCTTACAGTTAGCATTCAAATACTTCATCTAATACAAATATCTAGAGAAATTTAGTTTTCCTGAAGTCTGAGAGCAGCAAAATCAACATACAAAGGAGAAGTCTGAAGTAAACAAAAGAATGTTACAGTAAAGACATAATTAAAACTATTTTTTTCTGTAGACAGTAATGTTTTCAAAAATCAAAAGACAGTTGCAAATTTCCTTGGTCTTTTCAAGATAAGGAGAAAAGAAAATTACAAACACTTCACTGAATAATAATGGAATTAGGCAGTTATCAAGAACATGTAATTGAAAATTATCAAGACAACACACTTAGAGGTACAAGAGTTCAAATAAGCTTCTTGGATGATAAAATGGTAGTGTTTTTAACTATAAGCTGCAGCATCTGTAAGGTGTTGACCATTAATATGAGGAAAATCCACTGTGTTTATTATCCACTCTCCCATGACTCATACAGTGCATTATCTTCTAGCAACACAAAATGAACATGCCAGATTTTCTCAAGATCAATTATCTGTACATCCCAGTGGAAGGCTGGTTCAACATCCACAAGAAGAACAGTCATGGTCAGATATAGGGCACAGAGAAATTAAATTTACATTTTTTTCCTAGACTTATTCTTATCAAATTTCTATCTCCTTTCAGTCCAGTTTTGCGAAGACTTCAGCAGCATGCCATGTGATCAGTAGTTCAGAGGCCATGGACAAAGGGTAACTGATTTTCACAATAAATATGGGGGTTTTTTCTGTGCTCAGAGACCCTGCCCTGCCCACCCAGAGAAGAAAACAGGCAGGTTTCTCATGAAGTTTTCCTGCATACTCCCTGGCTGGAAGTAAATATGTCAAAATAGGACCCATTTGCTTGAGACTGGATCAATAAAATAATTTTATGCCCTGTACAGGGATAATGCTGCTGCTTTCACCTTTCCGACTTTAATATTTCATCAGAAGGGAGTACTTGATTTCTAAGGCTCTCATGTGGTCAGTTTTGCTAGGCACCAATCATTATTATATATGACAATAATTATATGTAAATGCAATTTCCCGAGCAACCATCATTTGAAAATGCTAGCAAAGGCCAACGTCGAAGTTGTATCTTTTCTGTGTTGCAGCTGCTAGAGTTGGTGTGAGGGAAGGGTAGTCTAGGGACGGCTTTTCTCATACTTGGGAATGGCTGAGAAGTGAAGTGGTGGCAAAGCTTAAAGTGCACCTTGTACTGCCTTTCTCCTGTTGCCAGGTTTGCGCTAAGATGGTTTTCAACCTTCAGGAAGGACTATGCATAATTATGCAAAGGACTCAAAGCTCACTCACTTGAGATTACAGATTGAAAGAAATTTAAAAAGAAAGCAGGAATGTTTTGTCTCAGATATTCAGAATCATTTTATTTAGCTCAGAAGTTTGAACAAAATATTCTGATATTTTGGAACTTCCAATTCCATTAAGAAGTTTTGATAATTTGACTTCTCATCCAGATGCAGTATCAAACCTGGCATGTGTAAGAAGATCTGATTCTGATCATTCCTACTGAATACAGCATTTGATGGAAAAAATAAGGCGTCGTTTCTGTGCTACCCCAAGAGACTGAAATTCCTTTGCAACAACTCTCTGAGCTCTGGACTTTTTGTTTGTTGAGTAGTCCTAAGTTTTCATACATGATCTTTTCCCTGTCTTTCTCATACAAAAAAAATGCATGTTAGGATCCTCCTCTCTGCATCACACTTCCATCTGCATCTGCAATCATCCTGATTGGGGGCCACTTGCCTTTGTGCATGGGCAGAAGAATAGAAGGTTCAGCAAAGTGTTAAATGCTACAAATCACTGGCTGTGGTGGCTTTTACTGAGCTCTATCACCTTTATACCACTTTTATTGATTGATACACAGACAGATAAATGTGAACCTGTTTACTGCATTCAGCAGCTCTGCAACATCTCTCCCTCAAAAACAGTAAATTAGTAGTTAAAAAATTACAAATATGCACAACTTCATCACAGATTCAATATTTATGATTGCTGTTGCTGAAGAGTTGTGTGGGAAAAGCAGTTTGATGCCCTGGAGTTGAAATCTACAGCAGTGCATTCAAGATGTCTGAGCCCTTGAGAGCATTTACTGGTATAGTGAATTAAATTTAGAGCTGTGCAAATCCAGCTTTGGATTTAGATTTATGAGATTCACCTTTGACCTGGCTTTGGATGGAGATATGGATGTCTGTCTTGTTCAAATATGTAGGCAGTGCACGCTCAGTGCTATCTTGCAGGATACAGGGAAAGGGCATGATTTCCACTGGGAATACTTTACTTGCTGGTTACAAATTCGGACTATGATATCCGCTTATGTCTATGTCCCTCCTTTTCTATAAGATCAGGCTTTAAGGTGTCTGCTATATGAAAAATTTCAATTTAATATGCTTAATACAAAGAGCAAGCTGGGAGAATGCAATCAAACATTGACAAGTGTTAAACAAAGATCTGAGTAAGTGGATTAACGTATAGACTTCACTCAAACTGTAATAGACAGTTTTTCAAACAGCAAGACAGACGTGGCTTGTCAGGGAAGCCTAGGTTTGCACTATGGTGTCTTTTGTATTTTCTATTTCTTTCATAAGGATAGGAGAAAGTAAAGATGAGGAGAGAGTTTCTGGATATCCAGAAAGATGTTGGAAATCACTGAGTTAAGAAAGACCTTCCTGGGATGTTTTAACTAAACTTTTAACTGCTGAACCAACCTTGAGACAAGAGACGTCCTCACTCACTCAGCAGAATAAACCAGAAGAATCTCTCTGAGAACTGCATGTGGCCATCACCCTCCAGCTAGTTCTTCCTCCCCGTAATTCTCATCCACACATGGGCATCAATGTCAAAAGCTGCATCTCTTTTCTAATCTGGTTTCAAAATACTCCTCCATCTCAGCGGTCCAGACTTCCTGTGCTAATGGTTGCCATGACAGGAATTTTCTCTTTAATCCCTTTTTGGGGACACCCTTTCATCTACAGCAGTGATTACAGTGGTCACAGCTTCCTGCTGAGCCCTGTCTGTCTGCTAAAAGGAAAATTGAAACAAAAATGGAAAGCCAGCCAAGGTCTTTCTTATATTCAATACAGAGTAACACACTACACAGGCAAAAAGCAAAGCAAATAAGATTAAATAATATAAAAAAAAGTAAAATGAAAGAAATAAAAATTAAAAAGGCAGGGAGATTTTCTGCCCTTGTTAAAAAAAAAAAAAAGGAAAACAGTGGTTTTCAGATTGTATTCATGTAATTGAAACTTAGAGGAGTAAAGATGAATTAAAAGCCTCTGATCTTGATTTGAGGAGAAACTCCTTGGGCCAAAGCCTAGAAAGAACATTCACTGATTGCAAATCTGTCAGACATTAGGAGTTAAAAGGTGCCTCTTGGAGTATATCAGAGCCCATCAGCTTCCAGAACTGTACCCTTTGAGCCCATTCAGGCTATCCTACCACCCTTCAGCCACAGGATGAGGGGTTCAGCATGGCATCAGTGCTCCCTGAGCATGCAGGTGACATTTATTGGACCCATCAGCAACTGATTCAGTCTGCTTTGAGATCCTGAGCATTGCCAGGTCCCAGCAGTGGCCGTGTGGCTGTGCTGGGCAGGAACAGGCACTTGCAGCAGGTGAAGGGGACCAAACAGCAAATATTGTGCATACCTTTTTCTCCTCAAACACTACAGCCCCCGCACATCACCCGTCCTCATATGGTCTTCTCTCTGTTGTTGCTTTGGCTACCCATTGCTGCACTGTTGTTACGTTACATTCTTTAAATATTGATACAGTAAAACACTATAAATATAGGTGTCAGGTCAAGCTGCAGTTATAAAAAAACCACCACAGTGAGGACCAGGTTTCCCAGTGGCAGTTTCCCATGGACTGTGAATCTGTGTCTCTTGGGGAAACACAGAAGGAGAAGGTGGCAATTAATAGCCTAGTAATATTAAAAGCAATTTTGGTGGCTTCGTCAGAGTCAGAGAGCTCTGTGAATCTAGTTTAGTTGAAGATGTGGACCTGTTTCAGCCAGGAAGCAAGACAGGAAAAGGTTATACAAGAAGTGTGTGAAAAGAGCAGCACACTGAAAATTATACCTTTTCCCACCTATGCATACAAAAGGACAATGCCAAAGTTGAGACCCTGTCTCACCTCTTTCTCCCTTTCCCAAAGCTGATGTGAGACCATGTTCCCTAGCCCTAGGCAGGAATTCAGAGCTGGAAAGGATACGGGAAGCATTCAGTGGGCAGGTCCAACTGGAAAACTGGGAGAGATGCCAACTCTCTATGATTTCCAGACCTCATATGTTCACAGAAGTACACACATATAATACAGCTGTAGGTAGGAACACAGCTTTTAGCATGTTGAAGGCTTCAGGTATTTCTCTGAACCATCTAGTTCTACCAAAAGCTTTGCTGCTTTAAAGTCTGCTTCTTCCATGTTGCTGTTCCCTTTGCTTGGGCTTTTCCTGCCCTTCTTGTTCATGTAAACACCATATGAATGGAGCAGGAAAAGCCTTGCGCAAAGTGGTAGCTGCAGCTAAGTCCTCTGTGGTCTGAGGACTCCTGTCATTCTCTTCCACCAGACACAAGTTGCTATGATGGTTTGCATACCCAGGGTTGTCTGTGTCCAAGATTAGCAGTATAAAAGAAAGTTTACAAGGAAATGTCCTAATTAAGAGTTGCAAGGAAGAGAACTCAAAGCCGAGGATGATGCAGTGCACATAAAACTTGTGAAACTGAATAAAGAATGAAGAATGGGGTTTGGATGTCTTGATCTCCAGCTAAAATGCCAAAAGTAATATGAAATAAAACAACTGTGAAAATGTGAGAAAGCAAAGTATATTTTCCTTTCTTCATTATAAACTCAGTTTTGGACTCTTTCATGACAGTCTATTAATTTTTTTGTGTTTTGGCATCGGAAATATTATGAAGACACAGAGGTGTGTATTCTGCTGAATCTTAAAGCTTAGTTTTAATGCAAAAAATCAAAAACAACAGATTTTTGTACACACTCTAAAAATATAGGTATTTTAAAACTCCCCTAAAGCTCAAGGTATTACTGTCCCCATCTGGATTACTCATGGTGAAGCACAAAACAAGCACTCATCATCACACATCCATGCTGGTCAAATCATCTTGCCACAGGGATCTTCCAGGGAACATTATGTCTTCACACAAGATGGGAGAGATACAGTGAATCTGTTGGGTTTTGGACTGTCACTCTAGCAACCCTTCCCTTTACCAAGGACCACACGTTCTGATTTTTTACATACTACAGCCAAAGCTTAAAAAATGTCACCAAGACCTCACGCTTTACTCCTTGAGGTTTGTACTGGGAGCTTGACCCTGGTCTGGATGGTTTGGAGGCTTTTTCAGAGCTCCTGTCCCTCTGCTGTCTTTGGTTCAGACATCCTGGAGACTTTCAGAATTTCCCTCTGTCTCCCTCTCTGCGTTCATCTCCTGGCTCATTGAGAGGGCGTAAGTCCTTATGCCAGTACTCCTTTGTTTCTTCATTTGTTCTGCTGATCTGTACATGACTTTCTTTTGCTTTCTGAAGCATTTTCTGCTGCCCCCTCAAAGTCTGCCTGCTGAGCTTGTGCCACAGCCCATGGAGCTCAGCCACCTCCCACACTCCGTTCCTATGTGGCATAGAAAATGGCAAGCCTGATGTGGGAGTAGGGTGGCAGTGAACTGGCCACCATCTGCCACTGAGGCTCCTTCGAGGCTCAGAGAGCATATCTTCCCTAACTGAGGTGTGCTGGCTGCACTGTGCCTGGAGCCCAACATGCCCTGCTTGCCATGCCTAAGCAGGCTTGCACAACCTTCTCTCAAGTGCCATGGAGGGCATGCCGTACCTGTTCCAAGAGGAAAAACCAGCATGACTTGAGATAGCTCTGTTCCAGAGAGTTGTCTTTATCCTGGACACTACATAGAGAAAGCAATGCAGCCTACAGTTATGCTGCAGAAGTACCCAAAGACCTCATTCAATTCAGACTGATCTTTGCCATGGTTCATTAGTGATCTGAGGACAACAGTGAAGAACCCTGCTGTCAAACACACTTACCACAGGCCCACCTTTGTTTGCTGTTTTGCTTGGAAGCCTGACATATCTTTCTGGCTGCACTTTGACATATTTGTACAGGGTAATCACTTTTAGAACCCATCATCCAACCTTGATAAGGAGTAAGATTTTGCCTCAGTCTCATGGAGAAACCTGGGGAGGATCTTTTGTCCATAGGGACCCTTGTGAAAAAAACAGGCGGACGTCAGAGCTTCTTTGGGAAAACAAAGGTCCCTTGTACTATATTCTTCAAGATCTGAAATAAATTATACTATTCCAAGTTACCACAAATGGAAAAATTTACCATAATGACCAAATCTAGAAGTATCACGTTTTTTTTCCACTCAATACCCCAAAATAAAGTAGGTACCTTCTCATTCACCCATAGCAGCTTCAAGCTAGTCAGCCATGTCTCTCAAGCAGCACTGGATGGGATGCTGTTTGGGCAGAGGTGGGCAGTTCTGAGAAGAACTTCCCTTCCCTTGGTACAGGTGGGATTCTCCACTCCAGCAGCATGGCTGACTCTTCTAGAGCTGAAGTCACACTCCAGAGCCCACCCACAGAAGACATTTGGAGGGATACAGAACTTCTTTCAGGTGCCATTAATGCAGCTGATTTGCACAGAAGTTGGTTTTTGTGTCGGCAAGCAAAGGCAGGAAAACAACTGTCAAAGTAGAAATATAGTCAGGAGTAAATACAAGTAATTAGCAGTTTGGGCAGTGCTGTGTTTACCTATTTTTCATATGTTTGGAACAGAGAAGTTTAGTACTTTCTTTATCACCTAAAAAAATCTGTTCAAAAAGTTGCTTCCAGGCTCCCAAGTGTCATAAAAAGATTTGTTTCTTGTCTATTTTCTGGTCTTTTTTATTATCTTCTTTTTACAGAGACATTTTACAGCTGTAATCAATCAGATATCCTATTGTCTATTCCCTGAATAAAATCTCACATACAAAAACACCTTAATAGGAACTGGACAGTTGTATATGCTCTTTTACTAGAAAGCCATTCTTTGAAAAATGTAGTCATGATTTCCAGCTACTGCAAAAAGCATCTCAAACTCTGCCAGTTCATAAGCCTGCCTGTTCAAATTATGAAGGTAAGGGTGCTTCAGGAACTATCAGTCCTACTTAATAAACTGTGCTGATCTTTTCATCTCGATTTCCTGAGTCATCCCAGCTCTGGACCTCAGCTGCCATATGGAATCCCACTTTGTAATACAATCTGAAACACACTTTCAGCTCATAAATGTGTTTGTGTTTAGAACTACAAAGGAGACTTCCTGGCTGTTCAGTAGGGTCTCTCTCTCTTTCTCTCTCTTTCTCTTTCTCTCCATCTCTCTCTCTCTCTCTCTCTGAAAATCTCAAGCCACTTGCCCTGCTATTGTGTTCATACTGGCTCAATTCTCATGTGATATCTTAGGAATGATAATGAAAGTGCTGCTTTAAATAGAACACAGATGCTGATTCTCAGTTATCAGTTGCTTTTAATCTCTTATTTTGTAGGTGGTGCTTTGGTGAATATACTTTTCTGCCACTTTTAAGAGAAATCTTAAAAACTTTAAAATGTATTGTTACTGCATCACACTGGGAGTTAAAAAAATGAGGGGTTGGCAAGTAGTCTGCCTCATTATCAACACCTACTTTGTATACTTTTTTCCTTAAATTCCACCTTCTTTTTTTTTTTTTTTCATCTTCTAGTGACATAGAAATGCTGTATTTCACTAAGTAACTACAGCTGTTTGCATATTGGTGCCTTCAGAGCCAGACAGAGATCACATCTGCAGTGCTTGCATCTCTCAGTGGCTTTGTAGCTTGAAGTTCAGTGAATAATTTGAAAATTGCACACACATAAGGCAGATTTACACTGTTTCTTTTGTAAAAGCATTTCAGAACATTTTATGTTTCAGCTCTGAAAGGCTCTATTTCCTCTATTCTCTTGTACACATTAAAGGTCATGAAAAATAGAAAAAGGGAAACTCTGTGCAGACCTAACTGGTCTATACTATACACAGAACAAAGCAAGAACTTAAAATTTCACCTAATAATAGTATAAAGAAACCAAGCGGGTGTTTCTGCTGCCCTCCAGTTCAGCTTTGTCCATAGCTTGCTGGGGTTGAGGCAATACAATAGTAGGACACAGGACTGGGTGTTGATGCCACCTGGTCAGGAGCAACCAGCCAATCTTGGAACCTACTTAGATGGTGGCAGGGTCATCTTTCAGCCCTTGTCTGCTATAAAAACACACAGAACAGAAACAACTATCCTGTGGTCAGGCAGTAGGGAGTACTGCAGATCTGGGAAGCCATAAGCACCAGAAATGCTGTTCCATGTCCAACATCTCTGCCCCTGGCCAGGCATAATGCTCAGGCTGAACCCAAGAAGGCAGAGACATGCCCAGAAGCAATTTCTCCAGCTTTCAAGGAGCACCCATTTCTTTCCTAAGTAGCTGCATGAAGTAGTAGAGAAATGTGCTTTTCCTTCTCAGACAATGCCAGCACCTTCCTTTTGTCTGTTACTTCTGAGGGACTGGCCAGGTTGCTGTGGGGAGCAAACAGGGCTCCTATTGCTGTCTGTCAGTCTGCAGGATTTCCAGAAAATCAGGGGGGACATACTATGGGCAGTAGGGGTGTGCATGAACCTTGAGTGTCCTGCCACCAGGGACTGGAAACAGGTGCTTGGGTGGGAGTGTACTGCCTTGGAGGGATCCTGGTGACCCCATCCTGCCCTGGTGCCTGCAGCTCCCCACAGCTGTGAGTGCCACGACACATCACCGAGGTGCTGGACTTCTGCAGCACAGATGTGATGCTGCTATGCCTTGGACCCACAAAGAGTGGAAGGACATCAAAAGAGCATATGCCTCAGCAACAGTCCTTTCCAGCAGCCAGCTATCCTGCCTGCTCAGAGCCATATGTGCACTCAGGCCCTCAGGCCCTTCTGGAAAGGAGCTGGATTTGCACTGGGACAGGCTGGGCACAAAGGTGCAGCCTGCTTTCCTGGCACACTGCTCAGGTCGGCTTCACTGCCAGTGTGTGTGAACCCAATGGATTATTACAGCAGCAGCAGGGGATGCAACAGCACAAATCAGAAGGGGATGTGTGGGGATGTCATTGGCACCTCAGAGTCAGCACAGAGAAAGGGAGCTGAAGTGGTGAAAGAGGAGTGGTTTGCCCATAAAGACAGTTTAAATCAAGGAGCTTCCACCCTAGTAAACAAGCAGTACGGAGGTGGTGTGGCAGAGGCCTCTGAAATATCAAAGAAGAATAGAGATCTCTTAACTTGTGGATCATAGCACAAGTACTGAGCAAAACAAAGGACGAAAAACAACCCCAGAGCAAATACCCATACAGCAAACACGAAGTCAAACCCTAAAATGCATTGTCAGAGGGTAATCTGGCAAAAAGCATAAAGAGAGTGTAAAGGTGTTAGACAAAGGAAACATCAAGCAAAAACCATGCAATCTTTATCTTAGGAGGCCTGGGGTACTAGGATCAGGTACCCTGTACTTCTATAAGCATCCAGTACTCTTAGAAACAAAGAAGGGGACTAAATGGAACTGTGGGCTGATTCAGAACAGCTGTTTTGCTGACATGTTCACAGAAAAGTTGTGAGATTATTCAATATTTGTTATGAATTATTATAAATTTCCTGGTTTTTTTTTGTTTCCCAAAAATCTATGAAGGCACTACTTTAAGTACCACAAAAAACCCCACAGTCGTGTGTTTGAAAACATTGTGAAGTTAATGAAGAAGAAGTTTGTTCCACATTATATCAGAATGAGAAGAGAAGAAAACAAATGAAAATGCAGAAGGGTCTAATTACAAGAAGATAACAAATCACATCAATTTTTTTCTTGACAAATAAGTTAGGCTATTTAAATGCAGTTAAGACAGAAAACCACAAATTGTCATGGAATAGGAATTAATAATTTTTAATCCTTTTTTTCGCTGACTGTAGCTTTGAAAATGCAAAACCTGGGAACGGGAGAGGCAGATATAAGGATGTGCTAGTCAGTTGGTGACAAATAATGCAGGTTCCAAGGGTCTGTCACTCTGAAAGAATAGAAACCATCCTGGAGCTTTTTGGGTGACATGAAGTTTTGAACAGCAGTAAAAGATCTGGAATTGTGTTAAACCAAGAGGTGAAAGCCCTGCACACTCAGAGCAGATTTTAATCAATTCCTGTGAGCTGAAACTGAAACAGTCATAGGTATGAAGTTTATATATGGAAGTTTTAGGCTCATTTTTTGCTTCCATTAAGTTTTTTCTTTTGTACTTTTTAGTAAAATGATGGAAATCAATCTGAAGTCACACAAGAGGTCCTCTTATCTCTGCATTTCTTCTCTGCCCTCCTGGTCTTAGTGTCCCCACTGGCTGATCTGCCCACTGAAGGACTAGACTCAGCATCTTCATTCCAGCTCTGGCCAAGTCCCACCTGACCAAAACTTGGTCTGGAGCAAGTTGAATTTCAGCTACCACTTTTACCCTGTGTCTTCTGGGCAGTCCCAAGGCAGCTGTTGAGGTGACTTCCTCATAAGGATCATTGAGTCCAACTCATTGTTCCTCAGAGGACTATCCAAACCCAAAAGTGTCATATAGATGCTCCTTGAATTCTGCCAGGCTTGAAGTTTTAACAACTTTCCTGGGGAGTCTGTTCCAGTGGCTGGCCGCCCTCTCAGGGAAGAATGTTTTTATAAAGCTCCATATGAACTTACACTGATACAGTTTCATTCTTCCTCCTCATGTCCTACCACTGGTCACCAGAGACAGATCAGCACCTGACCCTCCACTGCTCTCCTTGAGTAAGTTTTAGCCTGCCTTGAGGTCACCTCTCAGCTTTCTCCCAAGCAAAAAAGTGATCTCAGCCACCTGCCCTTGAGACCTTTCACCATCTTGGCTGCTTTCCTCCAGGCACATTCGAACAGTCTGATGTCTTTCTTATACTGTTGTACTCAAAACTACACACAGGACTCAAGGTGAGCCTGCATGTGGGCAGTGCAGAGAGGGACAATCACCTCCCACAGCAACGGTGTACCTGATGCACCCCAGGACATAGCTGACATTTTTTTGCTGCCAGGGCACACTTCTGACTAATATTCAACTTGCCATCAACACAAACCACCAGATTGCTTGCTGCAAGGGCTGCACTCCAGCCTCCCATCCCTCAATTTGATTACATAATCAAGTACCCTATCCCAGGTGGAGAATTCAGCACTTGCCTTAGTTAAATTTCATGTGGTTGGTGA
>JAWWLZ010000094.1:49474269-49498008 GCA_035041345.1 Poliocrania exsul
GACGCTCTGTAATGCGTCCCTGGAGACCATGACAGACTGAACATTTTTGAGCCAACAGGTGCTTCTCGTCTCTCCCATTTACAGAATATGGTCTCTTTCCTTCTCAAGAGGCCATTTGTTTAATTACTTCTTATATTTTCTATTTCCAATGTAGTCTTCTGCCAGACAGAAATATGGATGCTGTGTGCAAAGGCTGGACATTTCTCTCCATATGTGCAAGATGCTTTATCTACAGACATCTCCTCCAAAGACAGTAGCTGCACTTCACAAGCTCCTCCCACCTGGGACATTTTCAATACTTAAGAAGTTGTTCTACTTTTTGAAAACCAAAGATGTTTTCCATCAAAACCCTCTCGGGGGCTCATGTGGTCCTCCTGATTGTCCTGTCTAATATTTTCCATCACTTCTATTGAACATTTCCCTGTAGGAGGAGTCCAGGCTTGTTTCACAGGCATACTAATGGAGGTGCAAAAAAGCTAAGAGTGGGATTGAGCTCACCTTCCTTCACCTACACCCAAAATCAGGTATCTAATCAGAACTAGTCATCTAGGCTCTCTCTACAGTCGATGAAGAAAGACAGGTACATCCAGAGCATGATTCATTCCTCTTTTCTTAGACAATTATTCTAGAAGAGGTTGAGTTGTAATCCAGATATGCCTGTCTATATGCCTCTCTATATGCCTGAATTATAGAGGAGATCAAAATAACTAGCTTATCTGAGATACCTATCTGCAAGATGACTTCAGCTAAGTGCTAGGCTCCTGCTCCAAATGATGCACCCAAGCTCAAGTCAAGAGTCTGGGGCAGAGTCAGGACACAGATTCTTTCTCCAACCTCCCAGGCATCCACCCAGTCTAAAGGTCCTTCTTCTCAATGGAGACATTCCTTAAAGGAGGAAAATGTTTAAGAGTTTTCCCTGTATATCTGATATCACACCTCCAACACCATCATTGTTACATCCAAAACATTTTGAAATCCAAAAGCTGCTATGATGTTTCCATTGCCTTTTCGTTCTTTCTATAAAATAGCAACAAGAACAAAAATTCACAAGCAGGAAAATTCAGGTAGAAAATACTTGAGACTAAGGCATGGTTTCTATCTAATTTGAATTGAAATAAGGTTTCAATTATTTTAAAATTTAATTATAGTCTTCAAATGTATAAAATTGCATGTGAGCTTAAATGTACCCTAGAACACCAGGCAGAATCACAAACACTCCTAATTTTGAGGCATACTGTTTTCTTGACCAACACCATGACACCTTCTTTTGTGTCCTCAGCATGACTAAGCAGATGGAGAAATGCCTTCTACATATCTTAAAAATGTACATAAATATGTCCCTATCTGAGATTTAGTGAACAGATTTGACTGTCAGAGTGGATGCTACAACTCATTCTCAGTTTTAAAGTGCCCTGGAGAATGTAATTAGAACCAATAATTTTCCAGAATTACTGTTTAGCTAGCCATAATAGTTCTTATATCACATATATAATTTCCTAGTAAATGCTATTGGAATTTTCAAAACTCTCTCTGCATTAAAACAGAGTACACATATCCCAGAGGCGTTTTATATTAGGTTGAACTGGCAAAATGCCAACTGCCCAACACAGAGAGAGAGAGAACCCCCCCCACAACACTGAGGAAAAAAACTAGAACTAACACTTAAAATAGTGAGCTTTTTATATTTTGCATAGAAGAGACAAAATTAAAAACAGAATATGGTATAACACATATATATACAAATGTAGAAAAAACCAAACAACCACCACCAAGTCTCCCCCCCCAAAAATACAGATTCCAAACACCAGACCACAAGGACACCCCAACAGACTCCCCTCAAAGGACATCTGGCAAGAGAGGAGAAAACCAATGGAAAAAAAAAAGTTTACTTCCTGAAACAAACAGCTGTGGAGTGGTGGTAAGGCCTAACACTACCGGCGTGATGATAACATGTTCACTCAGCGCTGGCCATGAAGGGGACTGCCTAAGTCCCTCCTACACCTGTTTTTATACTTGCTGTGATGTCAGATGATATGAAATATCTATTTGGTTGCTTAAGTCATGTGATGCTTGTCCCCTCTAATCTATGTAGCATTTTCAGGACCTACTAAACTGAGGCGTACTGAAATTAAGGTCTAATCTACCACACCTTTCCAGAGAATTCCCTTTTGGTCCTGTTGAAGCCTTTTGGTTCATATCCCCATTTCATTCTCAATGATGTTACTCATAGGAATAAGTAAAATGACTTTTTCTTCTCCTTTTTTCAGTGCATTCACAGAAACCTATCTTATTACTTTTCAGAGAATGCAAATGAGAGTGAGGGTAAGAGTGAGTTGCAATAAGCTTTTTCTTTACAACCCTTGAAATTAATTTCATGAAACAAATGAAAGATAACTCTTTCACCAGCTAGCTTCCAAGGAGAGCAGCTAAGATGTCAGAACCTCTTAAAAAAGTCATCAAATATATAATTTTTGAAGTACCAGGTAGCTTAATTCAGTAGGTCATTAATACCTCTCACAATGTGAGTAACAATAGCAGTAACAGTATGCAGCTAAGGAGGTGAAGGGGAAGCTCACATCTTTCCAAAGAAAACTGCATTAATTTGCTTATTAAACAACACACAATTCTTCAAATTCTTGTTCTATGTTACTCTAGAACAAGAGTTTAAAGACTGATTGTGAATTCACTCAAACTCCAAATCTGTGTCATCCCAGACTAAGAAAATTTGAGGACTTTTCCTGCTCCTGGGTCATGTTTGAATTGGTTTTTATCATCATAAGTATTTCAATTATTGTATGCTCAGGCTTGTGTATAACATACACTGCCTTCAGTGACACTCTACACATATGCATTCTGCTTGCCCATTGATGCTCAGACCTCAGAATTCCTCTCACAATTCGTGCATGGATGTGTACAGCCCTGGTCATGGAGACTACAATGTGTGTTTGTGCTCAGAGGAGGATACAAGACGTTTTTCCTGCAGTGACTTATGTGCACAATGTATTTTTCCATCTAATCATCAAAGACAAATGTAATACTGGATTGGGTTTGAATGTCCAAGTTTTGGTAGCATGGAGGGCTAAGGGCTGGCATTTGTGAGGAGATGCCAGAAGCTTTCCCCATGTCTGACAGAACCAGTGCCAGTAAGGGCTGAGACAGACCCACCACTGGAGAAGGCCATGCACATCAGCAACAGTGGCAGCACCCCTGAGATAATGCATTTAAGAAGTAAAACCACTGTGTAACTGGAGATGAAGAGAGGAGTGAGAACAGATGAGAGGAACAACTCTGCATTCACCAAGGCCAGTGAAGAAGGACAGGGAGGAGGTGCTGTAGGCACCAGAGCTGAGATTCCCCCACAACTTAAGGGGAAGCCCATAGTGAGGCAGCTGTCCCCTTGCCGGCCATGTTGGTCCATGGTGGAGCAAATCCACGTGCAGCCCATGGAGGACCCCAGGCCAGAGCAGGTGGATGTCTGAAGAAGGCTGCGATCCTGTGGGTAGCCCACAGTAGAGCAGGTTTTCTGGCAAGACTTCTGACCCTGTGCAGGACCCATTCTGGAGCAGTTCATGAAGAATGGCAGCACATGGGAATGTCTCTGGATGAAGTTTGTGAAATATTGTCTTTCAGGGAAGGAAGACAATAAAACCAACTCATTGAGAAACAGAAGACAAGAAAGTATGTATGAGTCTTCCTAGTGAGTGTACATGAAGTGCTAGCAACAAACTAGTGGAGCAGAGAAAGAGAGTGAGGAGGAGAGAGCAGTAGAGGTAATGTATGGTCAACTGACCACAACAACTTTCCTCTTCCCACGCATGCCTAAGGGGGAGGAGGTAAATAAATTTGGGAGTAATATTGAGTCCAGGAGGAAGGGAAGGATGTGTGGAAGGTGTTTTAAGATTTGAAGTTATTTTTCATTACCTTATTCTGATTTTGATTGGTAATTGATTAAACAAATTTTCTCAAGTTGGTTGTGTTTTGCCCATGACAGCAACTGCTGAGTGATCTCTCCCTGTCCTTATCTCAATCCACAACACTTTCTTTATGTTTTCTTCCTCATGTCCAGCTGAGGAGGAGAGTGACAAAGCAGCTTTGGGGGCACCAGGTATCCAACCAGGATCAACACACCACAAATACAATAATTGTAAATTTATCTTAGTACAATGGAAAATCAAGGAAGTACAGTGTGTTGCCACCAAAAGGAAGTGAAATTACCTGCCTAAAAGAGTTCAAAAAGGAGGCAAGATCAAGCTGCCCACTCTTGCAGGCTCAGACCTCCCTTTGGAGTTGCCTCTTACCCACAGAGTAGGCTGTTGCTCACTGGGGACTTGGCTTCTGAGCTGTCTGAGTCAGACACTTACCCAGCCACTGCTAGCCCTGGTACTTCTCATTCCATCCCAACAGGGTCAATCGCTAGCTTCCAAAATGAGGCACTGATATCTGAGTTGTCTCCTACCTCCTGAAGCTTGTAGAGACTCTAAAACCCAACTCATTGAGAAACAGAAGACAAGAAAGTATGTATGAGTCTTCCTAGTGAGTGTGCATGAGGTGCCAGCAACAAACTAGTGGCCTAAGTATGTCTCAGTCTCACGCTGTCTGTTGCAACATTTTCCCTTCTGTATGCTAGGGATTTTGGTTTCATCTTTGGACAAAACATCTCCAATGCAGAGCTAATGTGCTCCATCCTTCATTAGTAAAGTTCATGAAAATTTGGCTTTGTTCCCACTTGGAAAGTGTCCCCTGCATTAACAAGCCACTGGCCAAATTTCTCCCTGGGCAGCCTGAAAACTGCCAGAGAGAAATGAGATCTTTAAAACTGAACTGACAGCACGAAGTCTATACAGACTTTTCCAGGCCATTTGCCAGGCCCTAGAGGCCTAGTTTTAGAGTGACAAATTGAAACCATAATTAGCTAGCTAAGCTCTCCTTGAACCTTTTTAAAGTGACAAACCCCTGTCCTTGCCAAGTCTAGCCCCTGGTACTGAGATCATTGCCAATGGCTCTAAAAAGATGTAGCAAAAGTCAGGGAACTGTTGATAGAAGGAAATCTGAGATATGCTTCAACCTCTTTTTCTCCGGTGTGAGGCAGTCTGGAGGGATGGGGCAGTGGCAAGTTCTTCAGTTTCCCTTTGTGTGTCCTTCAGGTTATTTACTGTTTCCTGAAAAGAAGGAAAATAAGACCCTAAGAACCAGCAGCAGTGCAAGTACCCATCTGGGAAAAACTCACAGAGTAAAACCAAACTGCTTTACCCCAGCTGTCCCTCTGAATGTGGTTCTGCAGTCTGCTCCTTCCCTTCAGGACACTGTTGTCTTAGCAGTACCCACCACTGCTCCCACTCCCATGAGCTCTCTGGGAGTCCAGGTTGTCCAGGTGTTGACGTGAAAAATTTTAAAACATTTAAAGGGCAGTGTATTACCCACAGTTTTGCACGCGTGGAAATTCATGTAGGACATAAGCCTAAACTGATTTTTAGGCACACATCCTAAATACCACTTGAAGGTGACAAAATATTTGAGCTTGAGGGGATAACATATCCTTTCAAGAGTAAGGAAGACGTTGCCCTTGCTTGAATTGATGTTTAACAACGTTCTTTTTGTTTTCTTTTGAATCAGTGCATTCACAGGAATAACTAGGGCAAGAAAGTGTGTATGTGGGGGGATTAGGTGGCAGCACTCTTCTATAGTTAATAAGTTATATTTTTCATAAATGTATTGTGGAATAAAGGACAAGGACAAGTACAAACACTTTGTGTGCTCAAGTATTAGCAGATATCAAATAGAAAAGTACATAAGGTCTGGTGTTTGTAAAGCAAGTCATGCTTATGAGATATACAAATGACTACAGAGTCCAGCTCTCTGAAGCCTTAATGCATTTATTTATAACTGACTGATTCAGGACTAAAATTCTGGAACAAGTTCACATATTTGTTTTTCTCCTGCCTCAGCTTACTTGTTTCTTGCTTTTTTTTTTTTTTAACAAGCAACCAATGGAAAGAGAACCCTTTTTAACCACAATACTTGTCTTATTTCCAAAGCATAAAAAAGTAAATAAACTTTTACTAAACACAACACTCAAATTTAAGGGAGGATCTTTTCTATCCAACAATCCTTCATCTTGGAAAAGTAAACAATAACATTGACTCATATTAAAATCCAGTGCACTACAGAAATCTTCTAGAAAGGGAGAAAGGTAACAGAAAAGCAAACAGTTGTAGCACCTTAAGGGAGAGAAAAAACCTTAGATTCTTCAGCATTCAGTGCAGTCACACAGCTTGGAACAGAAAGGATTAGGAGCAGAGGAATTAAAAAAGACATAATCCAGAAACAGCTTCCTTAGCTAACCACAGTTCCCTCAATCCATAGTTTTGTATTCTTTAATTCTTACTTTGTTCTGTGATGCATAACACACATATATGCCATTATTGCTTTATCTGCAACTACAAAGCAGTTCTCTATGTTGATTTTGATGCCAAACTCTGGTATTTGGGAAAATGTTGCTGCATATTTTCAAAAATCCTGGGCATGAAATAAGGGGTTTTGATGTGCTTGTCTGTACATTACCTGGTTTGGTAGAGAACCTTGCATAAATTTCTCCCTGTCTGTCTAGGTTTGTATTTTGAATAGATTATCCCCTCCTGCTTTTTGACAAAGCTTTGCAGTGTATCAGAAGATCAGGCTGTTTCTCAAGAGTACACTTTGTGCTATGTATAAAACAACATTAGTGACAGGGTGTGCTTTTTTCAGTTGGAACTGACATTTGATACGTTAGCCAAACAGGGACCACAGCCAGATCATAACTGGATATGTATTTTCAACATCCTCAACCCTTCAACCAATTGGCTGGAACTCCAGGAGGCTTATTATAAAAAAATGCAGGTTTTTGGGTTTTTTTCTAATATGACTAAACTGAAACCATAAAAGAAATTGGCTGAAACCTAGCAACTTTTAATTCTGTTTTTATTTGCTGCTAAAACAGGTTGAAAAATCCTGCCATTGAATGCATTTCTAGAATCACACCAAATTTTTTTCAGGCACATAGAATTTTCATTTGTCATCACACATCTGGAAGAGCAGTTTATATATGATATCACACAGAGAAGAAATTAATTTAGATATAATTTATAGATTGTGTTGGCTATATTAAAAATTAAGTTAAAAATACTTCTCTCTTGCATGGTCCATTATGTTGAGGAGTTAACATATTTTGGTAAGAATGACTATGACAAAGGGATGGCAGGAACTATGCAAATGGCTAGCGTGAAAGGGATGAAACTAGAGAAACTTTGCAGAAAGTTTTGAACTGTGTGCAAAGTAAAGCCCAACATTTCCAAAAAGAAATCCTTTAAAATTGTTCTAAGCAAAGACTCCTGCTGAAGTGAGGCGGCACATGGATACACCCACACAGAGTTCCCTGCAAAATAAAAGCTTGCATCTGCATATAACAAACTTGCAAGCTGTAAGACACTTCAGTAAACTGCGCTTTTGCATGCCTTCTTCCAGCTGTTGTCAGCTGATACCTTCGCCATGTGTGAAGTGATAGGTTCTACTCTGGTTTGACACACAAATTTAGGCAATGAATCAGAAGCACTGAGTGATAAAAGTCAAAGCTTAACAAAAATAGAAGTGGCAATTAGCCATCATTCATTGCTTTACAGCAGTCTGAATGCTACAAAGGAAGATTGTCACCCACAAATTTTCCATGAACTGTTCAACCACCATAATATGAAAATGCTTAGAAAAGGTTTATTTGGACTTATCAGACAGTGGTCTAAATTGTTTTGTGCCTGGCAATGTTCACTACCAAAAGCTATCTAAAAGCACTAGGAGTTGCCTGCACACCTAGGTGGGTTTTTTTCCAAAGTGGTTAGATTTAAATAAAAGGCTGAAAAATATGTCTGAGCACTTAGTTAATTTTAAAGCCAGCAGGACAACCATATTTTAGAGCACAGCACAATGGAAGTAATTTAAACTAGTTTAGCAAAACATTCAAAGAATCAGGCTTAAGCAAATCTCATTTCACCTCCCATCTACTGCTGGTGAAGTTCAGCTATATGGTGACTGTCAAAGATGAGACGAAGTGTGGTTATTTTTCATTCTCTGGTGCCTTTCCTACGTCTGAACCCCATGAGGAGTAACTGGAAGGGTCTGTCTGAGGGTTTCTCACAGCACTGAAGGCAGTAGGGTACCTGGTTTTCTCTGAGCCACTGCTCTTGAATGAGACATGACAGACCTCAGAGTTTTACGCCTCAGGGAAAATTCGTATGGTGATGGTTGTTTGCTGAGGAATTCCCCTTCCTAGGATGTTCTTGATGTATAAGCAGAGCAAATTCTAACTACAGAGCAAAATCTATCTACAAAATCTTCTGCAAAGGCAAATAACTCTTCCCATGATACAATGCTGATTTGCTTCTCATCCCCTTTTCATCTGTTCCCAGTATTGCCAGGTGGAGCTAGTGGACAACCTCTCTCCACATGGTCAAAGCTTTGTGTTTTGCCCCGATGTGCTGCTCTCTGGCTCCCTGGCCACAGGCTACCTGCTTATGGGCTCAGGAACCCTTCCCAAACAGTGCCTTTCCACATTTTATAGTGGATGATACTATGGAATTTCAGGCACTTTCATGGTTTAAATAATAAGCTTAGCTTTACAACTAGGGTGGGCTAAAACCATGGAAGCAGGAATTCAATAACTTATAATCATCTGGCCATACCCTTTGCAAATTTCCGTAACAATCTATTATTGAGCCAGAAAATATTTACAGTTTTTCATTAGCCTCTGGTAATGAGAAGTGGGTACTAAAGTCCAGAGTAAATTGTTTTGCATTCTTTCACTCATATTCAAAAATAATTCAAACAAGGTCTTAGATTTAAGCACATGGGGTCTTTAAAAAGTGGGGATTTAAGCATGTGCTGAATCTACTTTTTACAAAGTGTTCTGTCTCTTTCTGCAGTGCTCCTAATCTGTCTATTGCTAAACTAATGATAACATTACTTAAGCATGTCTACTGAAAAATCCTTCTCTTAAAGAGTACAGGTGGCTGACTAAACATCATTGCTGTTAAAACAGCTGTAAAACAGTGTGCTACCAAAGAGTTTTGCTGTTTACACCACAGCCATAAGAAATCAGCACTGGCTAAAGCCACAGAGGTTGTTAGCATCAAAGAGGACTTAACTTCTCACAGATTTTCCAGGCTAAAACTCAGAGTTTCACAGGTTGTGCAAATTTGCTTCTGTGAAGTATTTCCTGTACTCAATATTATTTTGCTAATATTCTTCAAGAATTGCTTGTCTTTTCTGTCCTCAGCAGATTTTTTTTTCTCCTGTTTCATTAGCTGTCCTTTTTATTCACTCTCACATAGTGGAGATACTCAAAAGAGAAGAATAGGTGATGGATACCCATTTCAAACAACGCGCTTCAGATCCATCATGCTGAAACCCATGAAATTTTTGAGATATACAAAAATTATTTATGATCACTATCACTGCTGAGTTGCAGGTAAACAAACTATTAATAGCTAAGAAAGTAGGCATAAGGATCTGAATTACAAGAGTATACTATAATGATGATTTAATTTACTGTTAGTACATGTTTTCAAGCTACAGTCCTGGTAGTTTGCAAACTCGACCTGGAAGCAAAGCCTCCATATGGCTACAACATTCCATGAAAAAGTAGACATTTTGCTTCACTCCCCTGAAAAACCCCAAACCCCACAGACCTCCATTTCTGAGCCTATGAAATAACGGTGTTGCCCACAACAATGGCACAAGGGACCCTGCAAATACATGAGGATGCCTGCTGACAAGTGATGTAATTTTGTAACTGTACCACACTTTAGTGGCATATATGTTGCAATAACTGCCAGCACATGAAATGCAGACATAAACTTTGATAACTGCGACATGAATGATTTATAGTATTACTGAATTACACCCAAATCAGACAAGTAAGCCATGGTATATTTCTCTTTAACCGATAACTTCAGCCCGGCCCAAGACAGCATCTTCAAAGAATTGGGGGATGTTACAGTGAATTACGCCTTCTTTTTTAGAAATTGTCTATCTGCCTGTATTTTCTTTTTTACGGATCACATTACTAGCAAAGCTGAAAAATTCCCAATATGATGAAGACATATTTAATGCAAAGCATATTTAATTATCTTTGGCTTTTCTTAAAAGGAAGGGTCTTTAGTCAGGTGAACTCTTATTGATTTTAACTGAAGTTTGCAAAAATCTCTTTAGATATAATGGATTTTTGTCCAAAAGGAAATGCAGGAAGCAAAATTAAAATCTCCAGGAGCAGTCTTCAGGATTTAATGCTTTGACAGCAGTGTGGGTTTAGCCTAAAGATGTCTAACTGGATGCAGCAGCAGAATGCAGGTCCACAATGCTGTCTGCTAGTGCAACCTGGTGAAACTTGTGGAGGAAATCTGTGGCATCTCAGTTCACAAGGACACATTGGAACATGCCAGCATTTTGCCTTGAAGCTGCTTGGCATACCAAGCAACCTGGTTTTAGCCATTAAAATGATTACATGCTGGATTGCAAAGCTCTACAAGCTGGCTGTATCCAAATAATGGGAAAGCAAAACCTGTAGGATTGCTGCTACTGGCTGAAATCCATGAGCCAGACAAGGTTAGTAGAAGCAGGACCCCAGCTACTCCTCAGAGTTGGGAAGTCTGGGGTTCCCAAGAAAGGTCTGCAGGGCAGGTTGTGCACCTGCAGCAAACAGTCTGTCCAGGCAGTCCAACCTCATGGTCAGCAGTGGCAGGGAGAGGAAATACTTCAGTGAAGTACCAGGAGAAGGGACCTCTGCCTCTTTGCTAGTGTAAAACCAGGCTGTGGCACTGATTTTGGTGCTCTTCATTCAGATTTGACTGAATGCTGAGAGTCCAGCTCAGATCTGGTGCCCCTACAATAACAGGGAGTAAGGGAAAATGAAGGGGGAAGGCAGAGGCATTCGGAGATGTTTATCATGTACATCCTGGGGCCTGTGATGTTCCAGCTCCTCCTTTGAATGAGGTGGAAGTGAGGGAGCAATGCTGATTTTAGTACCTTTGGTGGTCTTGGACACACTGCTCCTTCCCAGCTCGTGCAAGTGCCCCGTGGAACAGGCTGGATTGGAAGCCTCTCTGGGATGTCATGCCAAGGACTCAGGCAGATGAAAGGATATGAGGCCCTGTCTATTTCTCTGAGAGAGAGAATGGGGAGAGATCCTTTGTCGGCTCCACTGGTGCTTACCACATGCCTAAAATCAAGCATATTCTAGCTTGCTCTGCTGTTTTGCAGCTGGATTTCTCTGCTTCAGACCCACAGAACAGAGGAAGGTGTGGTGCTTGAGCTGGTTCACAAGTAAATGTCTGTAGGACTAGGAGGGAGGCTGTCTGAAAAAACACTGCCTCAAAGCATGTGTACCAGGCCTAGACTGGAGTCCTGCTGGGACTGGAGCAGGTAGAGGCTGAAGGACTGGCTGCAAAGTTTACAACCTAATTAAGAAGTAAAAAGAGGTTGTAGGAAAACTCACACCCACTTCAAAGCACCTGGTGAACAAATTGCCATTAATTTGGCACTTGTATCTCCATAAGGAACCACTTCTACCAATAGCTGTCCTGCTACAGCATGGCATACACTGGGGCTTGGACACTGCCCTGGGAAGAGAGCTGGAAAAGGTGTACACCTGCCCATGGCATGATTTAGAGACCCACACTCAAACAATGTGGTGAGGTGTGCAAAGCACTGTGGCAGGCTTGAGAACCAAACTATTCCTCCCTTCTCTGACCCCATTCACTGCACCAGTGTGGCTGCTGCACTTCTCCTGTTTCAGCATGTCGTGTTACATACTGTCTTGTGTGCCAAAATATAATTTAGGCTGTATCAAGTTGAAAATATAAATTGGTCCCAACATCAGTATAACCATAATAGCTACCTCCAGGAGCAACCCGTCTCTTTGTGAGGTTTATGTCAGAGACTCAGGAGATCACACATCTGGTTTGCTTTATCTCCCTTCTCTGATTTCACTGAGGACTGAACTGTGGATTTATCCTCTAGTCTGGAACTGAAGGACAATTTACTCACCAGGACAAACTAGGGGCTGAATTCAGCTACTGTCCAAACTATGTTTCTCTGCAGCTCATGCTCAGCCTAACCTCCTAAAGGTGCAGACTGGTCTTGGGAGCTGGAAAGGACACCAGACATGCAGGAGTCACAGCATGCAGTCCTTCCTTGAGATCCATCCCCAGGACCCCTACCTAGTGGGGATCACCAGGAGCATCGCTGGAGCAGCAGAGACCTTCAACACAGATGGGGAGAGGCGGGAGGCCCATGCAGTGGGGGAAGGCAGATACTTTACCTGTACAAGAATTTTTACAAAGTATGCTCAGTCTCCAAATCATTTGAGTCTGCTGCTGGAACTCGGCTGGCAGGCAGCCAGCTGCTGAAAGAACACAGTGCCAAACAGCATGTGGCACCTCCACTGGTAGCTGAGAGCACATGGGTGCTGCCTGTCACAAGTCAGTCCCTCCTCCTTCCTCTCCTTCTTCCAGGTCAAACATCTGGAATACAGATGGCATAGGGATGGGACATTGGAGGTCTTCTTCTGCACAGGGACCCAAAGAAGAAGGCCGTGTACCCTGGTTGTTTGGTGGTGCAATAACCAGACCCTGTTTTGACTATGTGATCACCACCACTGTCCCCAGTTCTCCATTTCTGCAACAGAAAATAGCTTTTTCATGAAACATGAGTATAAAAGAGAGAAATGCTTTCACTAACATTGACTAGTTCGTA
The DNA here is from genome assembly GCA_035041345.1 of Poliocrania exsul. Lineage (NCBI taxonomy): Eukaryota > Metazoa > Chordata > Aves > Passeriformes > Thamnophilidae > Poliocrania > Poliocrania exsul. The sequence continues at coordinate 49,487,047 of JAWWLZ010000094.1, forward strand.
GCGAGTAGAAAGGGCTTGCAAACTCAGAATTTCTCTCTTTAAAGACAGCAGAAGGAGATTATTGAACACGGATTTTTAGTGTAGCTGTTACAAACACAAGTTCCCATGTGCTCCTGAGAGCCAGCTTATTTCTGCCCTAATGAGCAAGCTGAAACAAAGCCTCATGCATGCTGCCAAAGACAGAGCCAGAATACTCCAACACAATAAAAATTCTCCATTGCCCTCAAGCCTTCATGTAAAATTGTATCCAAACCTGAACTGAATTATTTCTGAAAGAGTAATTACTTCTTGATTACTTTTTACCAACCTCTAGGCTCACGGGCTCCAGGCAGAAGTCAAATTGTCACATGTCAAAAGGAAAGAGAGAGAGAGAAAGAAAATGTTCTTACAGCCACTCTAGACCAGCTGGAGAAGAAGGAAAGAAACATAATAAATCTCCTCTTGTAGTTGCTCCAGGCCACTTTCCAGAGGCTGTTTCTTCTGATGCATTTCTGATAAGTTTCCAAACCCTGACAGAATGCTGACCTGCCCTTGCTGCACAGCATGGGAAAGGAGGGGAGAACTTGGCAAGGGCAGTGCAATGCAGAAGTGAGAGCACACAAACAGCAAACCATCTACACTGTTGCTTTTCAGACCTCTATGAAGGTGGGCTAGAGAGGGGTCTCATCCTTTTCCCCCACCCTAATCACAAGCCAGTGCAGTCCAAGAGGTCACTCACCCTGCAAAGCACTGTTCACCAGCAATGATCTGCCTGGTGCTGTGACTGGTGTGGTGCAGTACCCAGTTGGGGTATGCTCTGTTTTCCGGGAGTTGCCTGCCAGGCCTCGGCCAGAGCACATGGTGCCTTTTCAAACTCTCCCTCTTCTCCAAGCCTTACTTGTCACAGTGAACACTTCCAGAGAGGGCTTGAATTCTTTCCCATTTGTAGGCCTTGCTGGGGCATGACAGCAGCCTTCCATGCTGCACCCCCAATTTTCCACATCATCCTGTGGATCTCACAAACTACTCACAGGCAGATACCCCTACTGGAGCCAGAAAAGAGTTCAGGCAGGTTGTAGCCCAGTACCTCACCTTACTGTTGTCTGCTTTCCAAGCCAGAGTCCTATCATTGATCACTCTCTTTACATAGAAACTTCTTTGTACTTGTACATCTTCCTCACTGCTTTTTGAAAACCTTTTCCTTTCTGAGCAGGGGTAATAGGTATTGAATGCAATATTCCTTGAACAAGTAGGTTTCTTTTTAATATGGCATCATGTGATGCTTTCTCTTTTGCTTTCTATTCATTTTAACAGATCCCTACATTTAGCTCTCTTAGTATGGAGCTTTTGCTAGTGAAGAATTGTCTTCTATGATTCCAGCCCTCCTAGATTTCTTCTTGAGAGACATTTGTTCATTTAGAGTCTATCCATTTGTATATAAGGCTAGCGCTGTTTTCCCCTGCATGCATAATGCAAAAGGCTCTTTTTTACCATTAAATTTCATCATGGCAGTTTATCACCCAGTCATTCATTGTCAGTGAACACTGAGAAAGTAATTTTTCCCCGGCATAGCTAATGGAATTATGCATGGCTTTTCCTTTGTGGAGTATCACCAGTGCTGTGGAGTATCACCAGCCCTTGGCCAGATGTCTTGGTTATAGCTGTTGTATTTGAGTGAAGAATGCTGGAAGGAATGTGAGGCTTAATTCATTCTCAAAAGAAAGAGTCTGATTCTGAACATATTTTATTCCTGTAAGTATTTTGAATGATGGCTTCCTTCCTTCATTTCTCTTTGATTCAGCAGATGCTATATAGCATGAGGACAAGTTTGGGGAATATTTCATACGAAGTCACCATGCACTGGTTGGGTAGGATTTATTTCCATAGCTTCCTTCAACTACAAGAGTACCACATATTTTATATTCCTCTGTATATCAAAGGCTAGTGGCAAGATGTAAAGCTTCTGTATATGTGTGGATGTAAGTCTATTCCTAAGATGAAAAAGAAAAATCATCAGAGAGAATACAGCACAAACTGGTGTGTTACATGGGACCTAAGGTTTCCATCTCACATTAGCCATATCATCTCAAAGAGGCGTTGTGTAATAACCACAAAATTGTATTTTCATGAAACAGTGGAGCACAAATAGGCCTGAAGGAAAAGGCTCCTGTGCTGACTGAAGTGGGCACTGACATCAGACAGGTCAAAAGGGAGCTGCCTTGGACTTGCCCAAGAATAAGGCCAGGGAAAAAGCTCAAAGGAGATCTGTGTTGTTCTCTTGAACAAATGATTCAATTTCAGTAGAAATATGCTGATTTGGATTTTATTCTAAATTCCTTATGTCTGGCAGACAATTAAGCCTGTTTATGGATCCAGAATGACAATAGTGTGCAATTAACAGGAATGATTATGATTATTATATATTTTGAGACATACAAGACCTACAAGAAACACGTGTTGTTCGAAGAGGTGCTCACATCAAGCCACAGTAGTTTCATTTGCCCTTAATAGTAGGTTTATGGGCAAGCAGAAACTCAACTAACAGAAAATGGAGTAAGGTGAAGCTTTGACCAAAAATTTTCTACATGACTTCCAACTCTTGTAGCTGTATTCAGCTGTGGTATCTGAAGTATTTTGTGGCATTGTCTTCACATATTTTTCCAGTCACTGATTTTCTTTCTCATGTTAAGTAGCTATTCTGTTCAAATTTCCTTTTATTTCTAAATCATTTGAAGATCTATCTTCTCACAGAAGGTCATTCCTGTAAAAATGATACCTGACTGATAAATCCATATTTATCTTGTTTGTGGTATTTCAACATCCATTTTTGAGTGCATTCTCCCTTTTTATTATAGAGAACATCCATAAGACTTTTGATACTACGTGACTGTTTTCTAGACTCATAGTTAATTAAATTTAGAGAGAGTTAAACTCTTGAACTAGCAGGTAAGTGTTCATACAGAATAGAAATACAAGAAGAAAGAAAACATGTTGAAAAGTTTAAACTAATATTTTATTTTAATCCAGCCTTTTATTTTTCCCTCAAAGGGTAATAAAAATAATGCGCATAGTCAACATGGTTTTATTTTCTCAGAAGCTGCACAGATGAAGTGCTGTATCAGGTGCTACAGGGGCTCCTGTGGGAAGTGTAGTTTCTTTGTCCTACATACCTCATCAGGCATTGAGGGAAATCTGAGTTACTTCTTGAGACATGACTTGTGAGTTTTCCCCACAAGTTTTTTACTAAGGCTGGATGAAGAGGCAAGTGTTGGTGTCTGTGGGAAGAAAGATAGCAGAAGAGGAGAGGGTGAGCTGCGAAATCCAGCCCTAGAGCAGAGTAGACCAGAACCCCAAGGCTTGCAGTTATGAGACAGGTTGTGATTTCAGTCATCTCTGTTTTCACAAGAAATGGGCAGAAATAGGAACAATTTTGATGTAACAACACTTCTTGGCTGTCTTGGATCAGAGAGCTCTTTCATTAAAATCAACCACATTTGCCTGGGTACATGTTTCAGATAGTTGTCTCTGGTTTATGCTCGTTTTCATGTACAGACTTACACTCCTGCATTAGCTTCTTTTTGAAGCTCCCTCTGCCCTAGCCTATGCTAAAAGAGTGTTTCATGGTTAGAAAACTAGAGAAATGGGGGTTTTTACTGGGAGTGACTAAATTAGAGCAAAAGTGGAGGCAGGGGAGAAAGCACATCTAATGTAGTTTATCATTTTGAGTAAGTGTTGAAATGACTGTTAGCCATCCCTTGCATACTTCACTCCTTGGATCAACAGAGGAGCCTGCCAGATGTCAGATTATGTATTCCATAGCTGAAGTGTTTGCATAACTTTTCAGTGGCTACCATTTAAAGAAAGAACCACTGATGGGCCTTTTCTTAATATATTCCCCCAAGTCTGACATGTTCACTGTGTACTGCCAGCAATCATTTTGTACTTGGAAGGCAAAGTAACTCATATCTGTGTTGTGGTCCCTGTGCCAACTAGCAAGACAGGACAGGCCTCCTCCATTTTCCCAATCTTGGCATTCAACTGCAGGCAGTGCTGGGGGTTGCCCAGCCTTCCACACCCACAGGGCTCCTTGCCTCCCAGCCCAGGAGAGTATGGGCTTATAGGAGTGCCAGTCATGTGCTATCTATAATGGTATCTAGAAAACATTCATTTGGTGATTTTGGTTAGTTGCCCAGTAACTCAAAAGAAAATGTCTGGTAATTCTCTTTGGAGGAAAGGAAAACATGGCTACATCCAGTTCCAACATTGGCATTTGTAGCATTCCTTGCATTGGCCAGATTTTGTCTTTACTGAAGAATTATCCAAGCAGATTTCCTTTTCCGAGCAGAAGGTACTCAGATCAGCCTTCCCACTCTGTGGCTATTAAGCACATGTCTCAATATAGCTTTGCTTCCTTTGATTGAAGCCTGAAGGTTTTTGAATATTTCTGGAGCTTTTTTGTAAGCAATCACCCTTCTTGTGTTGCTCAAATTGTATCTTAGTGAAATCCGCGAAGCCCACGTATCTTTCTCATGCAGTGGGATGGTACTTGGGCCACCTGGGCCACTCTCCCATTGAGAAGAATGAGCTGAGTATTTCACACGGGCGAAAGGAATTTTCTATTTTTGCTGTGAGCTAAAGATACTGAGTGTCATTCTAAAAACAGGCTGTGTGCCAAATAAGAATTCACAAGTGAACCCTGTAATTAGATAATACATTACAATCAGTGAAAAAAAAAGGAATTTGTGAAGACAATTAGCACTCTGTTTAATTGTTTTTTATTGCCCTGTTAAAGGGCAAAATGAGACCTTTGAAGTCCTTCCATTACTAAGATGTACTAAAACCATGTGCAATATCTCATATTTGAAGATTTTGGTTAGATTTTTTTCACTCTCCAATTCTCTTCTATTCCATTAAAAAAAACAGGTCTGGAGTTAGAGCAAACAAGCAGTTTTTCCTAGAGATTTTCTTAGAAAATTGCCCTTTTCCAGAATGCTAACCACCTCCTATTTTCAGGGAAAAAGATAGCATTGTGATGCACATTACGTACAACAAACAATAATGGCACTCACTGGAGGAGGAGATGAGTGGTACAGGAAGGAGAAAAATTGCATACTTCGTATAATTTTTTGAAGTTTCTCTACACATTGTTGATGCGTTATAGCATTTCAGCCCAACTGTACCAGAGATTCCTTCCCCACGGATTTCTGGCAGTGGATGTAGACATTTATGTGCATGCATTGTAAAATTCTCAACTCAAAACAAATAAAATGCTGTCAAACAAATGGAAGTTATTATTTATGTCTGCTGACAATAACTCTGAACATTCTAGTTGGAGCAAGATGTAAGACAAAATTACCTCTGAGTTTATCTTATAACCAAATTTTTTCTGAAATTTTCATTAGCCCAGAAACCCATTCTGTACCTGCTGTTATCATCAGTCAGTATCTTCAAACTGTTGCATATTGCTGCACTTTTCTTCTCCTGTCTATTCTGACATAAACACATTTTTCTCCTTTTATTTACATCTTAATATGAACACTGTACGTAGACTACAAGAGCACACTCTAGAGTGGAATATAAATTAAAGCCCAAGAAATCCATCATTCCAAATGCAATGTTATTCTGAAGGTAGCAAAATTTTGGCTACCTTTGGCTTCACTCATTTCTAACTTCAGCAGTATCAATTTCCTTCGATCTCCACAACAGTAAACTCTGAATTAGAGGGTGCTATAAAAGGTTCAGTTGCTATGCAGCAGCACTGGGGATGGTTGTGCAAAGAACAAGCTGGCTACAGTCCAAAAGGTTGGTACCGCATTGAATGATCATCTGAACACAACAGCAATCCAGCTCAGATTCCTTCTTGCTGATTGATATACCAGCAGGTCCTGTGATACTTGAGCTTTGCTATGTGACAAGCTTCATTTCCACACCAATTTCACAAACTAGCTGGTTTTCCACCTGCTTTCTATCACCTGAGCAGACTTGAGGAGCACTACCCCACTATGACTGGCTGAAACTTCAAGATTGCCATTATGTCCAAATTCAGCAACTGCTAGATAAGGCTACAGAGTCCCCAGGGAGTCCTCTGCTTGCAAATGAGAAAGCAAATTCCAGCATGGGGTTTCTGAAATCTCTGCAAGTTCCATGTAGGAAATAAGACACAGGAACAAATCCTGCTATTTTGGCTGTGGAAAAGCATGAACAAAGCCTAACACTGAGTAAGAAGACAACTGGGCCCCTCAGTTCAGGAAAGATGTTGAGGTACTGGAGCGGGTCCAGAGAAGAACAAGGACTTGAGCACAAGTCCTTGGAAAGGCTTGGGAAAAGGCTGAGGGACTTGGAGTTGTTTAGCCTGGAGTAGAGGAGGCTCAAGGGAGTCCTTATCACTCTCTACAACTACCTGAACGGGTGTTGTAGCCAGGTGGGGTTTGGTCTCTTCTCTCAGGCAACCAACAGTAGGACAAGAGGGCATGGTCTTAAACTCTGCCAGGGGAGGTTTATGTCGGATATCAGGAAGTAGTTCTTTCAGAGGGATTGGTCAGGCATTGGAACGGCCTGCCCAGGGAGGTGGTGGATTCTCCTACCCTGGAGGTTTTTAAGGTGAGACTGGACTTGGCACTGAGTGCCATGATCTAGTAATCAAAGTGAGGTTGGATTAAGGGTTGGACTTAATGATCTCAAAGGTCTCTTCCAACCCAACTGATTCTATGATTCTATGAATCCTGTATAGACTGAGTATAGAAGCCATACAAAAGGTCAGAGCTCTGCAACATACATTGAATTAGGACTGAGAACCCCTCTACTTGCAAACTGTGCTTCAAAGCATTTTTTTTCAGGTTGAAACCATTAACTTTGGCTGTGCTCCATTTTTTCAGGCTGCACTCTATTTTACTGGATTCCTTTTCACATGTGGTTTAACAACACTCCCACACAAGCTCTAAGTGCTGAAGAACTCAGTGAGCGGAACAACACAAACAAGGGTGGTCATTGTGAGGGAGGGAAAGTTTGCAAGAGGGCTTTTGTTGAGGCAGGTGCCAGGTAAATATAGATTCCTCTTAACTTCTTTCTAGAAAATATAAAAACTCTAAAAATAGAGCAGTATATAGCCTGGTTGAACACATGGTTGAACCATAAATTCTCATTTCCAGTGGCCTCCATCACTTTGTTAACAGTAATACAACCAGTACTTTTTTAAAAACTTATTTTCTTATGGGCCATGTGTTATCCACTTCCTCTACTTTTACACACAAGCACATATTTAGCTGGTCCATTTTTGTAAGTCCTCCCTCCGACAGATTTACACAGAGCCAGGGGACTGCTGTTCAGATAATCATTAGTCTAACAAAGCAATATTTCACACTACTAGATCATTCACCAAAATTCATTACTTTAAAGTATGCTTGAGAAGATGCATATTTGTTGGGGTTAAATTCTCTCATTCTCTGCCTTAAAGAAGTTTGTGAAGGAAGAAATGAGGCAAGGACTAAGTGCACAAACTCAGAGGGTGGGAGGAGACATGCTAATGCAAGCAGAGCTGTGGCTACTGCTTTGTCACCGTGGCCAGTGGCTCTCCAGACTCCATACAGACCTCTGCAGAATGGCTGGCCTGTCCATTTGGAATAGCATGGGGCCAAGGAATGCATACAGTTTGCAAAAGGGCCATGGTTTGTTTTCAGTAGGCTTGTTTTATGTGATAATTGATAAATAAGATGTCCAGCACCAGCTCATGATACTGTGGTGGTGCTCTGCCATTGATATGAGAAAAAACAAGATGACTTAAGAATAATAAGAATTTCAAAAATTGTTGAGACCTTAGTCTAGCAAATTCTTGGCTGCATTTTGGGTGCAAACCACAACAGGAATGCACCTTTGCTTGGAAGCAACAACTGTTTCTCTCTGCTGAGCACAGGAGGAGCCATGCTTGGCAGCCCTGGATACCAGGAAAGGGTGTCTGTTCTCTCAAGCTAAAATACTCCAGTTGCTGTGGTGACTCTAGATCAGCTCTTAACTGACTAGAGGCAGGAATCAGAAAGACAAAAGTCAGTTCCAAAGTCAGTTAGGGTCCCAGAAGATTTTCAAAGGTGCTTGAACCACTGATGCATGACTAGAGAGACGCAGAAAACAAGTGACTCCTGTAGAGTAACAGGGGAAAAGACATTTCAAATTTAAATTAAAATTAAGTGAGGAGAAAATCTTGAAGAATCTAAATCTACATGCAGATTTAAACCTAGAAATATAGATTGCATATGTATTCTGAATAGACTGTTACAGGAACTAACTGATGAGCTTATTGAACCACCATCAGCAGCACTGGAAAAACTTGTGTTTACAAGTCTTCCCCATTTTGTCACACTCGAAGACCTTTAGGCCAGATGTCACCACTGTTACTAGGATTGAATCATCTGTCACTTCACCTGTGGTCTTACTGAAAATGGTCAGAAACACAGTGCTGTGGAAGTCTCCTAGTAACAACAGATAAAGGCAAAAATGTTTTTGCATTTAAATATGCTTGAAGATACATATCTAATATTTGGGTTTAGGCTTTGGTTTTCTGTAAATTGACTATCAATTGATATATATGCAACTTGAAGATTTGGTTTCACTCTTAGAAATGGCATATGTTGCATTTTTCTGGTATTTTTGTGATAGGACTCACTGCCTTATTAATCTGCAGGAAGAAAAGGAAGACCAGCACCTTCAAGTCTGTATCTGAATCAGCAAAGTATGAAAAGCAATTAGTAAATAAATGGGCTGTTTTCAAAGCCGAACAATGAAATTGCTGCCATCTAGATAAGAAATTGTTTTTAGATTTGGCCTCTTGATGTCTAACCTAGCACAAGAGAGGTGGATGGAGCCCTTGGTTGTCTGATGGGTAGATGTAGAGGTTGACCTGTTAAAGGAGGCTGGAAGACAAAATCTGCTGAGATGTGTCATGAAGACAAGACCAAACAGAAAAAGAAAGTGAGAAAATGCAGCAACCTCACCACCTTCCCACATGGCTATTACCTCCTGGGGTAAAAACAACCTGGGGAAGGGGTGCATTGGGTCATGTTGGGTTTTATGCCTCTCGTATGCAATCTGTTTGTAAACTGCAAACAGCTCAGGCAGTTGCTTTGCACACACTGCACAGTCTTGCATCAGCTACCCCATGGTGCCTGGGGTGTGGGCTGGAGGGCAGGTTTGGGACAGTATGCATCTGGAGCCAGTGCTCTTTGGAGTCATGGACTTGGCACAGAGATTCCCAAAAGGCCACCAGGCCAGCAGGATGCTGTGACGGGGGTGAAAGCTGGTGACCTGTGGCAAAGCCTGTCAAGGTCTAGAACCTGCTAAAGCAGATTGGCCTGAAGATACCGATCTGAGTACAATCATGTGGAGTGACTGATCTAGCCTGAGACAGAGAGCATTTAATCTCTGAGAGCAACCCTGCCTGTTAATGAGGCTGGGCTGGGCATAGCTGCTTGCAACCCATGGCTTGATATTGCAACTACACCCAGGCTTCCACTCTGGTGGAGGCAGAGTCATGCCAGGAGGAGAGGCAACACAAGGCAGTTGGTATGCAGAGCCAGTAGAGACCAAGCAACCCTTGGTACCTTCTTAAGTTATTTGACATGTCTTTCTGCCATGACAGAAAGAAAATCTATAGTGACAGTGAGTGAAGTGCTGGTTTTCTTTTCCATTCCTTAGAGTGTACACAGACACCCCATGTGCATCTGTGGTGGAGGTCTCCCTCAGGAGTCCCAGCTCTCGCTGCCTCAAAGTAACAGCATGCTTGCAGCATGGTTCCCAGTCCTGCATGGCTGAAAAGGCACCAGGATGCTTTCAATCACAGGGAGCAGAGCCAAAGGCGGCCACTCCAGATGCAAATCCTGATCACAGGGTTTTTCCATGTCGTCTTACTCCACTGTTCATATTTGCATTAATTTCTTGCTCTATTTCCACCGAAACCCTCGTGTAAGGGGGCACTGAGCATCTCCATTGACAACCTGGTCCTACAGGAGTTGCCCTGTCATCATGTCTGAATAGCAGGACAAGGCAATTGCTCTTTGTTGTCTTATCATAGATAAGACAATGTGAAACATACCACTTCACTTGAGCTCTCTGTGTCTCAGAGTGGATAAATATACACGATATACTTTCTGAATCACCTGATTTATCTCAGTTCCTACTTTTGACTCATCTGAAGCTCTCTCTGGCTCCTATGTTTTCATTTGCCATCTTGAATTCCTGCATTATGGAGATCATAGCATCCTGCTCCACTCTTCAACTGGTCCAGCGTGAAGTGGTGATTTCTGCGTGAACATCACCAGTGAGAGCAGACAGTCCATGCTAACTTACAGCATTTCTCACTCCTCCCAATGCAAAATATAACCAGCTCTGCACAAGAGTGTAATGTGAGGCTCTGCCCCAGCATGATGTGATGCAGATAGCGTTTTGCTGGGTAATACCACTGCATCTGCCACAGGCATGACAAGAAAAACAAGGCACTGTACGTGCAATTGCATAGAAAAATATCCCCCAAGGCAATCCACAGAGAGAGTCTGCACCACAGATAGGCAGATCTCTGCTTGATCTTGACAGCTGAGGCTGGCACAGCTCTGGTGCTATGCCAACACACAGTAAGAGCTTTTACAGGTACATCAGCAGCTAAAGGAACATTAGGGAAAATGCTGAGTCTCAGCTGAATCAAATGGGTGTCCTGGTAACAGAAGACAAAGAAAAGGCAGAATTACTGAATGCCTTCTTTGCCTCAGTGTTAACTGCTGAGGCTGGCCCTCCACTGCGATAAATCATGGAGAACAGGAGAGGTGCCCAATGACTGAAGGAAAGCCAGTGTTACGCTGATTTTTAAAAAGAGCAAGAAGGAAGATCCAGAAAACTACTGGCCAGTCAGCCTCACCTCCATTCCTTGGAAGGTGATGGAAAAGATCATTCTGGATGTCATCACCAAGCATGTGGAAGAAAAGAAGGTCATCAAGAGCCAGC
>JAWWLZ010000094.1:49498108-49509727 GCA_035041345.1 Poliocrania exsul
CATGGATTCACCAAGGGGGAATCATGCTTGACCAAAATGATAGCATTGTATGATAGCACAGCAGGATGGGTCAATGAGAGGACAGTAGTGCAATGTTGTCTATCTCAGCTTCAGCCAGGCTTTTGGCACTGTCTGCTATAACATCCTCATAGGTAAGCTCAGGAAATGTGGATTAGATGAATGGACAGTGAGGTGGATCAAGAACTGCCTGAACAGCAGAGCCCAGAGAGTCACAATCAGACGAGCAGAATTCAGCTGGAGGTGCAGAATCAGAGGTGCTCCCTAGGGGTCAAGACTGGGTCCAGTCTTACTCAAGTCATTTATCAATGACCTGGATGAGGGGATCAAATGTAGTCTCAGCAAGTTTGCTGATGATACAGAACTGGGAGTAGTGGCTGATACACCTGGAGGCTGTGCTGAGACTGAGCAGGACCTTGGTAGGCTGAAAAGCTGAGTGAAGAGAAACCTAATGAGTTTCAACAATGGCAAGTGTAGAGTCCTGCACCTCGGTGGGGCCTCACCTACTAGAGAACAGCTCTGCAAAAAAGGGCCCAGGAGTCTTGGTGGATGACAAGTTGACTAGGAAACAGCAGCCCTTATGGCCAGGAGGGTCAATGGTAACCTGGATTGCATTGGGAAGTGTGGCCAGCAGGTGAAGGTACTTTACTCAACTGTACTCAACTGTAGCAAGGCCATATCTGGAGTACTGTGTTCATTTCTAGATTCTTTAGTAGAAGAAAGACAAGCAGCTACTGGAGAGGGTCCAGCAGAGGGCTACAAAGATGATGAGGGGTCTGAAACATCTCTCTTATAAGGAAAAACTGTGGGAGCTGGACATGAGCTCTCACAGAAGAGATGACTGAGAGGGGAGCTCATTAAGGCATATAAATATCTCAAGGGCAGGTGCCAAGAGAATAGTGCCAGATCTTTTTCAATGGTGCCCAGTTATAATGCTGAGTGGCATGGAAAGTGGGAGGACATGGGCCAGTATTTGGAGAGTTTCTCTCCTCCAGTGATGTGGAAATTCACCCCTGAACAACTGCAGGACCCTGTTAGAATAACTAGCCATGTGAAAGGGAAGTGCTCTGGCAGCCCCAGAGGTGTGCAGCTCACAGCAACCTGCTGGGCCCTGGCCACTGCCTACCGCACACTGCTTGGTGTGGCACAGCACCATCAGGAGAAAAGGAGCAAATCCACAGGCACCATGTCCACTTAAACTACGGCTGAGCCAGAGGGAAAAGGAAACAGATCAATCAGCACCGTGTCCATGTAAACCATGGAGGAGTTGGAAGGACAACTGAAACTGATAGCAGTTTCTCCTGTCCAGAGAAGAAAAACAAAGACCAAATCAGTTCATATAGTGAATGATGAGGAAGAGGCAGGACCTTCACATCCACCAGGAAAAACAGAGCCATAATTAGTCACCCAGTCCCTATCCCTGGGCGAGCTGTGTGAGAGAGTTCACACGACAGACAAATGAGTCCATCTTGACCTGGCTGCTCTGAATCTGGGATGCCGCAGCCAATGATACAATTTTAGACGAGAGTGAGACAAGGCAGCTGGGATCCTTGTCTCAAGATATGATCATTGATCAGGGCATTAGAAAGAGGCAGGAAACTCTCAGCCTCTGGCAGCTACTGTTGTCAAGCGTGAGGGAGAGATATCTTTGTAAGGAGGACCTCCACGTACAGCAAGGACAGTGGAACATGATGGAACAAGGTATCCACTGCTTAAGGGAATTAGCCACAGTGGAAATAATCTTTTCAGGGGATGAAAGATTCCCTAAAAGTCCAGACAGTGCATAGTGCACATCCGAGATGTGGTTAAAATTGCATGGCTTGGGTCAGAAATGTATTCCTGCTACTTTACATTGTTGCAGCAGAGAGACGGAGAGGACAAGGTGGGCGCGCTGCTCAGTGAACTCAGGATATATGAAGACGCTGTCACTGCCCCATTACAAGCCCATGTCTCAGCTGTGGAAATGAAACTGGCCAAACTGGAAGAGAAGATCAAAGAGAGGCCATGAGAAGCTAAGACAGGAAACTAAGGAAGGAATCTTCCATGTTCCACCAGGAAAAATGAGAGTCTCTGCCATCAAGAGCAGGTGTCCCCCAGCTAAGGAGAGAGGGTATGCTCCACATGGCAATCTATGGTTTTTTCTCCATGAGCATGGAGAAGACATGAGGAAGTGGGATGGGAAACCCACCTCTTAGCAGCACGGGTACATGAACTGAAAAGAGGCACAACTACCACAAGAAGTTCTTCAAGGTTAAATGCGGCTCTGGTCTCTCGTGGGCAAGACTCCAGATGGTATAGGAATGAAGTTATGTCCAATCCTCTTGAAGGGCCCTCCAGGTCATATTTGCAGGAAGAGTGCAGTGTGTACCATGACCAGAAATATGGGGACCCTGCCTCTAGCCAGGTAGAAGAGAGGGACAATTGGGTTTATTGGGTAGTGTCAATTTGGTGGCCCATCAGGCCCACAAAGATACAAGGTTTTAGTTGACACTGGAGTGCAATGTACTTTGATGCCATTGAGATACATAGGGGCTGAATCTATCTCTATTTCTGGGGCGAAAGGGGGATCCCACCTTGAAGATTTGGTTTCACTCTTAGAAATGGCATATGTTGCATTTTTCTGGTATTTTTTGTGATAGGGCTCACTGCCTTATTAATCTGCAGAAACAATCTGCTTGAGACTGATTGGTATCATTGCTCTTATGCTGGGTTTCATCATTGCACCTCTACCTGGTGGGCCAAGCAGGATCCCAAAGGAAGTAAGGAAGACCTATGGTGCCTTTCAGCTGTCTTCATCTTTTCTGAAGCTTCAGACAATCTACTTAGTCTGATTTACCAATGTCTCAGTGATACCAACATTTCTCTTTGGGAAGGAGCATGTACTTGCTAGTATGTTTTCCAATTCAGTGCTGTAGTGCAGAAGCCACATTCCACGGACTGCCAGCCCTTCCATCAGAGCTATGCTGGCCATCCTCATTTAATATGATCAGTGTATCATAACTCAAATCCCAGATTTGTCACTTTCTCATGAGCTTCCACTGAATTAATCTCAGATGTCATTCATTGGAAAATAATCTTTTTTCAGAAGAATGAAACCCTTATCCAGCTGTTACATACCTGCTATAAAGTGTAGCAAAGCTCTGTATGTGTTACTGCTTGGCTATTTGATATTCTTTGCCCAAATGTATTCAACATTGATAGTTTTGTTTTACTTTATTTAATTTAGTTTCATTTCTTTTCATTTCATTTCACTTCATTTCATTTCATTTCACTTCTTTGATCACAGTATGTGTCAGACTCAGTAGTGAGTTTGTTTCCCAGATTTTCTTTGCTATCCTTTTCAAAGCTAAACATAATCACAGAACTGGTGTAATGCCTGAAAAGTCCTGCAAAAATTATTCCCAGTAAAGTAAAATTAGTGTCATCTGCATTCAGGCCTTTGTTGGATTTTCTTCCTAGAAATATTCCAGTAAATATGGGCCTTACATTATCAAAGAGAAGTGAATTTGAATTAATCCTGACAGAACTTTTAGTGGAGTTCATTATAAGCTCATAATTGTAGTTGTTTGCAGCCAAAATAATTTTTTTTAGGAGTTATACAATAAGACAACAGAAACTTTTCTCTGCATTACTTTGTATCTAGTTTAGTGTTGCTAATATGCGTCAAATGCCAAATTCTAGGAAAAAGAATTCACAATCATCAGGTCAATAATTTTTTGTAGGACCTGATTTCTTCTATAATTGACTTAGAATAACAAATTGCTTCAGTAAAGCCATAGGCATGAAAAGTAGCTAAAAATGGCATAAATTACAGCTTATATCTCATTTGGGTTTTTTGCAATGCATGTCAAAAGCACAAACAATGCCTGTTAAACAGAAATGTCTGACCTACAGGTTTGATATGTACTACTCTTCAGGTATCTTCCCATGATGAAGCAGTTCTTTGCAGTGTGCTGAGAGTAACGTCACTGCAGCAGGAGTGCAGCATGTCTTACCTCCAGCCTGAGAAACGGGCATGTACATGTGCCTGATGCACCAGCTCTCACCATAAGAACACAGACATGGGCCCATTAGGATTAAAAAAATGTGCACAGCAGGCTTATGCCCTGAGGATCACTGGCATACACCAGGAACCCACGAGTCCATTGTTCTTGTTTGGCACAGGAGAAACTTCAGGGCATGGGGATGGCAGACACCCTTCCTGGTGCTGGCACAGGCAGATCTGACCCTTGGTGCACTGATCCTGAAGTCAGCAAGATTAGGTACCCAGTCACAGTTAAGCACATGCTTACATCCACAGCCAGGTCAGTCCCAGCACCCTGCTTGGCTGAGACTGAGCTACTGTCTTCTGTGGTGGTAATGAAGAAAAGGTGAGGAACATATGCATCTCTGGACATCCACTGAAATGTTTGTAACAGCCCAGTACTCAAGGTATTTTTTTTTTTTTTTGAGTGAATATATGTTGGAAAGGGAGCGGGATAAAAAAGGCAACACATAGGACAACACATTTAAGTCCTAGACATATGAAAGAGCAGGAAAGTTAGTGCATGTGCTCAGTCTCCATGGCTACAAATACCCTTGGCTCTTCATAGCCTTTGCCTTACATGTCTGCTCACACACATACGAACGTGCACACACTATGCCCTTCACATTATCATCCTGTAGGTGTAGCCCTGAATATTTGTGTGGGAGTAGGTAAAAAGAAATGAAGCTTGAGTTGCCATTTTGGCTGCCACTCTGCGGGTTTCTGCCCCATGAGCACAATGGGCAGGAAGGAGGAAGCATATGCCCCTGTGACCAACCAGCCACTAAGGCCCTCAGCACAGTGCCACATCACCCTCAGGCAGAGCTGCCCAACAGGTGGCCTGAATATCTTTTTGTTACAATTTTGACATTATATGCTCTGGTTGCGGCTTAAAATGACTGAGCAATCTTTATTCTAAATGAAGGAAGTGCATTTCATTTGCATAGCTCTGATGGGATTAAAAGAGGCATTAGAGTAATTAAGGTCAGAGGGGCTTACCATTTACTAAATCCCTAAATCCACCTCCGCTTCAACATAATTCAGCAATATCATGGGACAAAAGGTCACTGAAACAATTTATGCCTGTCTAGCCTTCCGTCACAAAGAGATAAACCCTTTTTTTGGACAAAGACCATTTTTGGACTCTACACATAGATATTATCTTCCACACAGGCAACACAACAAACTGGGTCAGCTACCATCTGAATCCATTAACTACTCTATGAGTTGAGTTTGTTTTTTTTCTGGTTTTCTGTTGTTTCTTTTCTTTACGGGAAATTAATACTACCTTTTATGCACATGAACTTTTATGGTTTCAGTAAAAGAAAAAAATAAATTTCTTCCCAAGTTTAAAATATTAAGGGATCCATCTGTTAAAATGAAAATAATAAATGCACAGGGAACATTTGGCAGATAATATATTATTAAATATTTTGTGTTCTCATGAGTAAGCTTGCAGCAGTTATTACTTTTAATTAAATGTGAATGCATTTGACACTGCTGAAGGGCTTAGATCCCAAGGCTTCATTGTTATATGTAATCCAAAACTGCTCCGTTGAATTTAAAATGTCCTGAAACAGAGTAATGGTGAGCAAAGCTGCTCTGGGAATGGACATGCATGCATTTATTGCCTTTTGTAAATCCAGTTAGCTCCAAGACAAACAGGTGTCCTCCACTCACAGAATCAGAATCACAGAATATTCTGAGTTGCAAGATACCCACAGAGATTATCAAGTCCAGCTGTCAAATGAGCATCCCATACAAGGATCAAAACCCCAACCTTGGCACTATTAACACCATGCTCTAACAAACTGAGATAATCTCAGGCCTTTTATGGCCAGCTCAACTGTAAGTTATATCAGCCCAAACGAGTATCACTCTGTACAGTTCTGTGCCAGAGTAATTGTGCCTTGCTGGACAGAAGAGGCATTTGCAGATCTCTCAGGCAGGTAGCTGCTTCATAAGAATACTTTAGTGGTGACCCTGACACTATGTCATACTTAAACCACCATTTGACCCACCTAATCTGGTAGAAGATGTTCCTGCCCATTGGAGGAGGCATGGAATTGATGACCTTAAAAACGTCCCTTTCAACCCAAACTATTCTATGATTCTACATCTCTAAGCTCTCCCAAGTGGCTGATTCAAATCTCTAAGAAAAATAAAGAGAGTGAATGGATGAAGAAAATGGTTTCAAAACTGAAGAGATTTGTTGAAATTGTTTAACTGTACTATGAATAAAGAAATCATGGATTCAAAATTGATGGAAGTAATTGAAGCAGCTTCCGCCCTGCTAAGTGCTGTCAGAAAATTGTCAAGTTGTCTTAAGATACCTTTGGTGACACACTTCGTCCAACTGGTGACCCAGATGTCACTCCAGTCCTACATGTTGTGGAGTGTGTAGTAGTGTCAGCAGTAGGACAGCATATACAAGTGGGAACTATTTCCTGCCAGAGATAACAAAAAATTAGAAGAAATTATTTCACTTCTAAGCAACAAGGGACAGTGAATGTGCAGTGCAAAACCCAGTCTGCACACAAGTGCTGCAGCACAGCTGCATGCAAGGAAATAAAATGAGGGGTGTTTCCTAGCAAGGGAATTATTTAGTCACTCCTGCAAAGCTTTGCCCCTGGGATTGACTGCCTGTGGAGTGCAAAAAGACCAGGGAGCAAGTTTCTTTCACTGCTTGCTTGTCAGTTGGATATCTGAGTTTGTTATTTCCCCAACCAAGATGCTTTTCTTCAGTTCCCCAGATGAAGGGGTGGCTCCTCACTCCCGGAAAACTTGTCCCTGGCTCTTGTGCACAGCACATGTGCATGTGTGCACATGTGTGCGTGCAGGGGTTATGTGTGTGTACATCTTCCCTGTCACTGAAGGCTGGTGCAACACTGATTTCAGGAAAAACTTCATGTGCAGAAACTGATCCTGCCTTGCTGGTGGAGAGAGCATTGACCAAAAAGTCAAGAATAAATCAAGTCATCCTTAACTATTAAGAGGCCAGTGTGGTAAAAAGAGACAACAAAACCACTGTGGCACAGTGCTGGCCTGCTGGCACTCAGGCTGTGCTGGTGTTCCAGTCCCTGGCACAAGGTGGAGGTGTGCCCTGCCCCTGAAGAAGCTCAGCCTTGCTCTCACCCTCCTGCCTCCCAGAGCCCTCACCTCTCTGTGTTGAGAAGCCCCAAGGCAATTCAAGACACTTGAATTTCTTTCCAGATGGGAACAATGGCTGTATGTGCAAATAGCTGGTTAGGTGTGGCCCAGGACTTCCCGCATAGCAGCTTCCCCAGCCGCTATCCTGCCACGGGTGTTCTGAGTGTGGGCTTGCTGTGTTGTGCAGACCTAGTGAGACTACACTATCCCAACCACATTATTGCAGTATTGTCTGCACCTGAGAAGCCAAAGAGACAGGTATTTGGGGGTTATTTTTGAAAAAAAATCTTACAAGTGAATAAGGAATATGAAGGAATGTGCTCAACATCCAAAATTATGGAACTTCAAGAAGACAATATAAACAAAGGTAGAAAAGCATGTTGTGAAAAAAAGGACACTCAAACACTTCTCTTAATCAGAGAGACCAACATGGCTTCTTGACCACTGACTGTTCCCAGCACCACTAACAGAGTAGATGAGACATCTGTGCTAAGTAAACAGCATCTGCTATGTCCACAGGCTGCTTGAAAGTGCTGACTAGCTGGCAAAGAGATTAGCACTGTCTGACTCCTCTACTAATAACTGATTTGTTACCTAGGTTTGGCAGTGCCTTCTTAATCATCAGTTAGAACTCCTGACATTCCTGAATATTGCTCCTTATATGTAAATAATATTTATTTGAGGGTACTGTGGACTCTATCTAGATCCTGCAAGTTCAAGGGAACTCACCTGAAAAGACCAAAACAAGTTTTACCTCAGCTGGTACTTCCATTTCATAACAAACCCACCATTACAACTTTTTTTCTTACAAGAGCATATTTTAAATTATATGCTTCAATTTTGGTAAGTATCTTGAGCTAGGGTGGGATGGGTAAAGCTACTTCACAGGATATTCAGTCTTTGAGAAAGCCTTAATCAGCTCTGCTGAAGAGTGATATTTGAACAGGTCCATGACTAGAAATAATTTTTTTGAGAAACAGAAATGTAGACAATTCTACATTCTTAGAAAAAAAAGATCAAATGTTGAAAGGACACAGCTTTGTTTTGTCTATGATTTGTTTGTGTAGGTTATATGCAAACTGAAGAAAGTTCCTTTTCTGAAAATCTCATTAGTTTTGTTTATGATACTGTCTTTTAAAATAGTCTGCTGAAAATGTTCTTATGAAAATCATAAGCTTGTAGTTGTTTTAAGTTCAAAATATGAAGTAACTAAGAGTTGTGTTTTTATTCTGCTTCCCCCCATTTAAATATCTTTTTGCTTTATTGCATCGTCTCTGCTGAACAGATGGCCGCTAGCTCCTGACAACGATACTTCACTAAGTCTTGGCAGGATGATGATGGCTCAATCACCCATTAATTCCATGGCAGATAATGGCTGAAAGCACCATATCAGGTCACTCTTGTTGGGCAAAACTATAGGTTAGGGGGAGGGAGGTTTCACTGATTAATTTGAAAGCTTTTTAATTTGAATATGCACCCCTCATGTGTCAGTCATTTTGAGTCTCATCACAAATCCGCAGTTTGTACTCCTGTGATCCTCCCACCCGGTGAAAAAGCCTTAATACTTTTCAACTGCAATATAAAATCACTCCCAGAAATCATGGATTTTCAATGGAAACCACTGCTGTGAGACAATAATGAAATAGATGTGACACCTGATCTCAATTTGTACCTGGAGGCCAAGATGCAGACCAGCATAAAGACTGACTCTGTAGGGATCACACTCTTGCCAGCTGTGTGCTGCACATCCCTGAGGTCTGGGCAGGCACCTGGACATCTGTCCTACTTCAGGGGCTGTCACTGAGAAGTGGGCAATCAGTCCTGCAGGCAGTGTGCAACAGGAATGGGAATTACACTTCAATTACACATCATCTTACTCCCCCTTCACCTGGCATGTAGCTTTGAAATGTCCCTGTTTTCTACACAGCACAATTCCAAACAGTTTCTCCATTCAAAAATAGTAATTAGTGAGAATTTAAAACAGCAGACTATTGATCAACACTGCTGTTTCAATTGTCTTCTAAAAGAGAGAAATACAAAATAAATGTCCTTGTTTAGTTTCTTTCCTGCCTGCTTGCACTTTAGCTTTTTCATGAGGTTGTGCAGACACTGCAATCTGTCTCTCTAATGAATATAGACAATAGGAGTAGGTGGGGATTTGCTTATTTGCTCCCTTTGCACCTCTATGTGAAATTCATTACCAGATTATGTTATGCTGAAAGGCTCTTGGAAGGTTGTCAAAACACTTGCAAACCCAAGCTGTCACAGACTGATGAATATCACGTGCAGGTCCAAACTGTGGAGCTGTTACTCAGCCCTCACCCAGCAAAATTCTCTGCATAGCCAATGGCTGGGAAGAGGTTGAGGTCTGCAAGAAGAAACATGGAGCCAAGGCCCACCACCTCCTACAGCAACAGCTATGGCTCCAACAGCTGCCTAAAAGATGCCCAGATTTAGCTATTGCTATAAAGATGGAGTAAACAGGTACTTCACCAGATGCATTGGTGAAAAGACTGTGAAAGGAAATTGTTAGGATCTGTTAGGATATCTTTAGCACTGCTCTCAGCAAAGCTGAAGGCTGATGTTAGTGGCAGGCAGAGGAGACTGCAGCAGCTAACAGCAGCCAGGGCTCTCCCCAGTAATTCTCTTGAGTCACCTCATTGATTTGGGCCTCGCTGCTGTCAACATCTGGGGAAAAAGCAGCAGGGAAACACAATGAAAAGGCAAAACAAAATAAAGGGCAAATTTGGCAATGCATAGAAAGTGTTCACACCCTAAGGGCTTGCTGCACAGCAGAGTCAGAGGAGACCAGCCTCAGAAGGCAATGGTTGCAGAAAGACTTCCACACACAGAGCTGATTGGTGGCCCAGAGGCTGATGTCCCTCTGCTCTGGGACAAAACTAAACAAGAGATGCATTGCCATTGTCCACCTGAGATGGAGAAAAGAACAAAATGCTGTAACTTTTCTTGTACCAGTTGTGTGTTATCTGTTTAGCCTGGATGTTTTTAATTAGGTGTGGCATGTCCTTATCCTTCAACCATCTTGAAGTTCATGATGACCAGTCATTAGGTGAGTGATCAGTCTGTTCCTAAACCATCTGTGCTCCTCTGGATGTTCCTGGAGAAGGAGTCAGCAAAGTCCCAACCCCAAGAGAACGGCTGGCACAGCAAAGCTCAGATAATGACTCGACCTCCTTTGAAGTTCAAAGATATTGGACCCCAGGTCTGGACTTATACTCTTCTCTTTTCTAAGATATCCCACCAGCATGTATGTCCCTTCTGAAATATCCACCTTCACCAGCTGCCCACCTAAATTAAGTTGAGGCCAGATATTCTCCAAATATGTTTCATGAGCACAGCAAACAGGCATCCCCCACCATGCCCCGGATGCAGCCAGCAGAGCTTTCCGCTAGTGTACTGTAGGCATCCCATGAGGAAGGCACAAGGTGTAAGCCCTCAGCATCCCTCCTGGTAGGTGCTGCATAACCATCAAACACACTGTGAGTCAACCATCTCAAAGAGGACCCACTGGTCAGCCCAGCCGGTGGTCTGAAATGAGATGCTCAAAAGGATATTTATGGGAAAAAAGGCACCCTTCCTCTGCCCAGGGCCCTAAGGGTCTCTCTTGTTTGATGTGTTTGTAAATATATCTCCATTTCCAAGGAGGCTGTTTCCTGTTAGACCCTATTAAATACTCCTCCTGTTGTCCTGGTTTCCTGTGTTTGAAAGACCTGAACCCTGATTGTGGTTTCACCATATCTAAATACCCTAAATGAACTAAAGGTTCATTTACAGCAACACTAAATGGATGTAAACAAATGAAATTGATGAAAACAGTAACAAGCATGTGGAGAGAGGACCAGAGGGTTTCAGTTATGGGAACAGACCAGACCAGACCAAACCAGACAAGTGCTGTTGCAGGGACCAGGACACATCCACAGAACCAACATTTCAGCACTGAACAAAAAGTGAAAGGTGTGTCAAGAAAATATTTTCATTCCACAGCTTCTAAATGTTTGGATAGCTACCCTAGACCCCCTTCATAGAGGAAAACATGTACGAAAAAATTATAAACCCCATTTTATTTGTAAACAGGAGTGCTATCTAAGGTACACTCTTTATTTGCTGTGACTATTGGCTTCTCCTTCCTATTCACACCTAGCTCCAAGTCCCTTCATATCTTAGACACTTTCTACATACGAGGATGTGCATTTCAGCACAATAAACTGATGGAGTAGCAGTTCAGTTTTTCTTCCTAAATTTCTCCTTACCAGTTTCTACAAAGGCTTTTCCATAAGGCTTTTTTGAGAGCTCTCTAAAGCTATCTCAGTGAAGTGTTGACTTGGCTACATATAGGTTTTAGGGGAAAGAAAGGGTCTCTTCTGTGCGGCGTGAAGGGAAAGGGAGAAGGGTTTCCCTGCTATCCC
>JAWWLZ010000094.1:49516107-49528082 GCA_035041345.1 Poliocrania exsul
CTAGCAGCCAGGTTGGGCCCACACACTCTACCAAAAACCTAGGAGGTTATGCACTCCCAGTAAATGCAAGAAAATTGAAGGGAATTTGCAATACTCTCAGATTACAAAAGCTGCTAGGATATAAAAGAAACCCACCGGAATAAGTAGGGATGGAATTGGTATTCCTGCTTCACAAACTGTGCCAGCATTTCTAAGTCTTGGCTGCCTGAACTTTAGCCCTGGTTGAAAACTTCCGTATAACTATAATGATGAGCATTTTTCAGGCCAATAACAATAGCTCATGGGTTAAAGAGTAGTATTTCCCAATGCAGATTATCTTGATATCCAGTGCAGCATTGGGTATGTTTTTGTAGTTAACTCCTTGGTGTCAGCTTTATAAGCTCAAACTTTGCATATAGATCATAGCATAAGGTTTGTTTGCACATTTTTAATAGCAAGGTCATTTATTTATTTAATGATCTATGAATATCATTAAACACTGCTGGTTTGCATTAGAGATGCTCCATGAACAAATAGAAGTACATTGAAGCAGGTCTGTCTCTGTCCTAGTTCAGCAGAAGTGACCAGTTTATCACTGTGTGGGTGTGACCAAAGCTGTGTATTCTACACCCTCTACAACATTTCTCATGAACTGTTAACAATGGACCATTTGCAGCAGCTGCCCAGGGCACACCTGACCCCTCAGGCTACAATATGGGTGTTAAAGAAGACTGTAAGATAGGGGCTGTCATAGTTCTCCTCCAGGGAGCTGTTAGCACCTTCACACCCAGCCTGAGGGGTCATGTCTGCTAATGGGCCATCAACGATTCCAAAAATACCCCATGACTCACAGAGTTAGATCACCCATTATGGAACTCCCTGCCGTGGGGGAAGTACTGGGCGTTCCCACCTGGACCTGAGGGCATATAATCTTAGGGGTTTGGGGACAGATATCAGAAAAAATTCTTTATATAGAGAGTAATCAAACACTGGAATGGCCTGCCCAGAGAGGTGGTAGATTCACCGTCCCTGAAGGTTTTTAAATTGAGATTAGACATGGCAGTGAGTGCCATGATCTAGTAAACAGACTGAAGTTGGACCAAGGGTTGGACTTGGAGGTCTTTTCCAACCCAATCAATTCTATAATTCTATGATTCTATGACTTCTGGTACCACTTGTTGGATCCAAAGGAGGACCAGAACTTCACAGGACTGCAACCGCCACTCTCTACCAGACTGCCATTGTCATTTGCACCAACACATTTTTCATTCCCTTTGTTTTACTTTGGACTCAGGGGAACCACGAGGGGAGGTCTCAGCACAGAGGCTAAGGAACACCATTCTGTTTGTGCCCCAGGGTGCTGGATTATACTTCTGGGTTTTGTGGGTTAAAACCAATTTCTCTTTGCATCATTGCATCTATTGTAATATTTTTATAATTGTAACTCTGACATATAATCTCTCTTGAGCTGGGTTCATTTCTCCTGTTGGTTTACCTTTAAACCAGCACCATCTCCTTATCTGGTGAGGAACAGAGAGGTTCAGAGTTTTAGACACTTCACACCCTTATCTTCTGCCCATGGGCATCTATACAGCTCTCACTCCATCGGCCTGGGACAAATTAATGAGAAAACAGAGGACTGAGCTAGTTCCTTCTTCATCACATCTGACTTCAGTTCAGTTCAAGCAAGGCAGGGCCTCCCTTTGCCTCACAGGACTCCTGCATGTTCCCACACCAATATCCACAGGTTTGGGAATCGAGCAGTATGGCAAGCTCTCATGAAGTCTACAGGGGCATTTTCATGTAGGGAAAGAGTTAAGGTTACTGTGAAAGTGGTATTGCAGAAGGTGAGTCTCAAATTTCCCAGTATTGAGAAGTTTAAGTCAATTATGCTTCAAGTCTTTAAGTACTGACTTCATGTTCAATAAAGTAACAGGAACCACCAGCCTCCTTACTGTTACAATCCAATCATTAAAGTTATTAGAGAGATGTCTCTGCCCTTAATTAAGGTGAAAATGAGACCATATGCTGAAGTCAATGGTGCAGATTTTTATTTAAGAGTAAATGTGAGGTAGGGAGACATAGAAAGAAATAGGAAAAAAAAGAGAGGGGGGAGAGAAAGAGTGACAGAGAGACAGATTAAGCAGAAAAATATGACCAGTCCATGGATTCTGAGAGCATCTCATTCATCCTCTTCTTTAGGTCACCTCAGAGACCCAGTCTTGTCAAAGTCATGGTTTCAGTCTGGATCTATGTGGTGGTGAGGGAAGCCCACAAAACACAAAGTTTTTTGAGTTAACACACATTCAGGCTCAAGTGGAAATGCCTAGATACTTCCCATGGAGCGAAGAGTTTTACACTGGATGACATAATACTTTGGATCATGGGACTCTCTGTGAGTCTTTGATGAAGTAAGACATTACAGCTGCCTCTTACATCAAAACAACTAAACCAATTATGGCCCATCCGAAGGGATGAATACCTTCAGGCTACATCTGAATGTCATGGCTGGGAGTTTTCACAGCTAAGACATTATATGAGGGACTTTGAGATGCTAAAAAGCACTTATCCCACCTACAGAATTTGCCTCTTATCAGCCCCTTTCCCTATCTTGTTAAACCAGGTGTAGCCCCCAGTGATGAGTGTGCAAGCCCTCTGCATCTGGATAGTTACTGTAAGTGGTTAATTGTTTGAGTCATTAACCATGAACAGGCCAGTCTCTCACACCAACATTAGAGCATTCATTATTCATACGCTTCAAAAATGTGACTGCAATACCGCTTTTCCTATGTATGCTAATGGCTCCCATGAAATCAGCCATCACATCCCAGTGTCACCTACATGAACTGTGGCAGAGAGAAAGGGCTTGGGGGAATGGCATCATGGGCACAGAAGGCAGCTGTCCAAAACCTCTGTACATGCATACGCTTCCTTTTCTCACACTTCTCCTTTTTGGTGCTGCTTATACAAACAGAAAACTTTCTCAGGGAGGATTAGCATATCCAGAGGGCAACACTCACTACTGCAAGCTGCTGTGGGCAGCCTTGCTTTGGGGCAGGAGGGAGGGAAGAAGGCAAAAAGCAGCCACAGGCTGAGCTTGCTCTGGCAGGATATGCCTTTGCCAGTGCCATACCTGCACAGGCTGCGGGCACAAATGGGTCCCTTGGGAGTTCAGTGTTGGGTCAGTGTCCTTCAGCAAGGAGCATCTGAAGAAATGCTAGATGTCAAGTCTCTTCAAACAGAGGCAGTGAAGCATTTGGACCATGATAACATGACATACATGAAATCTGGTGCAAGACCAGAGAGCCTAATTGCGGAGGGTTGGTGGTTATTTTTTTTCCCTGCTATGCGCTGCTATGCTATCTGAGAGTTTGACAAATGCTGCACACAGTTCTCTTTATGTGTTCTATATCTCTGAGACTCTTTGACAGGACTTTCTCACAACCCAACACATCTGCTGCAGCAAATCCATATTTGGGCTTATTGAGGTTGGACCATTTGGAGATTTTAGAGCAACCTGAATATGAAAAGCAGATTGGGGGGGGGGGGGGGGGGAGAGGGGGGCGGCCGGAGGGGCCAGGGCGGGGGAGGCAGTGTCTACAGAATCTGGAGTCTCAAGTGACACTGCAATAAATTTATCTTCTCTCTCTACTAAGGCATAGCAATTTTCAGGGCAGATTGAGTATGTGTGGGGGTTCCAGAGTCCATTGAAAGACTGGCTCTGAAAACGACAGCTTTAGTATCAGGACCAAAGTTTGACAAGAAGCCTTGCAGATAGCGGGTGAAAATTTAGCAGTGCTACAATTCATACCCCAGAGCTGTGCATAAAGCATGTCCTGCTGTGCATGCAAGCTCAATTTCCTTTACCTTCTTGCCTTAATCCAGAGATCTAATCTGTACTCCTACTTTTTCTTGTATTCTATCCCTAAGGGTTCTTGCATGTCAAACACCTTACTTCAAGTAGATGACCTTATAACAACTTGAAGAGTTGATGTTCAGATGTGTGAAACCAGTAAATGGAGTACTGTAGCAGCAGTAACATTTGGATGGCATATGAGTATTTTGAGAAGGGGCTGCCTCTCAGGAGTTTCTTGCTTGAATTACCTCAGACTTGGTCTCTAATCCATATATGTTGAGCAGCTTTCAAGGGAATTCTGCTGTTCAGATTAATTATTTGAGTATGTCTGCATTGCATAATGCAATGTACTGGAGAGCTTACTCAGTCTAACACTGAATAAGCTGGCTCCCAGAAACAGCACAGCTGCCCCAAACAGAAGAGATACTATATTCAAACTTATCTCCATATACACATGAAGGTTCATCAGAGGTTGCTCAGAACCCAGTGAGGCATCACACTTCGCTGTACAGACATGCCTTCAGAATGCAGACACTACTGTGAAGTAATTATGTTAATATTGTTTTAACTCTGCCTTCCTAAGGAAAATAGACTTTTGTAGCAATACTGTTTATGTCTGTCAATACCATATGCCTCTCAAAAGTTTTTAAATCTGTTTCCATCCTTGCCAGTTAAATTGAACAGAGGTGGAAGCTTTATGTGTAACAGGATTAGGTACATACATACAAAGAAGGAAACCCAACTGAATATTCCCAGTGAGGGAAGAGTTCTAATGGGAGCTCACATCCAGTTCTGGAGATCAGGAAGAATGCATGGGAGAGGAACCCAGAAAACAGGCTGACAGTGCACCAGGGTGACTTGGGACAGAAAGCCCAAATAGCAGCCCTGAAGAGAAAGGTGGAGCTTTAAACAAACACTCCTCCCTCACATTTTAACATGTTTCAGCATCCAGTAACACTACTTTAAATAACAACACTAAAAGGCAAATTCTTTTCACTACTTATCTTGAAAAACAATTGTTTCAGAAAGTGCAGCAAAGTTAGGAGAGTCCAGTTCCCCAGCTGTTTTCTCAATCGGCTTGGTGTCTCTGGTCCTAATGCTGCAGCAGCCAGATCCTGGCAACCACAGAATCATTTAGGTTGAAAAAGAACTCTGAGATTGTCAAGTCCAACCTCTGACTGATGAACGGCTTGTCAACTAGACCATATCACTAAGTATCACATCCAGTTGTTTCTTGAGCACCTCCAGGAATGGTGACTCCACCACCTCCATGGCCAGTGCTTTCCAATGTAAACAACCCTTTTCATGAAGAAATTCCTCCTGATGTCCAGCCTGAACCTCACCTGGCACAGCTTAAGACTATGTCCTCTTGTCCTGTCAGTAGCTGCCTGGAAGAAGAGACCAACTCTGACCTTGTTACAACCTTCTTTCTGGTAGAGAGTGATAAGGTCACCCCTGAACCTCCTTTTCTCCAGGCTAAACAACCTCAGTTCCCTCAGCTGGTCCTTATAGAACTTGTGATCCAGACCATTCACCAGCTTCATTTCCCTTCTCCGGACTTGCTGCAGCACCCCAATGTTGTACTCGAGATGCAGCCTCACCACCTTCAATGTTGGTACCTGCATATGTGCACAAACCTTAAACAAAATAAACAAAATTTAAGGATAAAGGAAGAAGGAATAACAATTTTCTAAAATTGTGCATGCCATGGTATAGGAAACAGCGCTCAGTCAGGATTACTTATGAGTGCTAGAACCAGTCCTGCCAGGCTGGGACAGGATTACTGCACTGGAGCAGGAAAGGCTGGGTTGTCTCTGGCAGTTGCTTCAGAATAAGTCCACAGAAAATCATGCTGGTAATTTCTAACAACCATGTATCAAGGGAGAGACCAGGGCATGGGGAAGCAAAGCTGGCCTGGCGTAAGCCAGCACGTGTCTGTCGAGACACATCAGCACAGCTTTATCACCTCTCTGAGAGTGCAACTGCAGCTCTGTTCAGAGGCACACCTCTGCAGCTGACAACTGGCACCCTCAGGCTCCAGAGAGATGTATAGAGAAAAACAGTATTGTAATTTATGCTACATCTTCTTATCTCCTCTTTTCACCACCAGGATTCAAATTAGTCATAGCCTTAGTTACTGATTACATAAGTACCATATTAATTTTGATCATATTTCCCCAAAGAAATCAGCAAATTTTTAAAAGAATTTGGACTCACAGATTTATTTTCCAGACATCACAGGGCAACTGGGGTGCAGTCATGCAAAAGAAAGAAGAAATGGCAGTCAAATAGGCATTGACAATCAAAAGCCATGAGAGGGTTTGAAGGAGAAAGCAAATGTGCTTCACCCATTGATTTTTGCATTGCATTCTCTAGAGCTGCCTGAAGGTTCATTTGTTGCCATGCAGAATATTCTGTTAACAAAGCATTATTCAAAGACAGAGGAAGATACTGCACATTTGTAGATGGAAAAGGTCTTGAGGAATATAAAATATAAAAATGCCAAAACCCCTCAATCTTACAAGCTTTCAATACCCTCAGAGGGCCGATCAGCACATCTCCCACTGACTGTCACCTCCTCCGACTTTTACTGGATGATACACACACAACTCTTTCACTGGAAGGAAAAATAGGTTTGATGAGAAAATTTGCTGCATCCATTTTGAGTGCAGCAACAGGGGAGTAAGAAGGAGCACTTGGTAGGCATGTGAAACCCCCTTAGCACAGCTTAGAGTGACTTGAGCAGTGTCAGTGAAGGAGAACCTCAAGGCCTTTGGCCAGCCCTGGTTTTGCTCCTCCTCACTGATAAGTGCCCTTCTGGTAAGAAGTAGCTCCTTGAAAACCTGATTAAGCTAGGGTAGGACCTGCCTGACCCTTCTTCCAGCTCTATGCTTCTCCTAACTGCAAATCTGGGGCCACAACTGGTGGAAGGCTGACACTTTAACACCTGTCTTAAAGCTGGGAGCAGGAACAGGGTTTATTCTGTAAATAAAGTGGTATTTATCTTCCCACAGAAGATTCACAGCCATGGGCTCTCTGGTGAGGGACAGGCTAAGTACCAGGAATCTCAAACTGCCAGTTTTATTATTTTTTTTCTTGCAACAGACAGTCTGACACACAGAAGGAACAAAAGAAAATGCCTGAGCATAGGGCTGCAAATGGTATAGCACACAACCCCTTGCCTGTAAGTGCTAAGCAAATACTGACCCACACAACTCCTCCACCTGCCCCACAAAATTTGTCATCCTGGGCCTGAATTATGCCACCATGCAGCTCCACTGTGGAGAAAACCAGCTGTAACCAACGTAACAAGGTTCCTGCACAGGACACAGAAGATGCAGTGCTCAATAGCCCTGATGCTGAAACACCCTTTAACACCGAGTCCATAGTGAGGAGGGTGGCATGCATCCATCAGCTTCCCTGGCCCATGTTTGGCGTGATTGGTCCAGTGGGTTTCCCTTGTGGTGCCCATTTCTTCCCAGTAGCTTCCCCCATCTGCTCTTCAAGCTCAGAACAATGTCCCTTGTTTCTATATCTAAAGATTCTGTACCTAAGAAGTTACTACAACAGCCAAAACTGTACTCTGTGGAGCTAGAGTTATTGCTACATTAAATTAAGGATCACAGTGCATTCTTGCACTGTGTTCAATGAATTCAGTCACAGCTCTCCGCTGATCTGAGGAGTTTAAGTCCTGAGACATTGAAAGACTAGTCTAGTAAGGTACTTTAGCATGTGCTTATCCCTAACAGCATAGAGTTCTTCTGGAAACAGTAATAAGTGAAGCCAATTTGAGTTTTGTTTTATTTTGAAGATATTTAGTTGATATAGCCATACAGATCAATAATTAAAGGAGCTATACAATTTCACTCTAGCTATCTAAATTATATTACAGTAACATTCATATCTACATAGTTCATCTACACCAGCCATTTTGCTGCACATGCCTGCAGTCTGGAGGTTAGCTAAATCTGGGATGCTTTGGTGGTAAGGGGAGAATGTTGTTTAAAAATTATTGAGTGAATTTTATTAGGATAGCCTGTTACACTTCATGATATGAACTGAAGTTGCTGTACAATGAAGCAGCTCAAGAGCAGGTGTTTTTCATTGATAGATTAATGGTTCCCCTCAAATTATGGAGAGATGATGGATTGCATACAAGCACCATTTAGGTTATATTTTTAAAGAGCAGAAGCACAACACATTCTATGATAACTGCTATGTTCCAACCAACTATATTTCTTTGCAATTTTTTATGAATGATAATTTGTTTTCAAGCTAAGATTTGATATATAGAGTTCAAGCTCTGAGCCCAATTCTGAAGCCATGCTCAAACCTCATGAAAATGAAAATTCATTATGAAACATAAACAAGTCTTTAACTGTGACATGAAGAGTAGGAATAAGAGGTGGAATAATTCTCCTGTGATAAGAATAATTTTTCTCTGCAGTTGAATCATTGTTCTAGACTAAGCATGTGAAAAGGATTAGGTTAGCCTTATCTTCTCTGTCTTACATTTGGACAAGTAATAAAAAGTTAACAGAAAGCAGACTAAAGTTAGCTCTAAATGCCACAGCCATGTGATAGCCTAGAACAAAACTACAGGCCTGTCCATTATGATTTAAATCTAAACCAGAATGGGAATTAAATGATTCCCATTGCATTAACTGTGGTTCAGCCTGCACTTCTTGCATGCCTGCTGACTGCTTCTCCATCCTCTGGAAGAATTCCTTTCATGATCTCACCTCCTTCAGGATCACAGTTCCCAAATTTTACCTCCAGATTTTCAGAGTCTTGCAAAGACTCAGACCTATGCCTGGCAAAGGCACTCAGTCTGTAGCTGCCATTGCGTGTAAGGGCAGCCACAGTCTCCTTCTCAGCAACTCTGACCAGTATGGTAGCTCCCAGTTCAGCATGTTACAGCCTATCTGTGCCCAAGGGACACACCCAGGCTCTTCGGTAGCAAAAGAATGAGTTACCTTATTGGGGAACTGTTGGTTGCAGGAGCCTGTCTTTCTCCACCAGGCACAGCAGGACTCTAAGCAGCTGCCACCAGCACCTTCCCATAGCTGGGTCAGATGTCTGCCTCAGTATCTCCAGAGACTGGGAATAAATACTGCCTCCAACAGCTTTGGCTGCAGGGCCAAGACAATGGCTTCAACTACAGGGCCAGGACAACTTTCCTGCCTTTGGCATGAGCAGGGGAGCTCCATAAATGCTGAGTTCCAGATTTGCAGTCATGACAAGGTGAATAGAGCTCTGTCCTGAAGATATCGGCAGAGAGACTGAAAGTGACTCTGCTGGCATGAGGGAGAAAGACTCTCTTTAGAGCATATGTGCTCATGGATGCTTATATAGACACTGACATCAAGATGGGATAAGTCACAAGCACAGGGTCCCCTGGAGAAGTGGCTTGCCATTGCCCATCAGCAGTGGTGATGACGCTGTGACAGAGTGTCCTGGGCCAGTGCAGCCCCAGACAGCAAAGTGGCTGCGCCTCCAGGCACCATCACAGCCCAGCACTGCCCATCACCTGGTCCACTGGCACCAGGATATGAGCAAAGTTCAAGCACTGGGAACACCTAATGCCTGCTTGCAGCCTGCTACACCATATACTGGTCAGTGGACAAGCAGATTCTTTTCCACATACCCTTGCATCCTTTGGTGTCAAAACCCAGTTTCTAACACACCGTTTTTTTCCTAGCAGGGAAATGAGCAGCAATCAGGCAGGAAAGCATGCATGCTGAGAGTGCCAGCTGCCTTTGCTCACTCATACCCACTCATCCTCCCACACATGAGCAAGAATAGTACCTGATCACATTGCACATGTGTCTTGCCTTCCCCTGATAAAAGTGCTGCAAATTTCAGCAGAAGAAAAAGTGCTTCAAAAAGACTCTTTCAGTGCCACAATTTGCAGGTTTCTGAATCCCTATGTTTGTGCACGGTCAGTTCATTCCTCAATAGTAGCCAACAGGACCAGTGTGTGCTCAGCAGGACCTGAGGGAAAGGCCTGAAGTTATGTCATGGGCGGTTTAAGTTGGATATTAGAAAATAATCTTTGTCCACTGGGTGGCTGGGCACAAGAAAGTGGTCACAGCCACCAAGCCTGAGAGAGTTCAAGAAGCATTTGGACAATACTCTTGGGCATATGGTGTGACTCTTGAGGATGGTCCTGTGCAGGGATAAGGGTTGGACTCAATGATCCTTGTGAGTCCCTTCCAACTCAGTATATTCTGTGATTCTGAGATTCTGTGATGTAAGCACATAGCTCAGCTGTCTCTCTGTTTGGTAGCCTAGAGATGCCTGTGGGATGTTAGAGCAGCATGTAAACAACATGGCACTCCCAGTTCTGCATCTCCCTTCTAGCTTCAGTTTATGCTGCCTTTTCCTACAGGGTCCTTTCCTTTCAGAGTCATGACCACATTTTGAAGGAGACTCTTCCAGGTATCTGCTACATGCAACTCTAATGAAGTCAGTTCAGAAACACCTGGGTCCCTAATTCCTAAGTTACAAAAACAAACTCCTCAGTAATCCCATGTTAAAATTCTTACCTGCAAGATACAGCACTGTCACCTTCCCACAAACCACCGTTCAAGTGTGCAGCTAATGCACTCCTTCTGGCATTGAAAAAAAAATTAGCAGCAAAAAGGAGAAGACATGCAAGTCTCTGGGAGACTTTACAGGACCCTAGGAAGGCAAGCAGTAAAGATAGCCAGACATGCCCTCTGGACAAGGAAGAGTCATGAGGATGTGTGGAGGATGTGAAGGACCCACATAGTACTCAACAGTCCTGAGCACTATAGCCCATGGAAAATACCTACATTTAAATGGATAGGAGAGGCCTCAAAGTGTTGTAAAAATAGCAGGTTTCACCTAAGAATCTCCAGTTTGTGCTCATATTATGCTCCATCTCTTCCCTCATATGTGCATGTCCTTAAGAGCTAACAGTAACCACACTGCAGAGCTGCAGTCCCAAACATCCTCCAGCACTGTGAAATGGCTTCTACTTGAGAATGGCAAGCAGTACTTGGCCAGCACGGCCTGAAGTCTTGGTCTTGCTCTAAAGCTCATCCTTCTGACAGCCAAACAATTTCACCCTCTCATAAGTACATAAGGCATGAAGGCCAGATAGTCCAGACCCAGAGCCTATGCTTGCCTCAGAGCAGCCAGAGTGCACCTCTGCAAAGCTTTGGCTGCTAAGAATTTCAGATACCATTACTATAGAGGGTTTTGACTTTCCTTCTGTTCTATTTTACTCCATTTATTTTCTCTTTTGCCCAATGGCTAAATACTTTTTCAGTTTTAAACCTGAAAAATGGTATGTGTTCCCACTGAGTAGAAACATGAAGCACCGGAATAATCTTGCCATTTAATGTCTCAGCATACCCATGGGACAGTCAACTATTTAAGCACATTTGCAGATTGCTGATTGTCTAAAAACCATACAGAGTAGCCAAAAATCCATTTCACAGCTGTAGATGACTCCTGGGCAACAGCCCTGCTGTTGACTTGCTAACTCTGAGCTGGTTGA
Organism: Poliocrania exsul; assembly: GCA_035041345.1. Taxonomy (NCBI): domain Eukaryota; kingdom Metazoa; phylum Chordata; class Aves; order Passeriformes; family Thamnophilidae; genus Poliocrania; species Poliocrania exsul. Next base: position 49,527,471 of record JAWWLZ010000094.1, read on the forward strand.
TGGGAAATCACAGGCACTTTGAGGAGCTGGATGCTCTAGTCCATGTCCTCTTTACATTTAATGCAGAAAATCAGTTAAATCAGTACATTTTTCCAAGGATTTTCTGACCTTTCTTTGCTGCAAAATCATCTCCTCTGTCTTTCTTACAGACCCAGAATAGTGCTGGCAGTGCAGAGGAACCAACTTGCCCAGCGTGGTGTCTTCCTGTCTCTGTGACAGAGCTGGGTCCTGTTCTGCCTGGCTTCTCCATGCGTCAGGCAAGTTAAATTGATCGGCCCCATCATTGCATTCAAATCATTGAATCATAGAATCAACTAGGTTGGAAGAGACCTCAGAGATCGTCAAGTCCAACCCTTGATCCATCACTACTGTGATTACTACATCTTGGCACTGAGTGGCTGCATCCAGTCTCATCTTAACCTCCAGGGATGGTGAATCCACCACCTCTCTGGACAGGTCATTTCATTGCCCGATTACTCTCTCTGTAAAAAATTTCTTCCTAATATCCAAACTAAACCTCTCCTGGCAGAGCTTAGGCCCATGTCTTCTTGTCCTGTTGCTGATTGCTTGGGAGAAGAGACCAATTCCTACCTGGCTACAACCTTTTTTTAG
>JAWWLZ010000094.1:49528182-49543219 GCA_035041345.1 Poliocrania exsul
AGCCATCAGCACGCTTGCAGCAAGCGTGGGTAGTGCCCTTCCCAAATCTTCGTTCGCGAAGCCTAGCCATGATATCTTTGGGGGGATGGTGTTTCCTAATCACCTGTTTCATACCTGTGGATCAAAAAAACCTCCTAGCAGCACCAAGCAGTAAAGGCAGTACACAAATCTGGATAACTTGCATCAATAGTAGACATCAAGAAGCAGGATTATAGCCTTGAAGAGGGAACTCCTCTACCCCAAGCTTCATTACCATGTCATGGCTAGTTCACCAACAGAGAGGAGAGAGGGATCAAATCAAAATGGACAGACCCACATATGTGGAAAGGGAGGAGGACTGACTACATCTAGAGAGGCTGTCCAGAGGATGCTAGCTAAGACAGGGAGGTTGGTGAAGGAGGACACATCTCTCAGGAGCATGGGCTGCAGGCTGCCAGGGCTGTTCCTCCTGGCTGGTGTTGGGGCTGGCCAGGAGTAGAGTCTTGATACCTAAAGGAGTTTTGATTTTTTATTTTTTCATTTGTATAGATTTTAGAAGTACTTGTAACTGTAGTAAAATGTAGGTTTAGTGTGCTAATATTTTTAACAGCTTAAGTTCAATGTTTATACATGCCAACCTCTGCTACATATCAGTAGCTCAAATTCTTTTAGTTTTTTAGACTCTCTTCAAGGCAGAAAGCTGAAGAATATAAGAAAAGCCTGCAGAATGAAACATAAACATGAGTCAACAAACTGGGGTCTAAGAACACTGGAAAAGCTCCAAGAGCCCTATGTGTGCTGAGGAAGAAGAAAATGATGAAGACAGGGTCCCACTGCCTCCTAACTCAAATCATGAGGAGGTGTGACCAGGGATAGGATGGGGCTGGACCAAGAGATGTGTGAAAAGGTGATTGGGTAGACAACATTATAAAAACCATAGAAATCAGTGTTCAGGACACATCAATATGTATTCCTGTGGGTCCTAGGCCTGATATTAAAGGACTTTCACTTTTTAATCTTATCTCACACTAACTTGGCTCAGAGTCCCACTTTGCTGGGGTCTCTCACAGCATCAGTCCACATTCAGGCCACCAGCTGAATTGTCATGGGGCCATCATGGAAGCATCTGACCCCTAAACCCAGATATCTTTTGCACCTGCCAAATCAGACAACTACAGGTACCAATACTGAGTAAAGAGGCTTCTCTGTAACATCTACACAGGTGTTTCTAGAAGTCCTATACAGGAGATGGCAGTACAAAGAAGCTGGTGTCCTGCATATGCCAGAAGCAGATAAGAGCTGCTCAATGACCTCTGCACTGCACTGCTCTTCATTCCAACCCATAAAAAAGGGGCACTTTTCAGATTTCTTAGTATGCCTGTGCACTCGCATATATCAGAATTGGGGAAAACTTATCCACTTTCTGCTATGCCCCCCTGCACAGATGAACAAACTCATGCAAGTACCTGCTGGGATATTGCAGAGACAGAAGCCCTCATCCAGAGCAGCACATTGACTGGATATGGCTCAGTTACCAAAGCTTGTGCCCTGTTTTTCAGTGTGTAGAAACCACAAGGTAGGTTGGGAAGGGGAAGAGAAGCAAGTCTGCATGTGGCAGGATACTTGGACAACACACTCAGATCATGAATCAGGGATATGCTCTTCACATTGTGAAAGAAAGATCTAGAAGTAAAGAAAGCCCAGCAAATTTAGTAGGCAGCTATTTCCCACTTGACAAGTGATAGGAAATAGAGAAATGATGGTTCATATATTACTCGATCAAGGCCTCTGCCATGGGGAAGGGGGCTCTAGGCGAGATTGGACTACTGGAAGGAGGGAGGGTTTGAATGCCTCTGGTCTGATGGGTCCTGAGATACAAGGAAAATTAACCATGTTTCCCACCAAAATGCCTGAGCCTGGTCTGTCCCAGAGGTGCCCAGCAAGTCCTACAACCCCCAGTGGTGTCTTACTGCCCAAAACCAGACCTCAGTCTGCACGTTCACCAGGTGCCAGCACAGTGTGGACACTTTCTGTTTGAAAGGCCTTTGTTTGCAAATGGCTGCTTCACATCTGCTGGCTGGCATGGAAGACAATAGTGAACAGCAGCATGGATGTTTGTGTAGGAAATATAGCTCATGACATGCTCTTGTTTCTGGGCTCTGGCTCAGGATAGAGAGAGCACAGCGAAGTGACCTTCATCAACCACAGTGGGAGAGTCTAGAAGAGGCTAAAAGAGAGGGAGACACCAGCCAATGTGGCTAAATGACTCCCATCTCACTTCACTTCTCATCACTTAGGTCTTCACTCTCAGTAGGGACTAAGATAAAAATTACCCTGTGCTGTCCCAGTGCCATGCTCCTCTATTCTAACATCTACATGGATATACTTTTCTGAAATGCAAATCACATGGCTTTTAAAGCAAGTTATTTGATTTTTGTAAGTGTGTATAGAGCATGTCTCTAAAATTGTAGGCTTCTTCACTTACAAATAATTTTAAACACTGCTACAGTGTGCAAATGAGAATATAGTCTTCAAATTATTAATTACTTGATTGCACTACATTGCACTGGTAGACGTCTATGTAGTCTCACTTGAATCCAGAGGGAGCTGCAAGTCCAAAAAAGTAAAGGTGGCTTAAAAAATTGGAGACAGCATTTTGTGGGCAGTAAACTAAGTTTGCAATCCTCTTTACCCCTACATGTAGGAGCTCATTAAGATATTGGCTAATACCTGGACTTCTTAGTCTTTTTCCTCTGTAATGTGCAAACTAGAAACATTGCATTGTTATATAAAATGAACAGTAGAGATTTTTTCCTGGTTTTACCGCAACTGTGGTTGTCTCCAAAGAGAGCGATATTCATTAAGGTATGACTGTCTCTCACCTAAAGCTCTACTTTGCCCATGCTCCTTCAGTGCATCATATACTCAGGTACTTACGCAAACCCACAAGGATAAAAAGTGCATGTCTCAACTTGCAGATACACTCTAAGCTTACATTAACTATCACTGAACCAAAAAGCCCAGAAAAACACTTTCAAGAAATGCCAGTTTTATTTCATTGTTAGATTCATAATGTCTCACGTGCCATTTTTTTCCTCAAATAATAACTATTAAAAAAAAGTTTCTTTGATAAATACCTTTTCCTCAATAGATTAATAGTGAACATGTAAGACACAAAACACCATTTCCCCTGGCTTGAGCTGAAGTGTGAGTGAGACTTCACAGTCAAGGGCCTTACAAAACAATCTATTTTGGAAGAACCCAGTTGCCTTGGTGCTGTGCCTCCTCAATTGTTTGTGCTGGAGTGTCTCAAGCATATGAAGAATCTGCTGTTTCTTTTAAAAGCCACAGTAGCACACAGTAGAATCAATTCCTCCAAGTGAGGAATGGCTTATGAAAGGATAGAAATTACTTCTTTTCAAAATATTTTTTGGGGAAAAAAGAGCCACAAGGTCAGAAGTTTACCTCTGAGTACAGACTTTTAGCCAAAGACAGCACAGAATTGACCCACAGGGATTATCACATTATGCAGGATGTCAGTGCCAAGTCCAGGAACAATGCCACACCAATCTGACGCCTACTCACGGTGCTGCAGGCAGAACTGAGCCCTTTGTAAGGAGGATGAAACCAGCAAGCAGGAACACACTGTTCAGCATCGTTCAGCAGCAGGAGTTCTCAGAGGCTTCAGAGACTGTTAGACATAGCTATTAGGAGGTATTTACAGAAATGAGATGTAAGCATATCACTGAGGCTCCTGCTCAGGTAGAGGCTCTGTAAACAGCTGCCTGGCAAAGATTTGGTCATTCTGCAGACATAATAACTAGCACACAGAAAGCCCCAAGTCCAGCCATGGAAATCTTTGTGTGCTGGTTGAAAAGAACAGGAATAACACACAGTCAGCCTGATCATCCCTCTCTCCTTTGAACAACCATGCTGAATACAGTGAGAGACAGAGGTGAGCAACTAACATTTCATTTTTTTCTCATCAGTTAATGAAACCAATGCCCTTGAGCAGTGTAGCAGAACATACTGCCTCAATTCCAGTAAGCAAACAAGCAGCCTCCCTGATTACTTACCAACTTCCACATAGATGCACTCTCAAATGATTTTCTGCAATGATTTTTTCTCCAGAAAACTTAACATTGAAAGACAAGAGAGCGTGTGGGTGTAACCAATCATTTAGAAGGTATTTATAACTTTCCTTCTTAAGGTTTGTACATTTGGATGCAAGACGTTAAGCAATCCTAGCTCTAGAGATTGAATAGAAAGCTGTCAGCAGCACTTCTCCTCCAGTGTTTAACACTTTTGTGATTGGGGGAAAATGGGTTTGTTTCACACTTGTCCCGAACTTCCATATGTGCTTAAGGAGTTTCCTTGCTGTGGATACTGCAGTCACTTCAAAATGATCAAAGCTTCTCTTCTACACATAGGTGCTCACTCCATACACTCCTCTCCCTTCACATAAATGTATTTCCTAAATACTCAGTCACATTGTCATATCATCCCTTTCTGGTGCTCTGCTGTGACACTCCAGCTAGTGCTCTGACCTGACATGGTCTCATCTGCCCTGAGGACATCCTTTTTCCCTGGATCTTGGACTTCATCTGAACAGGTAAATTATCCACCATTCAGCAGGTCAGTATTTGGATGAAATTATCTTCAACCCTCTGAATCACAGTGCTTGATCACCATTCTCTGGCAACCTCTGTCTTCAGTGCAAAACTGCATTTTTATATAAGGATATCTAACTCATAATAAAATATTTTATAGAAAAACAGCCATTTTGCTATAATAGCTAATCTGACAAAAATTAAGATAATTCATGAATTTGCCATAAACTTTTACAGTAAGAAGATGGCACAGTGCTGAAAATGATTGTCCAGAGACACTCTTGAATCTCCATCCTTGTAGGTTTTCAAGCCTCAGGTAGATAGACATGAGGGCCCTGGTGTAGAATTGCACAATGCTCCCCATTTTTGTCAGGAGTTTTAACTGAATGATTCCCAGAAATCCCTTCCAAGCAGTAATTCTAAGATCTTTCAAATTTATCACAAAATCACAGAATATGTTGGTTTGGAAGGGACCCACAAGGATCATCGAGTCCAACTCTTACCCCTGCACAAGACCATCCCCAACAGCTACATCATGTACCCAAGAGTATCATCCAAACACTTCTTGAACTCTGCCAGACTTGGTTCTGTGACCACTTCCGTGAGAAACCTGTTCCAGTGCCCAACCACCCTCTGGGGGAAGAAGCTTTTTCTAATATTCAACCTAAACCTCCTGTCACGAGAAAGGGAGGAGAGACAGAAATGCATAGTCCTACTTGTATTAATATAAAGTTATTAGTTATAAGCGTCTTTGGAACAATCAAAGCTTTATGAACTTAGCACTGCCTGTCGACTTTGGACAGAACAAAGGTTGGAAAGATTTTTGACTCTCCTATGAGGACTACACTTAAGCTAGGGAGAACTTATCAGCAATAAGCGCTTCCAGACAGTCAGATCTTTATGCACTCAACCCTGCCTACTGAACTAAGGATAGCACACAGGTTGGAAGGGTTTCTGACCCTTGATATGAGACTACACTTAAGCTAAGGAGAACTTATAGCTATATAAGTGTCTCTAGAAAATTAGAGCTTTATGTACTTAACACTGCCTATCAACTATGGACAGCACACAAGTTGGAAGGGTTTCTAGCTTCTGATATGAGATTACACTTAATAACAGGAAAAGAACTTTCTCCACAACAGCTCCTGAAATAACATTTATTAATACAAGTATGTGACAGTTATAGTGGGTTTTGTGTTGCCAGTGATAATGTTTAGCTGCAACATTGCATTTAATTGATAACAAAAACCCCCAAAACAAACTAGCACAAAACACATTTTACAGACAAGAACATTAAATTTAAGTTTCAATACAGCAGTATATGTCACTCTTACAACAGATAGAAACTAGCAACAAAAAACTACCAACTAGAAGCACAGCTACTCAAAACACTTATTTAGACACCCCCTCAATAACATAGGGCAATAAAATAGTTTGCACACTACGTTCTCTGTAACACAAAGCAAATGGAAAGAACAGAGCTGCTTCTCATCAACACACATGTTGAAAAAGAGCTGCACACTGCAAAAGAACACAATAACTAATATAAAGCATATACTTAGTAAGTAGCAAGTTCCTGTTATTAGTATTAAAGTAAGCATAAGATGTAAGATAGAATGTATAAAGTGATAAGATTTGTAAGATAGTAAAGTATAAGATATAAAGTATAGAAAGCACATGGTTTCTCACCTCTACATTGTTCTAAAAGGTGGGAAGAGGCAGGACAAGCTGCTGGCAGTTGCCCTTACAGAGACGATGGCATTTCTCCCCCATTTTGGTTTAAACTCTATTTCTTTTTATACTTTTTTGGGGGGGTGGTTTCATGTGAATAAAGTCAATACTTTGGGGGTGATAGAGATGCCTGAGGGGTGGCTCCCTGAGTAGTCATAGACGATATTGCAAAGGAGAGCCGTGTCATTTTTTACAACACTCCATCCTTTGTTAATTTCATTAGTTTGAAAGCTCTTTTGTCTTCTGCTGGGAGCATCCCTCCGGGGGGCTGAGGCATTCCCCTCAACTCACCAAGCCTTATCAGGCCATCACCTCCCACCTCCCCTGACAAAGCTTCAGGCCATTCCCTTGGATCCTGTCACTGGTCGCCACAGAGACGAGACCAGTGTCTACGCTTCTCTTCCCCTCAAGAAAGTTGTAGACTGAATTTATGAGTGTAGAAAAGCAAAAACTACAAGTACATTGTCTCTGGAATTCTATGTGAGTTACCTTGACATAAGAACATCCCCATTTATTTTCAGTGGAAATGAACTTGGACATGATTATCAGCCATGTTAAAGGAGGAGAGGCAGCAGCTGTTCTGTTAACACAGCAAGATGAGGAATGATTGACTACACCATCTTTATAATCCTGTTCTATCTATGGAGATATTTGATTGTTTTCTAATTACATTTTAATCAGACCATATGGAATAAATTATAAGCAGGAAACCTCAATAGGAACCTCAGCAATAAAGCTGAGAAAGAGATGCATGCCTGCATGTCAGTTTTGCCAAGTAATTTAACTTGATTTTTTTGATGTGATTTCCACTACCTCATGCCTTGCACAAGCAATTGCAAAGTGGGTCAAATGAAGGATAACTTGTGTCCATTCCCATGAGGAACCATCCAGGACTGAACACAGCATCCATCCACATCAGGCATGGGAAGGCATAGTCTTACCCAAAGCAGTAAGCCTTCCCATGCCCACCCTGTACCAGGCTGATGTGCAGAGCTGCTCTCTCTGGAAGGATGGACTGGCATGCAAAGACAGTAGCCAAGGACACTTTTTGCAATTTCTCAAAAAAAGCACAGATAAATCATGTCAGACTGCTCTGGCATGAAATTCTCCTTGTCTGCATTTGAAACTATTATTGGTGATTAGATACTAATTAAAAATCACAGATGAAGGAGGTTTGAAAAGGGTAGGGGTTTGGAAAAGAATTTGGAAAAAAAAAACCCACAAACACCATAGGTAGGCTTTACAAATCCTAGAACAATAAAAATACTTCTCCTTGCTCCATTTCCATATAACATTAAGGTTTCATTTCTGTCTGCCTGAAATGTAACTGGAAAGAAAGTTCTTTGCCAGTCAAGAAAAGTCAAAGATCTGTATTGAATTGCTGGTTTTCCTAACTCCACCTCTAAGAATAACATTTACAGTAAGGCACATACAAAGAAACTTCCCATAAATATAACTCTAAAGACAATATTTAGTCAGCCATTGAGAAACAAATACAGAATTTTCCACTCATGTTATTATAGCTGGTTAAGGTTTACACTCTGATTCTCATAAAAGGATTTATGGAGTGCAGTAAATTTGCAAAGCATTTTCCAAACATAGGTAAGACATATTCCCTGGCCAAAATGTTATAGAAGACAAATGTAAAAGGAGATGCAGGAGAAATTCTTAGGAAGTATTAGGGACTACAGACTCTTCAAAGCAAGTGTTAAGTGGATATCAGTGCTCTGGAAAACACACAGCCTAATGCTTCAGCTTCTTGCATCAGCTTACAGGTACAAATCAGTTTCTTGAGGGACCTGATTTCTACTCCACACTGACAAAGGCTGAAAGACTCTGCTTCTTTCATTCTGGCAACAAAAATTATTTAGAAATTAGCAGCAGGTAGAAATCTGACTACTAAATTTGAATCAGAGATTCAAAACAGTATATTCAAAACCAATCCAAAATCTAAACTATCCTGAGAACCAAAACCAAACCCAGATTTGTGAAAAAGACCATTTCTAAAATGGGCTTTTTTAGGAATTACAACTCAAAATATCATGAAGAGATTCAATCTTGAGTTCAGTTTTCAATCCTGACTTGTGACCTAAACCAACTACACCAGACATTAGAACATGCTTTCCATGCTACCTCATGGTTGATGAGACTTGGGAGCTCAGGTCTGCTTATCACTGAACTAGCACAAAACAGTTGCAGCATTCTGGAGAATTAACACTAGAAGTGTTTGTTAGAACCATTCTGTTCTAGCTGTATATTTTCTCTCATCTTATGCGATTTTTGCTGCTGTAGCAGTTCTTTGAAATGCTCTGTTTAATTTTACATGAGTCAATGAACTGGTAAAACTCCGCTCCATGGAAGCTTGTTTAAAAACATTTTCAGAGCACTTTGGATAGCTCGCTTCCTTTATTAACCTTTCTGTTAGCAGGAGCCCTGGTCATATTTTAGTAAAGGAAAAGATTCAGAATTTCTTGGGGAAAAAATATTGCCTCTTCTGACAATATTAGGATAAAGTATTAATATATTAATAATATATTAATATAACAATATATTAATATAATAATAATATATTAATATATTAATATTTACTACTCTGCAATGGTCTCTGAGCTGCTCAGACTCCCACACCCGTGACCTGTGGGATTTTGTCACTCTGCCCTGCTGAAGTGTGGAAAGTTGAAAGAGTTCCAGGACATAAAGACATGGTCTCATCCTTTCCTTATCACATGCCTCTTTCACACACAATCCTTTTCCAGTTCTCCAAATGTTACTGGTACTGCCTTATTAACCTTTCAAGTCTCCCAACCAAGGAAGGTAACAGTGGTGTCACCTCTCTCCTCACTCACTGTGCCTACTAGTGGTCTTGTGTTACAACTCAGCCTCAGACCCACCTCCTCAGTGCTGCCCAAAAGTGGATTCAGCATTCATGGCTGGCTTTTAGGGAATTAAGCCCCCTGTTAAGTACTGCAAGGCCATGATAAGGTCTCCCTAGAACCTCCCCTTCTCCAGGCTGAACCACCTCAACTCTCCAAGCCTTTCCGTATAGGAGAATTGTTCCACCCTTTTGATTATTTTTGTGGCCCTCCTCTGGACTTGCTCCAGCAGATCCCTGTCCTTCCTGTGCTGTGAACCCCAAAACTGGATGCGTAGTCAAACTTTTGGAGTTGCAAATGGAATTTTTCATAGTACTGTATAGAAAAACATGAACAATAAGAATAGTTCCATAAACAAGAGTTAAGATTTTTCTTTTTCTTTATATAAAATTCACCTAACATGCAAAATGCCTGTAGTGTTCTAAGCAATTTGTCAGCCTTCACAATCAGGAGCTGCTTTGCAGAATCTAAGCCAGGCTTTCAAAGGTATTTTGGTGTCTGAAGATGTGGGGAATATCTTGCGGAGCTTAGAAAAGTGACACTCCCTAATTTGGACTGCAATTTAGGATTAATGACACTCATTACTGTAAGAGTGATTTTAAAATTCAGTGAAAATGTTTTCTACATTTTAAGACAAACAGGTAAATTTGAAAGCCTGAACTTTTCACTGTCTGATGAGATGCCCAATTTAACAGAGTCAGTGGCTAGCACTCATACAACCCTGGAGACCTGAGCTTGCAGGCACAAGCTCAGGCTTGACAAGATGCTAATGTAACCCCCGAGGTGTCTAAAAATTACATTTGGTGATGATATCCAGCTAATATTCATTTCCACTTGTCAGTGGGTCTTGTAAATTAGTCCTGACTGCATGTGTAAGACACAAGTACCTCCTATTTGTTCTGCTGTACCTGGACTTTGGTCTGGATTTCATAATCAGATGCTTATCGCACCAAGAAGCAAAGAAAGTAATTTTTTTTCTCTAAATCTAGTAGTATAAACAAATCTAAACAAGTAATTTTAGAAATATGGAAAAATCTTCTGAAATTAATTGACCTTCTTTTTTTTAACATGCACTATTGCTTTCACTGGGTTTCCCCAACACCATTGTAAAGAAGCTACCACTTGACCAAAATGTTTGATATTCTTGGAAACCCAATTCTGTTTGGATTTAGCTGACAAGACTGCTAGAGATCATTTAATGGTCATCAGAGATATTCAGGTGCTGTTGAAGCTGAGTGTGTTCCTCTGAAGAATTTTTTTGTCCCTGAACTAGTTTTGAGAATGCTTCAAGTCTGATGAAAAGACACTTGTGCATCTCTGAAAATACTTTTTGCAAAGCTCTAAGAAGCCTCCCAAGTGCAGTCTGTTGGTATAATTTATCCAGATCTTTTTATGTAACCATATTTTTTTATTCATCCTTTTAGCCATAAAATCTTGAGTTTCACATGGTGCTACAGGGTAGAGATATTTCCTACTCATTGCCTACAGCTTAGCTTGCAAAACGCCAGGAATGATCACCACTTAAACATCAGCATCATTCTATTGGAAAAAAAAGCCCAAAACCCAAAAAAGAGCACACTGCCACACCATAAAAAACCTCCTACCATCAGTAAAAACAAAAATGCAGAAGCCTTCTGCATTCATCTTCTGCCAAGTGTGTGCTGGCACCCATTTCCACTCATCCTGACTAATCTTTTAAAGGTATCCTTGCCTGTCCCAGTGCAGGAGGAGATGTTATATCAACTGAAGGTATAAATCTGCAGTCACCCTCATTGAAAACGTTTTTATCTCTTGTAACTATGACCAATACTGTTTCTGGCTTGTCAAACCTGATTTCCTTTTATGACAATGTAACCCACCTGGTTGACCCAGGGAAGCCAGCTGATGTAACCTTTTGGGATTTTAGTAAAGCTTTCAAAACTGCCTCTCACAGCTGGATTAACACATCATGCGGTGGCTCACGGGTCAAGAACAGAGGGTAATAGTGAATGAGGTGGTGACCTGTCACTAGTGGGGTTCCACAGGGTTCCATCTTGGGCCCTGTGCTCTTCAACATCTTCATAAATGACTTGGACACAGGACTTACTGTGAATATTGTGCACTGTTTTGGGCACTGCAATATAAGACAAGAGTATGAAGCTCTTAAAGAGCACCTAAAGGAAGGCAACAAGGATGGTGAAGGGCCTTGAGGGGAAGCCGTATGAGGAGCTGCTGAGGGCACTTGTTCTGTTCAGCCTGGAGAAGAGGAGACTGAGGGGAGAGCTCATTGCAGTTACAACTTCCACATGAGGGGAAGAGGAGGGCCAGACACTGAACTCTTATCTGTGGTGACCAGTGATAGAAGCCATGGAAATGGCCTGAAGTTGGGTCAAAGGAGGTTTAGATTAGATATTAGAAAAAGACTTTTCACCCAGAGGTTGGTTGGGCACTGGAACAGGCTCCCCAGGGAAACAGTCACAGCACCAAGCCTGACAGAGTTCAAGAAGCTTTGGACAACTCCCTCAGGCACCTGGTGTCACTCTTGGGGATGTCCTGTGCAGGACCAGCAGTTGACCTTTGATGATCCTTCTGGGTTGCTTGCAACTCAGAATTTTCTGTGATTAGTGAATTACAGCAAGGCACATGCCCTCTTCCCTTTGCACACTTCCCTCTATCGCTTGCCGAATGTTTTCTTGAATAAATTAATGCTGTAATTCTTTTTTATGAGAATGTCAGTCCTTTTGACTCACAGTAGGTGTGCCATGGGAACACCTTCTGTACTGAGCTCTCCTGATTGCAAAAATACCTGGTTCTTTGTTCTAGTAGGCTTGGATATCAGTTCAAGTTTGTGGTGGTTTTGGCCTTAGTTTTAGCTAGGCCTAGATTAGGCCTTAACTTTAGTAGGCCTCAGTCTAGTAGGCCCAGAGAGTGTTACGTAGATAGAAGGGACTTGACTAAGCAATCAAAGATGTCAAAGCAAGTATAAAAACAGGTGTAGGATGTGCCTAGGGTAGTTTTTTCCTTCATGGCCAGATGCTGAGAGAACCTGTTATCACTGTGCCAGGAGCGATAGGACTTACCACTACTTGCAGCTGTTTTGGTTTGGGAAGTCAACATTTTTTGCTGTTGGTTTTTCTCCTCTCTTGCTGGGTGTCTCTTGGGAGGTGTCTCTTGGGAGGTGTCTCTTGGGGTGTTTTTTGGGTGGGGTGGTGGAATCTGTATTAGTGGGTGGGCAACTAGGTGTGGAGTTATTGTTGTTTCTTTTTACCTTTGTATATGTGTGTTATATTGTAGTTTACTTTTAATTTTCCCTTTTTCGTATACATATATATCCCAGTTTCTGTTTCAAGTTTAAGCTTCCAGGGTTTTTTCTCCCTTTTCTTGGCAGGGGGAAGGAGCTTTGTTGCTTTGGTTTATACTTGGCATTTTGCCCAAATTTCAAACCAAAACAGCGTTTCAATTTCTCTGCTTTGCCAAAATTGGGACACTGGGAATCAAAGAAAGCAAAATATGAGGCATTAAAAAGTGAGATGTTGGTGGAGTTTAGTGAGCAGGGCATTTCTGAATGTTTTGGGATTATATATCTAAACAAAGACCAAGAAGAAGTACATGAGCCTATGCCTGGATGTAGCTATTAGAACAATGGGAAAATTTATAAATGTTACCCTTGAAAGTATGTATACTGGGCACCCCTGAGTCAGGCAGCAACCTGATGACCTTAGAGAATATTTTCAGAAGAAAAGAGATAGTTAGATATAAGCTGAGAGGTTTCTTGTAGATCTAAACATATCCCTGTCTGCAGTTCAAAACCCTTACATTTATTTACTACACAACTCACATTAAAAGTATTCTGCAGCATAGCACACACTATGGTCTGTTTTTCAAGACAGTGATTCCACAGTTGTATTGGGGTTGATTGCTTCAAATAACAGAAGTGTACATTTATTCACATATATGGAGATATAAATACCCACACATACATGCACAAACAGAGAGAAACGAGCATTGTCATATTAAAAGAGTTAGAAATACTACCACATTATATTTTCCAGTCTATCTCTCACCAACAAGAAGAAAAAAACAAGTTCTGGAATAAGGAAATGATCAAGTTAAATTAACAAGCCCAGTTCTCAAGTAATGTAAGATATAAAAGCTACTAGATGGAAATGGGGGTCAATATATTTTAAATTCAGGAAAACGTCAGGAATAATTCTGAGTAACATATTGTTCTGTCTAGCTCATTAACATTTTCCAGTGTGTAATTTCAAACATACTCCTCACCGTGAGTAATTAACAGACTGTGAGCAACATCTTATTTCCCTTCTTTTATTTTTCTGGTCTTCGCTATGCTTGAATTATCTCTGCAACTCCACCACTCTCTTTGACAATTTTACTCTACTGATTATTCCCTTTCTGGCTATCTGTATTTACAATTAGGCACCATTTAAAATCTCAAAGGAATAATCATATCTCTCTCAGTATACTTTTCTGCATATTAATATGCTGAGTATGGGTAAGTCTACAGCAGCAATTCAGCCTGCTCTCTGATTCCCAAAGGCATGTTAAATGACCCCATGTTCTTTTACAAAATTTACCAGTTCCCTGAAAATTTGAGAAAGACTATTGAGCTCTCTGGGGTATGCACTCAAAGCCACTGTCCTGGTACTCCTAAACTCATCTTTTTTCTTTCCTTGCTTTGCATAAAACAGGGTAAAGTTATTTTCCTGCCCTGTTCTATCAACATTTTAAGTCTGACTGCTGCCTTTGACCATCTAAAATGTTTTATTGCAAGCCTAAAGAAGTGCAGAAAGCACTTTACTACTATTTATCAAAGTGCATAGCTGCACTGTTGAAACATTTGAGATGTTGTGAACCTTTATGTGTAACACCATAACACTGCTGCAATTGAATAAGAACATTATCAAAGACAAAAAGTATTTTGTGTGATTACTATTCCACTCAGGCCACAAATAAAGTCTTACACAAGTTAGGATCTCTATAGAATGGAAAACTCTAAGCATTAGAACACGTCATAAAGCACATAGTGTTCCAAAGAGTAAGTCAAAGACCCAATTGCAACATGAAAGAAAAACATAATTTGCCCATAGAGAAAGAAACCCTTGTCCCTAAAATTTGTGTAATACATGTAGCATCACATGGACCAGATATAAAGTACTTCAGGCAACCAGTGAAAAACCAAGACAGAAAAAAGCCAAGTACAGTTGCTGGACACAGGTCTGTGACTTTTTCTAATTCTCTTTTTCTCTTTTCAGAAAAAGTTTTGGTTCCACATGTAGACTACGCTAACTGTTCTCCCTGGATTTTACACAAGCTTCATTTGCATGGTATCTTCTTAATAGCAACTACAAACAGTTTAGTTCTCTTTCATACTAATATATTTTAAGGTTTTTTCTAGATCAGAAAACTTATGAAAGGAAAAGAAGTCTTGATTCAGCCTTGGCCAGTCAGGAATTATAGCTTCTCTTCAACATATTTCTTTACTATACAGAGCAGAAATCTTTCATAAATCCATACAACCATTCATACAGAAGTTCCTTAGTGTGCGAGAATCCTGGCTTATCAACATCTGACCAACAGTTCACAGGAGATCCACCACCTGCTCTGAGGAGTAGAATACTGATTTGAGGAAAGAACACTTGAATGAGCGTATGCAAAAACAGTGAGACAACTCACAGCTGCAGAGGAGATTCTTCATCTTTAGTGTTGTGATCAATGATCACCTAGTGTAGTGGTTTTAGCTAGGCCTCAAATTAGCAGGCTCAGAGACTCTATGTGGATTGGGAGACAGCTCTCACCTGACTGGGTAACTAAGGAAGTATTTCATACCAGATGACGCAAACTTAA
>JAWWLZ010000094.1:49546112-49563506 GCA_035041345.1 Poliocrania exsul
CACATTTTCTACAAGATTCATGTTCTCTACCCTTGAATGACTTTTGTATCTGAAACAAGAACAAGGACTTAACTGAGATAATGTTGGTACCTTGTTTTGCAAAGTACTGTGTTAACCTTGATAGCTTGTTCTGTCCTGCTGACTAAATAGAGGATGTTAAGAATGTACTCCAAACACCCCAGTAATCATAAATTAAGATAAAGTGGACATTCATAGAAAATAGAAAGAACATGAGTCAAAAGTTTTACAAGTGTCAGCACCTGAGTTAAGTTAACAAAGAAAGTTGAAAAGTTCAAAGCAAGGAAGAGGAGCAAAAGACCCCAAAAGTGAGGCAGAAGGCCAGAACAACCTCCCTAAAAATCCCACCAAAAAAAGGTTTGGGAAGACTCTGCCTTAGGTTCCACCTAAACTCGTCCTATTATGAATATGATTAGATGTCAAAATTGTATAAATATGTATGTTGAGATGTGACTTTATATGAAGACTGTATAGATTACCTTGCTTTTCACTGAAACTTTGGAGCTAGTTTGTCTGGTGCAAACCAGCTAGCCCCCTAATGTTGGAAAATAAATACCTTTGCTACTTAAATTTTCTCTAAGAAGTTCTTTCACTCCGTGCCCTTTTTGGCATCATACCCAGTTACTACTTAAGAGCAGAGAGAAGTCAAAAGTTCTCCTTCTTAAAAATAGGGAGAAATTACATATGCAACTCAGATAGGTCTTTCATCTGCTTTTGGGTTTTTTTCCTACTAGAATTTTTCTACTTAGGATTTTTGCTGGGGACTACAAATAATATGCTACCTCTTGAGGTGCCATAAGGAGTTTAACTCAGAGCATGAACAAAAATCTTCATGAATATCATGAAACCGTCCACTGGACTAGGCAACAATCTCCTTCCCAGTGAATGGTGCCATGTCAAATGTTGGTTTTAAAAAAAAAGGTAATTTTTGCAAATTTAGATGCCAGGAGCAAGGCAGTCACATTTAGTGCAAATGTAGAGTCCTCTGTCTGTCCTGCTTTTCCAACTGTAAAATGTGTTTCCATTTTCTTCCCATTAAACAGGAGGAGAGGAGGAGGGATTTTAAGTGAAATGCATAATCATACACTGCAAAACACTCAGAAAACTATAGATAGGATTAATGTAATTGTTTAGGTTCAGAAAATTCTGTCTTGAGCAGTAAATATTTAATCTCAACATCCTGTAATTGAATTCATTTAACTTCATAGAAATGCTTTGTTTAGGTGTTTATCCAAAGTTTACCTTTTAAGTAATTTTCTGTGCATTGCTTTTCCCACTTGCAATTTAAACACTTAAAAACTCTTCTTAAGTGTAAGGAAATCAAATTTTATATCTGCTTATCTAGAAATTGTAAAGAATACCATAACATTTTCAGGCAAAATTTATTAGATAAGTTTGCATCTGTAAAAGATGTTTTGAATTGTGAACTCTGTGTTTGAAAGATATGGGAAGACAGGAAAAATAATAATTCCTTATACTGAAGTTCTATAAGTTTTATACTCCTGGGATTTTTCTTTTTTTTATTCTTCTTTTCCTACAGGGTTATGACACTGTTTCAAAACCTCCAAGGCCTTTCTTATATATCTTCAAGCACAGAAGATATATGTGCATATGAGCTCATTTTGTCCTTTGGTTACACAGAAAGGAAATTAAAAGTTGTATTGAAAAATCTCTTTTGTACCAATGCTATTTTGGGGGACTCTTCTAACTCAGAGGGCAACCTGATCTATTTGGTGATGAAAAACCTGCTGAAAATGCCTGTAAAGATGCACAGGGCAACATCTGAAATTATTAGTGAAAGATAATGGAGAACATTTCTGTGATATCCTCTCTTTGAGGAAAGACTGAGAGAGTTAGGGTTGTTCAGCCTGGGGGACTGGGAGACCTTACAGCACCTTATAATACTTAAAAGGGACTAACAAGAAAGATGGAAACAAACTTTTACTACGGATTGTAGTGATAGGACAGAGGGCAATGGTTTTAAATTGTTCAGACTAGATATAAGGAAGAAATTCTTATGGTAAGGATGATGAACCACTGCAACAGGTTTCCACCAGAGAGGTACTGGTTGTCCCATACCTCAAAACATTCAAGGTCAGCTTGAACAGGGCTATGGCAAAATGTTTGAAGGTGTCCCTTTCCATTGAAGGATCATTGGACTAGATGTCCTTTACAGGTCCCTTCTAATCCAAACTATTTTATGATTCTATGACTGTATGGTGAGAATGGAGGGATTCAGTCATAAAGAAGGCATTTGTTGCTAACACGTGTATACAGAAATACCATGAAGTAGGGCATGTCACAGTTATTTCCATGTGAACAACAGGCTTTACCTGAAGGGGATGAAGTAAAAACACAGCTGTGACTTGGTATGCTCCAAAGCTTTAAGTAATATAAACCTAAAACATAACATTCATAGTGACCTTCTAAATAATTTTCAGTTTGTGGCAATTAGGTGCCAGCTATTGCCAATATAAATGGTTTTCATGTAATTAAAGATCACAGTTTAATACTTGAGCTCAGTAGAGAAAAAATATGGTCACAACGGCACACACAAAGTCCTGACTACAAAGAAAAGAAGTCTTTGCAATTCTTTATCCTGCATTAAGTAAATGTAGGTCTGTGGCAAGCAGAGGCAAGGGATAAGCAGAGAAAACACCCAAGATACCCTGATGCACTGACTGGTGTATCTTAGCTCTGCTCCATCACAGAGTTAGAATTTAACAGGGACCAGCATGTCTGCTGCTCTCTTTAGCAGCACCTCTTTTCCCCCACTTGTTGGCCCCATAGGCACATGGACTGTGCTGGGGGAAGGGGCTGCCTCCACCCTGAGCCTGCACAGGTGCAGGGGTCTCTCCATAGAGGCAAACCTCGACATCAGAGTGGATGTCAGGCCAGCAGTGGAGCTGGTAAAAGAGCCACAGCATGACCCGTGCTCTGACAACTCAGCCCACTGATTACCCTGTGTTTGGGGACATTGTTCTAACACTGCCTGGCTCCTTCAAAAAGGAGTGGTTTTGACCCCATGTTCCTGTTTCCTCTTTGTGCCAGAGATATCAAGTCTGGGGCTGCAGGGAGTTGATCAGGCAGAAAAGTAACTGGGAGTAAATCCAAAGCTTTGTTTTCAACTAAACCAGGTGCAAAATCCAGTTCAATAAGTACATAAGTGAAAAAAAAGTAAAAAGGTGGTGAGAAGTGCGAGGAAGGAAGGACCATTTCTTGAAGCAGTAGCATCATAACAGCATAAAGTGACTTTTTGATTCCTTATAGAGTTGGCAATAAATGATTCCCTAACCTCACTGCAATCCACTGATGGTTCATACAGTGTAAGAAAAACTGGACAATAACTTCAGGGATGTTGTGATGGGATCCCTAACAATCAAGATTTGGTAGCTAGCTCATGTCCACCTCACTGCATTGTGTCATTAACCCATGGACACACCTGCTATCCTTATCTAACCCAGAGTTATTCCTCCCTTGCCTGCAAGGGGAATAAAAACCCAAAATGGAGTAGTATTTCACCTAGTTTGAGGAAAATAAAACAAATTCCAGTCTGAATAAAGCAAAATGGTCTCAACACCTGAAGTCGACTTGCTTTGAATAGATGTGCAATCTGAGATGCCCTAGCGTTGATAGTCCTATGAAACCTGTATAAACAAATCAAACAGAGCCAAATACAACCTGTTATAGACCTGCATAACTGTTTTGGACAGAGTCACTAAATGCACTTACACACAAAACACAACTGAAATAGTTTGCATCTTTCACAGAACATGGGTAGAATTTCTGCAAACACTGATTTTCATGGCACCATTCAGGGTCCTCAAGCCCAAATCTCTGCTGAGGGCAGGGCCAGGTCTGAGAGCTGGATCTAGCTGGGGTCTTAAACCATGTTGCCTTCAAGCATCTTCCACAGTAAAGACTCTGGCCTTCTTCAGGCAACCAATGCTTGACAGACGTTCTGACAAAGACATTTCAGCTGTCAAATAATCCATCCAAAGGCCAAAGGGGCCAAGCATATACAGTACTCTGGGACAGAACTGTGAGTTTATACACTTAAGTCAGGGCTCACAATGTGTGTCAGTTCAGTCTGGTGCCACTTGTTCTGCAGGAAAGCAACTTGGCCTGTCAAAACCTGATAAATGTGATTTTCTGATCAACTATGTTTTATGTTTGCTAGAAGCAGACTGGTAGACCTGGAGCTACCTCTCCCTTCTCAGCCACATTCCCTGTGCCTAAAGTCAGATTTTAGCCTGAATAGATGCTGCGTTCAGCTGCTTGGTCCTTTCCCAGCAACTACAAAGCATTATCTGGGAAAAGAGGACATTTTCTTGCCATTGGCATGGACATGGACTAAGAAACCTGATGCCTTTTCCAGCTGGAAGCCGTTGCTGAAGAGCAGCTGGTAGGACACAGCACTGGCTCCAAGTTACTGGATAGACACCTTCTCACCCAGCAAGGAAAGCCACGGAGTTGCCTTAATTCTTACATGAAAGATCATTTAGAGGATATTTTCAATGGGACATCAAAGTGCTGGGTTTGTCACGGCTGTGATATGAGGACAAGTCAGAAGAGAGCTTTGAAAATGCAGGAGAGGAAACTGAGAATTGAAAAAAACAGAGTAAATACTGAGATCTGCAGGTTTGTTTCCATCTAAATCAGCAGGCACTCTCTTGTTGGCTTCAGTGAAGATGGATTTTCATCCAAACTTTGGTGGTGCCAAGGAAGGGATAGCAGAAAGATTTCATTATGCGAATAAATGGGGTGATCCAGATTCTTCAGCTTTCTTCAAATTGGAGGGTAATGTTCAAATAATTAAAAGGCTGCTATGCATTGGTCATCATGAACTGTGAGTCATGCTTTTCAAAGTTCAGTCAAATTGCTTGTAAATCAGTCAACAGACTTCTTACTGATTGCTGGCACATGTCAGGGCTCACTAACCATTTCAAGAGAACATTTTACAGGAGTGCCCTGCTGTTGTTCTCAACATCTCCAAACACAGCTTTTCTGCAAACCTAGCCCAACTGCTCTGAGTCTGTAAGTCTTCAGAAAGGAAAACAGCATTTGTGGTACCAATAAGCTTTACAAGACGAAAACCAAGGAAGCCTCTGCCCCGCCTCATAGATCTCCTGTCTGCAGGGGGTGTCTGAGGGGGATGCTTTCTGAGGGGTCCATTACAAACTCAGCAACAGATGTCTTATACAGTAACCTAAAAAGAAACAATTTTACTTTTGCTAACAAGAGAAAGATTTCATAAGTGTTGCTTTGCAAACAACAATCCTCTGACCTTCAAAAAAGCTTGCTTAAAATTATCACAGATCGTTTTCCCATTGTACACAGCTAAGTGGGCAAATTTCCCAGGTAGGGAGTGTTTCTGTGTACTCTAATATTATGCCTTGAGAACTGCTGAAACTATGCATTTATCACCATACATACGCAAGTAGTTTCTGAGAAAAACGTTTGCTATTAAATGTTAACTAATATCTACCTAATCATTAATGCATAACAATTCTCATCATATACTAGGAATCCTAGATTTACCAACATTAATCAGCCTAGAGAAAGCATGACCAGAAGATACCACTGATGTCAATACTGTAATATGATTCAAATACACATGAATAAGGAGAATAATATTGTACAATAAGGTTTTTAATATAAATCAAGGAGGGGGGGGAAGACTATTTGTAGCATCCTCCATGTATTTTGTAACAGGGGTTAATCAGAAGTTCTCCAGCTGGCTGGCTGTTTTCTGACCACCTATTACTGATTTATTTATCCCTCTTCCTTTCAAGGATGAGGTGCTGGCCTCTCCACTCCCGACTGCTGTACTGGACAGACCAGTTAAGATATGTGGCAATTTCCAAGTGACTAAATTACCATGCATGTTTTTGACCTAGTTATAAGGTATAATCTCTGGGCAATATCCAAAAGAACACAGAAGACTGATAATAAATTGCAGATCCTGAGTGACTAGTTCAAAAATCCAACCCTGGCAGTAAGCTAGGTTAATTTTTAGGCAGTTGTACTTATAGTATCTTTAACCCAAAGGAGCAGGAAGCAGCAGAGCACATATTCCTGCACTGGAGTTGGGCAAGCAGGTTGTCCCATCAACACTGGGACCACGTGCTTCACAGTATTGTCAAAAGAAAATTCTTGAAACAATCTCTAAGAAATTTGGCATCATTTGGGAACAGGTATGGAGTTTAGAAAGAAAGGGGCAGCTTATTTTCTTGTTGTTACTTTCACAAATTTTGCTTGGTGTTGTCTAAATACTGTCAGGTTTTTGCCAGCTTTAGAGCTTTTTCCAAACTCACTTCTTTAACTTTACACAAGAAAAACACAGAAAAATAAGAGGTTAATTAAGAAGTGAAAACCAAAGTTTTATTTTGGGATTTGTTTGTTTGTTTGTTCTTTTTTTTTTCTCCAAAGAAAAACACAATATTCCCAGAGAAACTTTTTGTTTTCCTCAAAAAATGTTGAGTGAATTTGGTGGGCAACTCTTCTTAGAACTATTGGATTTCACACAAAGAAAAAGCAAGAGCTGATTTGGTACCAACAGCAATAGGGCACTAAGGAGTATCCCATTCAGCAAATTCACTGCACAGGCACAGAGCGTCCTGATTTCTCCATAACTAAAACCTAATTTTCTCATGGACATGGTAATGTGAAGACCCATGTTTTACCATAGTGCTATGAAATGTAACTCCTGCAAATGAAACCCGATAGCAAAAAGCAGTGCAGCCTCCCCTTCAAATGATGCTATTACTTTTGCCAAGCATGAATATTAAAATTTTCTTTGACCTCCTCACCTATCTGTCCCATTCTTTCTTTTTCACTGTTTATGAAATTCAGAATTCATTTTCTGTGTGGCCTATGTTGTGTCTCATGCTTTTGTTTACAGCAAGGATGGCCCAGCATGAGCAACAGTCCACCTGAGAAAACAGTGGATGACACAGCACATCTCTATCCCAGTGAGAAGGGCCTCTCTCCCACTGGGGAAATACTCTGGCTGCAGCTGGTAAAGGTGAGAGAACACCCAATACACTTTGGCATTACTGCCACTATACTACCCCATAGAAAACACTACTGAGATGCGACAGGGGTGAATGCCACTGAAAGGCGCGTCTCAGCAGAACATTGTCCTCTGCTGAGTGGTGGATGAGTCCCAGTGCTCAAGCCACCATGACCACTTCTGCTAATGCTCAGGGACAAAGATATCATCATGCAACCTCTTGACAAGGGGGAGAACTGACCTCTGACAAGTTTCATTGCCATTAAAAGGACTAAAATGTTGACTGTGTTACAGCTTTCTCTGAAGTTTGAGATGCCAGTCCCAACAATTCTGCCACAGGCATGGAACAGCTGAAAGAAAGCAAAAATGGAAGCAGGAAGAGGGTCAGTAAAAAGATATGTCAAACATGAAGCTTAATAAAGATTTCTACATACAGACTTTGCAACCTTTCAGGCTAGATAAAGTGATACTCTATATGAACATTCTTGCTCCAATTTAAGAGTGCCTTTGTCCACTTTAACTTAAACCTGTTTCCAATCAGTTAATGCAAAGCTGAGATAAACCTGGATTAAATCAAGGCTGGAATGTACAGAGAACTACTTGGAAACTGTGTCCCAAGGCACATGCTTATTTCAGCTGGCTGAAGCACTGATTTGTATAATGGTTTTTCAGGATGGAAACTACATATTAATAGAAAAGTCATTAAAAAGCATTTAATTGAATGTACAGGACATTTTGGATGACCTTTTTTCAGTTGTTTTTTTAGAAAACATTTCATGAGGTTGTGATGTTTGAAAAATAATAGTACCAAGAAAAATATTAAATGACACTATAATGATGGCAACAACTATTATATCTAGAATAAAGAATAAAGAGCTGTACGCAATCTGAATGGCAGAGAATCTAAAAACAGATCTAATTCTTTATAATTTTCATGTTTAAAGAAGTCCTAGGTATTTTATCCCTTAATAACCAATATTTTCAACATAATAAAACATGCCAGAAAAATAATATATCCTGGAGTACTGAGGTGGCTTTACAAGACTTGAATGATCATATAAATAACTACTGCCCAGCAGCTGGGGAAACAGGACAGACTTTCAGGAGCCCCAAGTGTGGATCCAGGACTACTCACACAGATGCTCAGAAAGATCAGATCGCTCAAGGTCCCATGTGCAATTTGCCAAACTGCCTTGCCTGAGGTAGACAGCTCTCATTCAGCTCCAATATGCAGCAGTTGTGACCTATGTATGATAAATTTAATGGCCTGATTTCATTTGCAAATGGAGTTGTGCTAAGTCTAAAAACATGATTCAATTTATACTGCAAGTTTTATCAGAGAGATTAATTGAGTAGCCAAAGACTGCCTTTATCATCTTTTCACAGAGTGTACCCTTCCCTGCTGGGATCACAGTGACAATGAAACCTAAGTTTGCACTTTCTCTTCTCTTATTGTAAATTAAACACCTGAAAGAAGGACAGAAGCAAACAACCCCTCTTTATTTCCTTCACATGAGACAGAAAGGTCAATTGAGATTATATTGAGCTTCATTTGAAGGTTGCAAGACATGCTGCTCATATCATTAACCCTGCGTGGCTATTCCTAAGACCCAGACCTGTTTGGTATTTATTCCCTTTGCAAATAAAAATGATAATATTATGTATCTTCAGTTCAAGACATACAAATCTCAACTATTAATTATTTCCTTGCAAATTAAAATTGTCCTGGAGTTAATAATAAAACTAATCCTTTATATGGATATTTATAAAATTGCCTGTGACACACTAGCAATAGATTTCAGCATTTTGACTTCCAGTTCTCAGAGTACCACTAAGAGACATCCATGTGAGAAAATAACTTGTAATTAGATTGGCCACACAAAATTTTGGAGACATCTATAAAAGCATGATTAACTTTATGTCTGGAATCTCCTGCCACTGTGCTAAGGCAGTGGTGAGAAGATTTGAAGAATGTAGTCTTTTCTCATCTTGAGCAATGTCTTGCTCCATCAATACAACATACTGCCATTCACAGAATCTACTTGGACAATTTTGAAATTAACAAAAGTATGTGATAATAAAATATATCTGATTAAATGTTTGTGGAAAGTAATTATAAGGGATTTGCTGGCAATGTCAGACTTAGTTCCCTTCGAAATCCATATGCATACTTCTAGGAGAGGGTATGTGGTTATTCTATTTCCAGCTCCTGCAGCTATGTCACAATTTGTGGTTTGCAAAATTAGAAACTAATGAAGTATGCTGGCATGAGGAGGAGTCCTTAAGAAAAGGAACAGTAATAAAAGGTTGGTAATTGCAGCTGAACAAGGGACTGATGGATAGCACATCATGCTAGTTCAGGTAGATAGGCAAAGTGACTCATGAAGTAAGCTATATAAAAGGGTGAGTAATCAGTGAAAACAGAGTGAAGTAACAAATTGTCTCATATGAGAAAGGCAGCTGTCTCCAGAGATCAGCCAGCAGGACCTAGAATCAGTAACAAAAAATTTGTCAGAGTAGAATAAAGCAGGGTAATGGAAGAAAGTAATAGAGTGGTAGCTCCCATTCCCAATTTGTTCAAGAACTAACATCACTACCAGCAGCTGCAGCATTTCTTGACCATGAGGAGAGGAGGAGGCAGATAGTTCTTTAATCAACTGACCCATCTTGCAGTTCCACAACATGCAGGGGGAATGGAGGCTGAGAGCTAACTAGAGAGGGTACCTAGAGGTGCATTTTTTCTGCCAATGAAACGGTATAGATTTGGAGGTGAGGACGAATATGTAGTATTTCAAGGCAAATACATTGTCAGTGCATTTGGATGTTGGAGCATGAACATCTATGTGTTCAGCTGTCACTGCAGGAAAGAGTAGAGTTCAGACTTAATAAAAGGGCTTCTTCTCAGACCCAAGTAATGCAGACATGCTTCTGTGTTTCCCCCAGCACTGCTTCAAGGATCCTCTCTTCTGTGCTGCACACTCAGCCACAGGGGAAAGATGAAGCTAGTCTCCTCAGTAAAGGGACCCCACATATAGCTGGGAGAGGCCCAGACATGCACGCAGATCCAGAAGTGCTGCAGCAGTTGTGCCCCACTGGAAGATACAATCTGCTGAGACTTTTCCCTTGTTTAGACAGGTATGGTCCATTTACACATTATATGAAGCCATAACATCTCTCCCTTGGCTGTGATTATTGAATGACAGTCAATAATGGAGACAAGAGAATATTCTGAAAATTCAGCCCTTTGATATGTCCTTTGCCCAACTCTTTCAGACTCTGATAAAGATTCTCCCAGCAATTTTTTATAATTGGACTGTATATCCAAACAACACTTTGAAGTTAATCACCATAGTCATTGGGACTGAACAGGAGTAGGATTGATTTGCCTTTGTTCTTAGGTAGGATAAGCCTACCCATTAGGAAAAAGTTTCCTGTTTTATGCTCTTACCATGAAATGGAACTCCCTATCTGCCCTGTCCTTGCTTAGATTCTGAGCCATAAACACTTTCACTAAACTTGAAAAGAAAAGAAAACCCAGCCAAATCCTACTAAGTTATAATGAGCAACAATCATATTGCAGGACATTTATCTTTTCTGCATATTCCACTGGGGACAGGTCCCTTTAAAGCTTTCAATATGATTTAAGCACAAAGTCTTTTTATATAGGTCAAGAAAGAAAAATGTAATTTCCCCTTAGTTTTGTTTGCTTGAAGTTCTCTGTTCTAGCACTTAATTAATGACTCTGGTGAAATACTTTGAAAACAGCAATGTTTCTTACCCAAAATATGTTGCCAAATTGAGTACTTCCTGGTCATTGTCTGTTTTGGAGAGGATGCTGAATGCACATCCATGTGCTGTTAATAAATCCAAGGAAACTATTTTTATGGTATGGAAAAAAAGGTATTTCTTCCTCAGTCCCCACCTCTGTCAGTTACAGCTGTGGGAAATAAAAAAGTGAAGTAATAAATGTGGAAAGCAAAGGACGAGAAGCCACACAAGGCAACACTACCCCAGCTGGAACAGTCAGCTTTGCTGGTTGACTTTGACACCTAATTTCCTTTCTGACATATCCAGTCTTGAAACCCAAGCACTCCAAGGACAGTCCACATAAGGAAATAAGCACCTAGAATGGAAGAATTGGGTCCAAAACACAACACTCAAATCTTTACCTAATCCAATGACTGACTGTTTTCTTACCACTAATTTTTCCCATATTTTTAAGCTTTTTAAGCTTTCATGTCTCTTATGGCCCAGCATTTGCCTCAGTCACTGCAGCCCAGAGGGTACACACACTCAGGGTTCCCCTAAGGTTTGTTCCAAGGTGCCACTACAAACTGACAGCACTGCCATCAAAGGCCTGCTCAGACAACAAGGTGACACACATCCATTGTGCCACAGCCTGCTGTGCCCTCCATCAAGCCGCACCAAAAACATCATTCTTGCAGGCACTACTTTTCACTTGCCAGAGCTCTTAATTGCCATAGTTCCAACTCTTCTTGCTGTTAAGTAGCCTGATGGGACTACCCTGTTCCCCAGCAAGGCCAGATTTCACATCCCACTTCTGCACCTCTTTCACTACCAGATGTACAGCTCAACAGTGGAGAAAAATTCACTGATAAAAGCCTTTTATTTTCTGGAAAATTTCCTTGCAAGCTCTTGCTACACCATGATATCACTCAAGCAAATGCACATTCCTGGAGGAGTCTCCTGCAAGAAACACTGCATCGCTGCCACAGGATCTCAAGGAACTAAGGAATACACCAAAGGTGTTCAAAAATCTTAAACGTTACTAGAGATTTATTGGTTTTTATTCAGAAAAGAAACTCTAACACCTTGTCAAGACTGTAACAATGAAAGACTGAATCTGCATGGCAGGCAAAGCATGAAATAGCTTCAGGCATGAATTTCTTCTGGGTGACTGGACTAAGTCCCGTCCTGACCATGACCTTGAAGTAGAGTGTGCTGATGGAAGTGATGGCAGTGATAAGGTGAAGACATCACGAACAGAGATGAGAAGGTTTCACTTCTAGGTGAGAATGGCAATGGTTTTGGTTCTGATGCAACAAGATATTCATCCTTGAAATAATAGTTAGTGAAATAGCAGGTCTGTTCATCAGTCTCTGAGTGATATTGAAATGTGATGCGGATATTGAGATCTCAGATAAGGATAACACTATGGACATCAGCTAACAAGTAAACCACGAATTTCCTGTTAAAATACTTGATGGATGCCCATCTTTAACCACCACAAACACTGTTCACTCATTGTTGTTCCACACACTCACAGCGTCTGACAAAATAAACAACTGCACAGGACTTCTCATTTGGCATTTCTGCTTTTTGCTGGAACAAAATGATACTGGCTAAACATGTGTCTTGTAAATGTTTGCCTGTGGTGTTCTTGCTTTGTATATTTTATACAGCCATGTAAATTTTATGCTTTACTTTTGACAGAGAAAACCTGCAGTGACTTTTATGTTTAATGCATTCATTCTGAAGTTGTTAACTTATCTACTGCCAATATGCTTATTTTTTGCTTAAGAACATTAAAACATATTAATAAAATATATTTGCACATATAACCCTCACATTGATGCTACTACATGTCTCAGTGGCCAAGAAAGTTATCTGTTCCCACATTTTTGATCTATGAGGTTCCTCTGCATTGAATGAACAGGCAAGGGCAAGAGAACAGAGCTTGGAAGGGGAGGTCAATCCCACATAAAAGCTTGCCAGCCTGGGAAGAAAGAAGCAAGGGCAATGCCAAATCACAAAAGGTGAACTTGGCAAGCTGGATCATGGCAGTAGGAGATGCAACACATGGATGAGGAGGAGAACATTCCAGAGGCTTTCTCTTGATAGCAACTTGCAACACTTCAGGGAAAAAGTGACTAGATTAGTAGTCTGCAACTAGTATGTTTATTTAAAACTGCATGCAAACTTTAGAGGGATTGATGATATTGTTGGAGAAAAAATGAAGAGGCAAGTCACAAAAGATAATAAAGAAATAAAATAGATGGCTTGATCTGCTCACTTGCTCCTCACTAAAGGAATGTAAGAACTGAAATTATTAAAAATATTTACAAAAATAAGCAGTCAGGGATTGTAGCAGAGGTATTAAAAATACTCATTGTTTCAAAAAGAGATCTTGTTTGGATCTCATCAAGCTGACACCCCCAGGAAGAACAAGTAATCCATGCAGTCAGAGAAGAGTTAGGGGGCACTGGGATTTAAGAAGCCAATAAGCACAGGCTTTAGTTGAAGGAATCCGACCATCTCACTTACTCAAAAATTATTTCTCTGTCATAAAAGCAGTTTCTTTCTCAGAGAATTGTGGCAAGTAGAGGTCCCACTAGGATGGTTAAAAGAGAGAAAAGGGGTTTAGTATGAAATCAGGTTAGCTTGTTTTGAGGACAGTCATTATTAACTGCAATTGGTCTTAAATCAAGGTTTACAATTTCTGACAGGAACTACACAAACATCTTCCTGCTCTACAAAATGCATGGATTCTACCTGCAACTTCAAGCATCCAATCAGCAAAGCAGATACAGTTTAGCGCAGTGTTTTTGCTTTTCTGGACAGAACAGTCAGAAGAGCAAAGTCCAGAAGCAGCTTTCCAATCTTATTCAGAAAAGAACCCCATGTAACTCCAGACTTAGACTGGATTTGCCAGAATTTGTGGTACATCCTGCAGAAAGAGAGTCCAAAAAACAGACAATTCTTCCAGCTTATACTGGAAATAAAAGTAGAGATAGGACTCTCTGTGTCAGTTAATAAGATTGTTTTTAGGACATATATTTACAGGATTTATGGGATGTGTACCTTTCAGCTACTTTCTGTTACCTTTGCCTCTGCTTAACTTCCTATCTGTAAAGCAGAAGTACATTCTGTTCCTTATTGCAATGTTTTGGAAAGGGAATGAAGTCTTTTAAGGACAGGCAAAGCTAAAAAAAAATATATAAAAAACTAAAAAGCTAGAGCTCCTTTATGCTTCCTCTAAAGGAAAAGTAGTTTGAGGAAACTGTTAAAAATTGTTGTGTGTGTCAAAACTACAGGTTAAGTCAGGTAAAGTGTCCCAGCAGTAACATGAGAGAAGCAGACCTTGTAGTGGAACAAGCATGTAAATTCATGTCCCAGCCCAGGCTTTTCTTCTCCCAGAGGTAATTTCAGCAAACACGAGTAGACAAGCAATGAAGAGCTTGTGCTGTGCCCATTTGCATGGGTCATGGTGTAACTGACAGAGGATCTAGACCTAAACAAGATCTCTAGCTAGCAGGCAGCAACTGGAAGTTAGCTGCAGTATTTAAATGCAGGTATCTCACTAAGAGCCTTAATCTTTAGTCCAGGGGTCAAAATGGCGAAGCCTGCACACAGAGCCCCAGCTCAGGCACATCTGCTGGTTATGGCCTTCACAAAAATAAAACCTCATAAGAGCAAAGCAAGCATATGAGAAGGGAGTATAGAAAACATGTTCATAAAGAACAACTAGTGCCAGGCATTTGTCTCTGCTTGAAGTGTCATATCTGTCTCACAGGTGCCTTTGGAAAAACAGCAAGTCAGAGCAAAAACTAATGGCTCCCTAAATCCCTGCTGTGAGACACAGACGTGCTAGTCATTTCCATACTTCTCCTTTTTGATTTCCATACTTTGCCTTTCTGATAGCTGAAGGAGAACCATGACTTCCCAAGACAGGAAACCTTGCTCATCTCCTAAATAAATATTAAGCTCTTACATGTACTTAAAGGGCAGAGATTCTTGCATCCTCCATCAGACACACTGCTCCTCCTTACCCTCACTCTTACAGAATCACAGAATATACGAACTTGGAAGGAACCCACAAGGAACACCGAGCCCAACCCTTAGCCCTGCACAGGACTGTGTCCAAGAGTTGCACCATGTGTCCAAGAGGATTGTCCAAACACATCTTGAGCTCTGTCAGCCTTGGTGCTGTGATTACACTGGGCTCTTCATCAACAGTACTCTTTATCCAAGTTGTAGTTCTGCCTGCTAATGCATCTGCCTCTTAGTGCAGTAGGACAGTCTGTCCTGAGGATCTGGTGCTCAGCAGGGTTTTTTCTTCTTTAAGGCTTAGTTCCCTGATTTGCCACATTTCCCAGATCCCACACAAATCACTTACTCTCCCATTGTAGCAACTGAGTGCTATTGCTCACTGTTGCCCTCAGATCCTTTGAGAATGCAAAGAATAAAGGCTGCAAGCCGCTCCACAGGGGAAAAAAAGGGCCATAGACAGATGTTTCCTAAATGTAACATAGATTCTTGTCTGCCATTTTGTTTCCTAAAACAATTAATTTCAAACATTTCTGTCTGCCTTAAAACATCACATAGAGTTAACATATGCTCACCAGGAAGATGAAAAAAAATTTTCACCAAAATAATAGCACTGCTATGAAATACTGATTTTGAGGTAACCATTTGACCTTGGAAGAAGAATAATACTTTGAACTGATGTCTTCAAAGGCCAGAGAAGCATTAACTAATCTTTAGTCAGCAACTAGACTGCAAAAGATAAATGTGAGCTTTTATTCTGATGCACTTGGTTTCTTGAAGCAATGTTGATACAGTCTCTACAGAAATACAAATAAGGGAAGTTGATCTTACTGACCAGAAAGCAATTTTTCAAAACAGAAGTGTGAATTAAGCAACTCATTGGGGTCAGAAGAGAGAGGAAAGCAATGGAATAAATGACTGATGAATGAGAAAATTATTATAAGCAGCTTAGCTAGACTTCCAAAACACCAACTGGGGGAAGAAAGATGGCAAGAGAACAAAACAGGTGCATACTGAGCCAGCAATAAAGCAACATATTAAATAGTCACTGTATTTTTGTAAATTATGCTGATGACTTGCAGATAACTCTTGCAAAATTAAGAGTTTATTTTAGTGCCAAAATGTCCATAAATATTTTGACACAGAGGCTAGCAGAAGTAGGATCTGCCCATGGATAATATAAGTAAAACAAGATGAAGCCAAAGATTATTTTCTCTTTGTTGACAGATATTTTAAAGGGGAACTAGAGGTTTACTGTGCTTGCCACAATAGAAAACATCTATAAAAGTTTTTTAGAATGCAATTCTCCAACACGCTCTTAGAACATTATGATTTCTTTAAAAATATCTCAAGTCACTACTGAAGAACATTTGAAACCAAAAATCACCAGACTTCTGTGAAGATTAAATGGGAGAAGCAAATATTTAAAAGCAAAGCCCAGTGGTTTCCCTTTATATGGTGGCAAATTTTGATTAAAATTTGTGCTTCTTATGTGTTGAGAGGCTCATCTAAAATGTAATTATATGACAGTCTGATACTTTGAACCTATGAATATAAAAAAAGAAAGATTTAAACTGTGTGGGTTTCACTGCGTTTCTCTGAAGTCCAAACCCAAAAGCACCCATCTGACAATCTCAGAGTGTGGTGAAGTTCATTTCTTACGCCTATCTGAACCCCCAAACCCTTGGGACTTGTTCAGCTTTAGTTCTACTAGGCTGTCATTGTTTTACAGAAAAAAAAGCCACAATAGAACAGAACCAAACCCAAACCAAACCAAATAAAAACCAACCTCCAACAAAAAAACCAACAAACCTCCAACAAAACAACCCCCCAAAATACACCAATAAACCAACCAAACAAAAAAACCCCAAGCAAGCAGGTTTTAGAGTATTTTATGACAGATTCACTGCTTTTGAAGCCTGAATAAGTACATTAAAACCTGAACGAAATGTATGTCATTTAAAGGGAAGGTATATGAAAACATACAACTCCTATTAACCATAATGTATACTTGGAAAGCTGCAAAGTTTATGATGGTGTCTCACTATTACAACACTAAGAAACTCTCCTCCTGTACATTTTAATTAGTATCCTACTACCTATAAAACACAATATTCAGTCTACATCTACATATTTTTATTAGGCTGTGTATGAGTTAGGACCTGATATTCCCAGAACCTCCATCACATGTGAGGGATTCTCTTACTTAACTGTGTTTATCACTCTCTTTAAATAAACCTGTAACTGACATGAAACATGGCAATACACCTCCACCGCCAACTCAGCCAAATGTAGTTTTCAAGTGGAACTGATCCCAGCACTTGATTTTAAAACACGTGGCTGACTTTCTTTTGATATTCACCCACTGTGGCTAGCGTGGATGAGGCTAAACCTGTGACCCTTGCTGCGAGTGAGCCCTTTGGGAGCTCCTGACTCCAGTTAGTCCCAGTGGCCGCTGCATTGCACCTGCAATGCTGCTGAAATACAGCCTTCAATAGTGTCATAGGTTCAGCCAGATGGGCCTGGGTTTGGGTTTTAGAGTTCAGACTAGGCCTGACAGTTGTCAGCTGTCT
>JAWWLZ010000094.1:49596740-49607974 GCA_035041345.1 Poliocrania exsul
CCAACTATGTGCTGGACATTTTGTCCAGAAGGATCCTGTGACAGTATCAAAAGCTTTCCTGGAATCCAAAAAGATTACATCAACTGGCTTCCCTCAGTCAACGAGGTGGGTTACATTGTCATAAAAGGAAATCAGGTTTGATAAGCAAGACTTCACTAATGCCTGGCAACCTAGTGTGTAACCATGAGCACAAAAGTGCTAAAGAAGCCTTTTTATTTTTTTCAAATTATAGTGTGATTTTTATTACTGTTGTTCAAATTATGCAAAAGATATTTGACCTATTTGCATGATCTTATAAAATGTACATTTATATAGCTCCTTCCATCATTGATGATTACCAAATACCAAATGAAAGAATTTTTTTGAGATCTATTTTTACAGTCACCAGAAAGGGAACCGATCTGTAGAAACAGGCAACTAAAAAAATAAAGGAAAAGTTTAAATTCACTAGGTATGCCACTTCTGTAGTGTTTCAAGGTGAACAAGAAATCATTTCAGTGTCCAAAACATACATTGACTCCATCTGCTGTGGACAGAGAGGGAAATTTTAGTAAGGAAAATAAGCAAATCTATAAGAAAAGAGTTGAGTATCTTCACTTAGACACAGTTTTGCCCCTGCAGTCCCCTTTAACTGACTGAAGAGGCTTTGTTGTATGCCTTCCTGCATTACCAGTCAGTCAGCCTAAACTGCTTTTTGGAATGTTGCTCTAAATAAGTGAACCTCTAGATTCAATCATTTTGATGGACATATAAACACATATTTGGACAACAAGTATAAATACCCTCATAAACTTTATGTTTCCCCTCTTGGGAGTTTCTTAATGTTTCAAGGTTTTATTCCAGTAGTACTTCATCAAAATGTGAATCTAAGTTACTTTCCTTTCCTTATCATAAAAACCCCAGTGATTTCATGCAAAAATCACATAGCCAATTATTTGCTCTATGAAACCTGCAAAAAATTGCCACCAACTTGAGTTATGCTCATGTAGGTAATGGTGGTAATCTCCTTTAAAACATTTCTCTGCTTACTGTAAATCAGCTAACCTTCATGTACAAAAAGCGCCAAATCCATATGCAAGAGCTGATGTAAATAATAATTATAGAAATACATAACTAAAGGCATGAGTAAAGAATGTGCTCCAGTAATTAATGACCGCAAAGCACACAAAATCCTTAGAGAATTTGTCTGGTCTCCATACTGTGAAGGGCAGAAAGGCTAAAGAGTCCTAAGCACTCTCTCTGCTAAAGAAGGAAGTAGTTTTCAGCATAGGATTTGGTTTTTTAATACTTCAGCATATTGATCAAGCATTAAACTATCACCCACTGCACCCAGGGCACCCAGCTGCTAAACTAGCTATGGTAGAATCCTTATCCTGCGTGTTAAAGCTTTGAAATTAAAAGGGAGCAGGATCATTGAATTCTGGTTGCATCAGAAGTCCAGAAGACCCAAGTTCCTTTCTGATGAAGAGTGTATAAAGCTATTAGAGTCTAATCCTATTCTTTTATATTTAATTAAAAATGTCTTACAGGTAAAGGGCTCATCCACTACAATATGCATAAGCTCAACTTACTTGGTGAAAAAAAAAAATCTTACAGCAAGGTAGGGAGAAAAAATTTTTTTAAAAAAGGAAGTCTCACTGCTCTCAAAACCCATCCTCAGACACAAACATGTTTAGCTTTGCTCGGCCTAGCAGCAGACAAAATCAGAGCTGCCATCAGAGCAAGTGCTTTTGCCAGAGTGAGCTCCTACATGGTGTAGATACTGAAGCATCAGCTGCCACTCAATGAATGTAACATGTGGCTGTTCAAAAGCAAAGTGTTCTCTGTCACAGCCATATTACAGCTTGGAATGGAAGGAAAACACTTTAATTTTCATGTGACAGATCAAAGGAGAAAAAAATTACACTTTCAGTTCTGAAAGGCAAAGCTAAGCTGTCCTGATTTTTTTCCTTTCTAGTTTAGGCAAGGAACCTCCATGACCCCTTTTCCCCCACAAATCACTTATTTACACAGACTCAGTCTGCCCCAAGAATTATTTCTTGACAACAAAAGGAGAGCAGAGTGCTGTGCCTTTGTGTTAAGAGCCTCCTAATATATCACAGACATTTAAGACAAGTTGTCACTGATATTTTCAGACTTACATTTAATACTACTCTTTTGTGAGCTTATTTATGGCTTTGGAAATTCAGTTTCACAGGTTCATTGCAAATCCTACAAATCCTTAGCATTTTCCATTTTCAGTTGCTGTGAACTTGTGAAACTGTGTTAATATATGACAAGGAAAGAAGTCCTACATTTCAAAGACATGAACCCAATGGTATATCAAGATGTGATCTTTAACTTGCTCAATAAATGCACCATTTATAGCATTTTCAAAGTCCTTGGATTTCAGCAGTGTGTCATGCCCCTCATGTCACCCTGATAAGTTATCCAAGCATAGACGATCCTCACATCCTGTGGTCATGCACTGCAGACTACACCAGGTGGTAATAGTGAGTATGGTTACAGCCCTTGAATCCTTCTGCTCAGTGACACTTGGAGTGCAAAGCATGCTCATTGCCTCTGCACAGTCACAATAAACTAAAGGTCTGAGGATAAATGACTGCAAAGGCAGAGCCCGAGCCCTTTGAATGAGAGATACCATTCAAATTCAAAGCAGCAGAGAAAAAGTAGATCATTGTATGCCACTGAAAAGGAGGTTGAGAAACACAATACATGAGTCTTGAATAAATATTAAAACCTAATTACACTGTGAATAGAACATTTCATCCTCTTTTTTTGTATTCTGTTCAGTCAGGCAGTCATAAATATGACATTTCTTGCATGCATGTTTTCAGAAACCTGTTTCAAATTGATGTTTATGTTATCTGACTGGATCTCAGCTGGCCTTCAACATAGATGATACCAGATGTTTTCTGTTTAAGGGACACACTCTGAAAAGTTAAGCCTGGTCAGTACGGCAGGTGTCTGTGTGTGAGCACTTCAGCTTCTTCATCCCTGGGATCTTTCTGTGCTTTGTGACTCCAGTAGAGGCTACCAGTAAGCAGGTATGCTGGCTGTTCCTCAACTGCTATTTGACATGTATTTCACAGGAGCTCTGGGTATGGTTTGAAGAGTCCTGTGCTGGTTCCAGGCTGCTGGTCTGCACCATCAGAGATGCCCTCTGTCAGTTTGTTGGTGTGGCCCTCTAGCCTTGGCACTATGCAAGTCCTGAGCCATCCCTTTGCCATACTAGAGTGAGGTTTCCTCAGCAATTCACAATAGTTAAAAGTCAAGATAATTTCCTTCCTTTCAGCCCCACAGCAACGGATTCTAGGCACATCTCCCACTGTGTTCCGCCTGGAGTCCAAATTCAGCAAAAGCTGCCTGCTGAAAGTAAAAGGGTATTTAGCTATTTAGCTTACCTAGTACTGTATAGGAGACTATGTGAAATGGGCCATACAGAAAGCTTCTATGCCTCAATATCTTCTCTCCGACAGTAGTCAAAAGTAGATGCCCATGGAAGATAACAGATCAGGATGCACCAATAAGATACTTTACCCAACTAACGTGACATCATCTAATTAACAAATGTCTGAGGGCCACAGTGAGCTGGGGATGATTCCTGTGTATTGGATAACCCCTGGTACATTTATCTGTCATGAACATTTTCAGTCTCCAGATATACACTTAGGCATCTATGATATCTTGTGGCGTAGAGTTCACAGCTAAGTTACACAGCACTGGACAAGATTAACAGTGAGCAGGTGAAGTTTCACATTTTGGATATTACCTCCTATCTGTTTTAAATATATCACTTCCTAAAAAAGATGTGTATAAAAGCAAGTTCTTGAAAAAGTGATGAATGTATACAGAATGGTGAATAGGAAAAAAAAAAAGGAGAAAACGAAGTATTGCTTTTGATATAGTGCTGATGTCTCACTTGCCTTCGGTCCCATTGGAGAGGTATTGGAAAGCTAGAAGGTAATATTGGCATCTTGTTTGAGTTTGATGATGGTGATGATGATGATGACCGTTATTGTTATTACTACTACTCCTATTATTTTTATTATTATTACTGCTACAAATACCTTCTTGTTTCAGATCAAAGCCCTAGGACTTAACCACACATTGCATCTCAGCTGCTAAAACTTTATTTAGTCTGCTGACATCTTGCATATTTTTTTCAAGAAAGGGTAGCAATTTTCTTAGGAAACATTAAGTTCAGGATTATAACATATGAGGAGTAAATAGGAAGATATTCAAGGGAAGCAAAGTAATTGAAAAATGGGAATGATGGACTAATCGAAAATGAGAATGTAAATTCCTAAAATTATAAGGATATTTATGAAGCCTAAAACAGGTGAGAGTTATCACAGTGGAACTCCTTTTGAAACTACCTGTCTGTAGACCTGTAGCAGTCCCAGCAACAAAATGCCAGCAAGCTGAAAGGTGGAATGATAGAGAGGCTTTAATGACTTTTAATAAGTGAGTAGAAGAAGAGTGGTAGAGAGACATCTGCCACTCCTAATCCATTTACCAGCCAGGATTTTGGCTTTGAGGAGATTTCTTAGTCTGGACAGACGGAGGAAGAAAAGTGAAGAAGAATTAAAAGATGTCTGTCCACTTGATTGATTTGTTACAAATCTAAAGGATTTGACTGAAATAACTCATCGGGACCTAGATTTTTCCAGTATAAGTATCTTGAGTTGTTTGTGGAAAATTAGAGTACAGTTCACAGTGCAGTCAAATTTCCTTGCATGTGTCATTTGGGATTTTAAGGTTATCTTCAAAACACTCAAAACCCTCTGGAGTTTTCCAGCCCCAACCCACATCTTCATATAATGAGTCATTATTTCTGCCATATCTGGGAGCCCGTAGGCAAAATCAAGCACAGACTAGTATGTCCAGAGACAGTGTGCATGTTTACAAAGAGGCAGCATATATGAATAAACAAGTGACAAAAATATCTCTGACAACACATCACTACGGTCCCTAAGAGGCCGTTGGCTCTTCAACAAGATCTTTTCACTAAATTCCAGGATTTAACTGCATGACTATGGATGACAGCAAGTCATCTTCCTTCAGCCATGTGGGAATATAGAGACTACTGAAGGATAGGCTAAACAGCTGAGTGCATTATAGCATTAGAATTGTTTTATGCTCCATTAATGAACTTAGTTTTAAGAAAATAAAAAGAAACACCTATGATAGCAGAGAGAAAAAGATACGTCAAAATTGAAACATATTCAGTACTAAGTGGAACTCACACAGTTGATAATGGGGGAAATAAAGCACGGAAACTATATGATGCAGTCTCAATAAATACTGTGAAAACAGCCCAAATGTTTATTCATATGATTTCTGCAAAACTTCTTTGGTTTGCAACCTGTCACTGAGTGAACTAGTTCTAGAAAGAAACCATATACTTTCACATCAACTACTAGATGACAAAATTACTGGGACAGTTGCATAACAGCTGCTGCAGCACAGAGTTAAAAAACGCAATATGGAGCAGAAGAGTTATTTGTGTTTAATTTTTATAATATTGTGAAAGGGTTTTAGTGTTTTAATGTTTCTGAGTATTTTTTCATTATTTTTATCTATGTTTATTAAGGATGATCTTCTGCTTCCTGTGCTTTTCCCTGTTTTGCTGACAGCTTTTCTTAGGCAGATGGACCTTGACACAAGAACAGGGGAAAATTTCTTCTGATTAACACTAAGTCATGAGCCAAATGTTATAACCACTTGGCTAGGAACTGTGTTCCACATTCAGCAGGTCAGGCTGGAAGCAGGAAAGTCCCTTTTGACCTGACCTGGTGATTGTGGTCAATGCAGCTTTCATGGCATACCAGGTTAGTCTCAGCTGAAAACACTTTTTACTTGTAGGTTGCAAAGAGTACCTCTAACCTGTAAGATATCCTGAAATATAAGGCTAATGCCACATACCTGCTTCACAAAGGCCAATCAGATGCTAGTAATTTTATCCGTCCTTATCCACTCCTTAAAACCCAGAGATAAAAAAATAGCTTGTTTCAGGCTCCTAGAGCAACATCCCATTCCCTAGAAATGTTTCATGCTGTACAGATTATTTGCTGAGTGAAGACATTGTGCTGATCTGTGGCAAATGCGTGACTATTTCCACTCACCCGTGTTTACACATAACATGTAGCAGAAGTGTAGAGTTTAAATTCCATTAAGAAGTTTACTCCAGAAACGTGATCATTTAATATGATCATGAAATTTCTTAAAATACACAATGAGTGTTAGCATATGAAAGCATGGATTTTTTTATAGAGACATATTTGTGTATGGTTCTTCTTTTATTAAAATTTTTTTAAATGAATTATAAATCTATCTCTACCCTATCTAAAAAGCAATTTAAACCTTTATTTTAAAAATCAGATTTATGAAAACTAACAATGTATGCTGGAAGTATTGAGCACAGAATTACTTACATATCTAGCTGCCAAGCTCTGAAAATAGGGCAATAACCCCAGGTAATTCCTAGGTATTTAAGATTACGATGGAATAGCTCTAGAAATAACTTAGCCATCTATTTAAGAATGCCTTAGACTGTAAATATGTGAAGATAAAGGTCCCTGGGTAGAATATTCTTGGTGTGGTTGGAGTTCATAAAACAGTGAGGGTCATATTCTAAGGTACTTTAATTCCTTTCTGTATAACTGAGATGGAAAAGTAGCAGCACAACAGTATCTGATTTAAATTCTAGGTAATTGTTACACTGACTTAAAGAAACCTAGATATTGACAGTAAAGTAAAATTTTATTACAACCTGGCCATGGCTGGGGACATGCAGGAAACTCCTGCCTCCAAAGTACATGTCCACTGTATACAAAATTCTAGCAATTTTTATACAGGTAGCTTTGAACATTATCTATTATAGACACTCGTTAGGTTTATGTATGTTTTCTACTATAAGGATATTATATAACATAATACCATTTTAAACACAAACTCTCTCTACTCCTTACTGCCCAGGCTTCCATCTTCTTGCTGTGCTTGAGAACCTGCTAAAGGCACTTCTCTTATCAGCCTTTTATTCAAGCAAGCTCTTAATTTTCTTTTATCTCAACTGCCTACATGCAGGCAGGCTTAAGTCTCTTTTACTTTGGGTGCTGGCAGTTTTGGGACAAGCCCCTTCCACAAACAGCTACAATTTTTGCAAAGTCACACTAAATTCAAAACCTATTGTTAGTTTTATCCCTGTTTCAATCCCCCTTTTTTCTTAAAACTGATGTAAATTCTTTTACATCACTCTTTGTACAGTCCAGAGTACTTTGTGCTGTATTCCTAATCTTCTGTGATTGGTGTTCTCTCATATTGGCTACTTCTGTAATGATGTTTTTAATCTCTGTGGTGTCATGTTTCACTTGTCACAGCATGTGATGTGAGGTTGCATTTACTTTTAATTCAGGTAAGTCATCTTAAATCCCTTAATAATATACTCACTCTCCAAGGGAGGTTTTTGTTAATTTTTGACAATTGCATATTTAATTAAACATTTCTATACATATTCTTTTTCAACTTGTTGTAAATAAGAGTTTTGACTCTTATTTACAGCAAGGCTAGAGGTAAAACTTGGTGCTAATACGAATTTATTTTTGACAGATTTTTGCTAATTGCTGCTTTATCAAAGGCTTCATTTCTCTTTGATCACATGCTTGTGTCAATATAAAGTCCAATCATTTTACAAGATGTTTATGTTTATTAAGTAATATTTTAATAATTTCTTCAGCTTTATTGTTTTGGATCAGCAAAACCTCTGGTTAATTTGAGAAGATATTTGTTAGGACCAATAGGTACTGGTAACCCTCTTTCTTAGGCAGTTCTGAAAAATTTATTTACCAGTGTTTCTCTGGGAGGTTACCTTGCCAATTGTCCCTACCTTTATTTTATTGGTTATGTGAGGATTATTGCAAAAGCAAGTTTTTCCTTGCTTAGTAACCTGGATTATTGCAGTGTACAAATTTCATGTTATATGTGTCTCTTTAGATGTTTATGCAATGCATCTGCTCCTTAACGAGTTTTATTATGTTCTGCTTGTAAAATTTTCTACACTACCTTTTTATGTACTACAACTTGTCTTGCTTTTAAGTAGTACATGTTATTTTTGAGTTGAGCTTTCTGGTCTTTTATTAATTTTAAATTGTCTTTTAAATATAATGTATTAGAGCTTACCTTTAAGATTTTACCTTTAGGAATTAAGGATACAAGTCTTACTTGGCCATTTTCTGCTGCCTTTTTCACTTTTTTTATTTGCCAATAGATTGCCTTTTGATGTCTTTTGTAATGCATGATGGCAAGCCTTTTGGTGATCAGACAGCTTCAAGTAGCTTTAAGATTTCTTCGGCATGCTTTATCTGTTTTCTATGCATAGTGAGCTATCCTTTTTCTTTCTCTAGTGCTCTGTGGGTATGCACTTCACCAAAGCATACTGCGAGTCTGTCCATATACTGATGCAAGTCTGATCAACAGGAACTTGTTGTCTCTATTGTTTCAGTGCAATCGTGATGCACTGGTTCTCTCATAGTCGTTGAACTGTTGAGATAGCACTTCCAATTCAATCTCCTGATTTTTATCTGAGAAAAAGTCAGAAGGATTATATTGCATCTAGGAGGTCTAGTGCAGATATTTTCATAAGTTCTTTCTTTAATGGATGAAAAGCTTTCTTAGCTTTTTCAGTCCACACTAGTTGTTTTTAGTCTTGCAGTCTGGCACAGTTCAGGGCGAAGGTATTTTGCAGATGACTCTCTTCTTTTCTGGCCTTCCTCGCTGTTGTCTTCTTGAGACTTCACATCCTAGATAAGTGAGTTTTTATCTCAACAATCTGGGCTTTGTTGTGGATACTTGGTGCTTCTTTCAGTCCTAGAAAGTTTTTTAACAAGCTTACAGTCCTCTCAGTGCATTTTTCTCAGTTCAGGTAGCAATCACCATGTTTTCTACATACTGTAAGAGGACTCTGACAACCCAGTCTATTTTTCAAGATTTTTGCAAGTTGATTTTCAA
This sequence comes from Poliocrania exsul, assembly GCA_035041345.1. NCBI lineage: Eukaryota > Metazoa > Chordata > Aves > Passeriformes > Thamnophilidae > Poliocrania > Poliocrania exsul. The sequence continues at coordinate 49,605,750 of JAWWLZ010000094.1, forward strand.
AGACCAGGGGTTCCTTTAAATCGTGGAGGTAATGCAACTGTTTCTCTAGGTAGCTGAAGCTGCATGCATAGCTGGACAGCAAGTAGGAGTCTCAGTGAAACCCACAGCATGGTCTTTGGCCAGACTTCAGCTATCACTGTCACAGTTCCTGAGGGAGTGCTTGTCAAAGAGGTCCTCAGCTTGCATATGAATTTTTCACTTAAAGGCGAACAATTTTTAACTTTAGGTCTAAAGACAAGCAGAAAAGGGCATCTTTTAAGTCTAGAACAAAAAACTAAACATACTTTGGTTAAAAGTGTATATTGCTAGGCGGAGCTTTATATTAACTTATACTTAGTGGTTATGTTCTGGGATTTTAACTGTACTTGTAACTTTTCTTGGGATCTTGTCAACTCAGATTCCAGGGAACCTCTCCTGATATTTGCAGCTAGATTAAAACAACACTTAAAACTTGGATCAGTTAATTTTCTCTATTTTAATTTACATTTTACTATTTTAACTTAATTTTTGTATTTACCTTTTTCACTACATGTCTTTTAAAAACAATTTTAACAAAACTTATACACACTTAAGATCTTACTTAACTTATATATTTTATAAACTATATCTTCTTTTTGTAGGCCAGTTGCTTTTATAACATTTAAAGATACATTATTTATAATGTTTCATTCTTACTTAATGCAAAAGGTGTTGATGCCTTGAGAGACCACAGAAAACTGGACTCTGAGCCCAGTTAGCATGGGATAGGATAAAAAGGTAGATTCTTTAATGTATACAATTAGGGCTCTCAGGAACACATGATCATGCACCCTTCAAACTCTTATTTCCATGGTTTTTATACTATTGTCCACTCAATCTCTAGTTCACACATCTCTTCAGTCCAGCTTCCTCCTGCTTCCAAACCCTGTCAGGAATTGAGTCTGGGGGAGAGTGGGATCCTCTCTTCCTCAAAGCATGCAAGGATACTTGGAGGTCTTCTAGTGTTCTGGCTTCCAGGTCATTTGTCTATGTTTATGTCTCATGGAGCAGCTCTAAGATATTATTCAGCCTTCTACCTTGAAAAGAAGTCTAAATAAGTAATGGAATTTTAGGCACTGATATGGGACAGGGTTAAAATACATAAACATTGAACTCAGTAAAGTCTGCATTTTCACTACAGTTACAAGTACTTCTAAAATTTATAAAAATGAAAAAAATAAAAAAATCAAAAAACCCTTGAGGCATCAGTGTTGATCTAGTGTTCACAAAAAGCTTAATCTTACATTTGTCTTTTCTGATTTTGTTGTAAGCAGGGGTTTCTGGGGTACAGATCTTCCCCTGGTTCTTTTCAGTCCTGGTCCCATTCTGTTACCACAGTAGGATTTTATTTTGAGGGCATTCTCTTTTCCAGTGTCCTTTTTTTTTTTTGCAAATCACACATTGGTTTTGTCTTAATTTCTGAAGACTTTTCTTACTAGGATGTCATTCAGGTCTCCCTTATTTTTTCAATGTCCACGAACTGGAACAAAAGGACTAAGGGCGGTTGTTCTCTTTGATCCCTTAAGGAGTCTAAGGTATGGTTAATTTGCACTGCTTCTTTTACTCAATCTAAAAATTGGTGAGGGTTTCTCTTTTCTCTTTTCGATATATTAGAATACACCCTAAAGGGGGTTTTATCAGCCTTTTATTTTCTCTGCTGATTTCCCATCCTTTCAGTTTTTGCTTTGCCTCTTTGGCTGTGCTTTTTGCAGGGCACTTGGAAATGCAAGTTCAGGCTCTTACTCACACCAGTCATGTCTGTCTCACTCCGTCTTTTCACACCAGCTACTCTGTCCATCACCGGCCACTCTCAGAGAAGTAGAACCACATTTCAGGACTTGGCATTCACTCCTCAATTGCACTTTCTAGCACACATCACTCCACACAACACTAGCTTTAAATTATTTGTGGAAACTTAATTTTCAATTATTTACGGGTTCAATTTATCTCTAAAGCAAGGAGGCTTTAAACTAACCTTATCTCTCAATGTTTTGCTGTAACTTTTCAGCTTGATCTTGGGAGCAAAAATAATGAACACAGAACACAAATGTATGAAAAAAGCAATTACTACAAGTTGAGTATGGATTCAGGTTAGCACTTTTGTTTGCTGTCAGCAAAAAGGCTAAGAGGCTTTAAGCACAAAAACGTAGTCTTATGTGTTAAACGGTGAGCTGGCACCCCTGGAGTGTATGTGTGTGAAGTGTGAA
>JAWWLZ010000094.1:49641979-49654458 GCA_035041345.1 Poliocrania exsul
TCTGGTTTGGTTTGGGCTTTCGCATTGTGCCAAGTGTTTGAGATCTGGTTCTCTCACAACTGTTCCTCCCTAATTTAGCTTTACAACAGTTTATTCATGTAGGTTATCCCCTGAAGCACTAAATACAATTAAAAGCATTGAAAAGATCAATGTACATTTCTAGTGTAGTCTTCTGATATTTCTCCATTTGTTGTCTTATCTCTAGTTTTCCTCATGATTTTTTTTTCAATATAAAAATTGACAACAATTAGTTATCTGAGAGTGTCTTGAAGATCAGTGCTTCTGCAGATAGTAACTGAAACTTCATAAGCATCCCCCTGGAGTGAAAACAACATAAAACATAAAGTCACAGACATGTGATGTTTCTATGATTTATTCTTTTGTAATAACAGATTCTTTCAAGTCCTTTTGCAAAGGCTTCTGGTCAGTAACAGGTCATGCTGCTGGCCAGACTGTCTCCTGGATGCTGCACAGGTGCTCCAAGCAGCTACTACCCTGGCCACCAAGCAATCCACGTAAGCTGCTCCAGCAAACTTAGTCACTGTCTGTGGTGTGACCACAGGTATGTTTCCCTACTCTGAGGGCCGATTTAGTTGCCATTGCAGTGTTCATTCATTTCACATAGTTAAAACTGGGCCAGTAGATGAGGGAGCCAGTATGTCCTCTCCACTTATGGACACGCCACTGGTGTTAGTCCCAAAGGCTTCACAGTCTACTTTGAAGAAGGGCATGAGAGAACATAAACAAATGGGGGAAGGACAAATGGAGATCAAAGGTGTCCAGGGCAATGAAGATAAGATAGAGTAATGATGTGCATATACCCTTGCTCAAGTTCATGGTTTCAAGTTATCATAAAAGTCAGCTAACTTTCCAGCAGATTTGGATTTAATCACACTGGTTTGACTTTTCTGGTTTTAATCAGATTTTTCTCTTTCCTCAGAGGTGTCCCAGGAGAATTAATTCTGAGTGGAAACTACCTATAAAAGTCCAAAGCTTTTGAATGGGTTCAGAAAGGCAAGTCTGAAAACAGCACAGAAAATTCAAGGCAGGTGTGGAGAAAGAAGTTGTTTAGGGTGCCAGTGCAAGGAAAGAAGGGGACAAAGTCACAAGGGAGATCAGATTAGGAGCTCGTGGTTTGAGATACTGGGAGATCTGGGGATACAAACTCAATCCCATTTTGCTGAACAAGCAACTCTTTTACTAGGGTTTCCTAGCTGCAGAGGAAGGGCAGAATTATCTTTTTCCTACCACAAGTCTATACGGAGAAACTAGAGAGATTAAAGTGAGTGATGTCTTTGAATATTGCAGTTGACAACATAGTATAAGAGTAAGGGCAGGAGCCTGGGGAAGAGGGTTAGCACCATGAATTTTCAAGCCTAGTGCTGCATGGAGTCCACAGAGCTGTGCCGTGCTCTAATAAATAACAAGCTAGAGACAAGGAAAGCTAGAAACTTAGAAGAGCTGTAAGGTGACCCTGTCTGCTGTAATTCACTATTTAATAAAATTAAGATTTAACCTTTCTGTAGTTTAATGTGAATAACTCACAACCATCTAATATAGATTCAGCTTAACAGAGCTCAACTATCCTGTCTTGCTGTGAAATCCTATTATTTCAAATGCTTGACTTCATTACTATGGCAGACAGATCACTGCTGTTACAGTACCTTTTTATGTATGATACACAAACCCTTGCTTCCTTTCTCCCTTTACTATCCTTTTTCATTGTCTCCATCAGGCACAGAGTAACAAGAAACCCTGCTGTTGTAATTTACTCTGCTCAGTGTGCTATTTTGATAAAATATTTTTCTTTCATATGGCATCCCTAAAAATACACAAATATAAGAATATTACTATGGTTGAAAAATCAAGCTAGTTAGGTAATGTCAAATTGGCAGACATTCAGCATTCTTCAATTACCCCCCTTGTACATATGCATTCTGGCATATCCTTTAATTAACATGATCTTACAATTTTTTTTCCAGTGAAAACATGTCATTAAGTACCTAGGGTGAGTGAGGACCCAGTACAGAGCATTCTACTTTCTCCATAATGATTAACAGGCTTATTTTCTATAATCCCCAAAACCCTGCTCTGGAGACAGACTAATTAATTTCTGCCTGCTTTCTCCCATGCCACGGCAATACGTGAGTGCTTCAGAAACAACATGTTCATTTTCACAGTAGCCTGGGGAGATGGGCAAGGGGTAAGGATGTGTTGGAGGTAATAGTTTTCATTTTACAAGAAGCAAGCCAAAACTGTGATTCTCAGTGAGGGCCAGATTCAAAGCCTGTCCCCTTGTTCCCATGCTACCCCAGACTGGAGGAGCATAAACCACCCATCCCCCAGATAGAGCACAGTGCTGGGCTCCACAGGGACACCACACACTTCAGATGGTGACAGAGGTAATGACGTGGGCTGGTGCAAGTCTCAGGGCATGTGGCTGCATTGAGCCACCCTAAGGGATGAAGCAATCTTGGGTTGCACCTGGGGAGGCTGTGCACCAGGCTTTATGTACACAGGATTTGTGCTCAAAAATGGCCAAGTGTTTGGGCTAAAGTTTTCTGGCAAAATCAGCTTTCCTCAGAGATCTGGTGAGGAAGTGCTCAATTCAGGGTCTCATACTTTATCAGATTTTAACAATCAGAAGTACCAGATAACCATAATAAGCTCTAATCATCATAATGAGAAAATAAGTAGCATGACTGACCATATCCAAAATTGATATTGATGGTGACATTCTGACAGCATAGTTTTAATTGCTGTTCATAGCACATCACTTTTGTGTATCCACACAATCAATTACCAGAGCTGTAAGCAGCTAAACCCAGCCACACCTGTACACCAGCTCGAAGAGATGGACTGGGGTAGCCTTGCCTTCTATGGTTGCAAATGGGTTGGTAGTGCTGTGGTCAACACCACCTCTACCCTGGGCCACCTCTTCTTTCACAAAACCAGGGGCACAGCCACCAGGGGCATATTAACATACAAAATGGGTCAGGTTGGATGGGACCATAGTGGGTCATTTGGTCCATTCTTCCTGCTCAAGCAGGAAGCACATTGCACAGAATTGCATTCAGATGGCTCTTGAGTACTTCCAGTGAGAGAGACTCCACACCCTCTCTGGGCAATCCATCTGTTCTAGTGTGCAGTCACTCAGAGTAAAGTTCTTCCTTGTATTCAGGTGGAACCTCCTGTGCATCAGTTTCTGCCCCTTGACTCTTCCCTGGTTGCTCAGCATCACCAAGGAAAGCCTGGCCCAATCCCCTTGACACCCTCCCTTCAGATATTTGTATATATTGATGAGGTCCCCTCTCAGTCACTTCTTCTGGAGGCTGAACAGGCCTTCCTTCAGCCTTTCCTCATAAGAGAGATGCTCCAGTCCCCTCATCATCTTTGTAAGCCCTCTGCTCCAGGAGCTCCATGTCTCTCTTGTCCTGAGGAGCCCAGAACTGGACACAGCACTCCAGGTCAGGCCTCACCAGGGCTGAGTAGAGGGGCAGGATCAGCTCTCTTGACCTGCTGGCAGTGCTCTTCCTAATGCACCCCAGGATCCCATTGGCCTCCCTGGCCACAAGGACACACTGCTGGCTCATGGACAGCTTGTTGTCCACCAGGACTCCTCAGGTCCTTCTCCACAGAGCTGCTTTCCAGCAGGTCAGCCCCCAGCCTGTGCTGGTGCAGGGGGTTATTCTTCCCCGGGGCAGGACCCTGCATTGCCCTTGTTGAATTTCAGACAATTCTTCCCTGCCCATCTCTCCAACCTGCCGAGGTCCCTCTGAAGGGCTGCACAGCTCTCTGGGGTATTGGCCACTCCTTCCAGCTTTGTGCCATCAGTGAACTTGCTGAGGAGGCAGCTGGCCCTTCATCCAAGTCGTGGATGAACAAGTTAAACAACACTGGCCTAGTATTGAACCTTGAGGGACACCACTCATGACAGGCCTTCAACGAGACCCTGTGCCACTGATTTTGACCCTCTGGGATCTGCCATTCAGCCAGTTCTCAATCCACCTCACTGTCCACTCGTCCAGACCACACTGCCTGAGTTTGTCCATGAGGATGTAGCAAGACAGTGTTGAAAGCCTTGCTGAAGCTGAAGTAGACAATATCCACTGCTCTTCCCTCATCCATCCAGGTAATTTTTTCATTGTGGAACATAATCAGGTTAGTCAAGCATGATTTGCCATTAGTGAATCTGTGCATACATATCCATACGTACCGGAAAACCTTTTTGCAATTATGCATATAGCTCAGGGCCACATTTAGTGCCAGAGGTTTATCATGAAGAAGCCAGTCTGTAGGAGTTCAAAGGACTCTACTTTAACCATGACAGGTGAGTACAGTCATGTATGGGTCCACCTAATCCAGTCAGTGAGTAAGTGCAGCCATGAGGATGAAGGACCCTGGAAAGAATGCTCTTCCAGCCATCATGTATTTAAGTGTCACAGTCTCTCACAATAAGACTCCTTGGCACGTTGTGATTACTAAACTGCAGTAACAGTCGGAGACCCCAGACCACAAATTATTTTCTGTACCACTGAGAGAATTTTACCCAGCTGCTGTGAATAGAACAGACATGACTAGGTCTGAAATGTAACAGCTTAAAAAAGATTTTCAAAAAATACGTATGTGGAAAGCCAGCAGCTTAGGCACACAGACAAGTGATCACCAGACTCAGCTATATGTGTTAGATCTGTGCCACAGACCAAGTGTTCTGGGTGAAGCCCTTCCTGCTGAATCTGAGAGGCCTTATAGTGAACCACATTGAAAAAACTGCATCAAATGACATTAAGTCACTGCTACAATACATGTGCCTTCAAAGACACCACTGCAGCATCACCACTGCCACTTTTTGCTCTGATAGTCAAAAACTGGAAAGCCTCTGAAACAAACCTTCATACACCTATCTCTCAGAAACCTTTGTGATCGTCTTCTTTGGCATAGTGGCAGTCACCCCTCACTTGCAGCCCCTCACCAGTCAAAGATGGTGCCTTGAAGACATACTGTATTTACTCTGAAGGGGATAGGATGCAGCACAGACTTCAAACAGTGACTCTCCTCTCTTTCTGAAACAGCACTGAAAAAGTGTTACATACTTCTCAAAGTCAATGGAAAACCAGACAGTCCCCAAAGTTAAAGATGTGTTTATAGGGCTGGATTGAAAAATAGCTTAGATGATTTTCCAAGTCAAAGCCAGGAACAATTCCCTCAATTCACCCCTTTTGCTTGAGACTCATTACAGTGGCAGATAGATGGCAGTTTTCATTAAATCATTGGTATCAATGTGCAATTTAACACATCCTTAGTTACATCACTCTGAGTGGCAACCTCACAATTTTTTCAAGACGAGTGAAAAATCCTAAACTCTGCAGGAGCATACTCATCTGTGGCAAACAGCCCTCGGAATAGCATACAGCACCCTGTGAGACATAGGAAAGACAAACTGTTCTACATTACAGAAACACCAGCATATTTTAATATTTCTCTAAAACCAGCCACATGAGCAACATTCATTTGGAGGAATTAATGTAACTAATTATATTCAAACACCAAGACAATCCATCTGCATTTCTTACCCCAGTTTGCTAGCAAACAGGTGACTGCTTGTGAGTCTAAGCAAGTACAGACTTTTGCAGAGCAAAACCAATGAATGTTCTGAATATTCTCATGGTACATGCAATCATTTTAAACCTAAAGATGAAGCAGAGTCTTTCTTCAGTAAGGTCTTTCTGACAAACTCTCTGAACATAAGAAACACAAGCCTTTAAAGAAGGCTTGGACAAAATATTTGATATATATTGATCAAGTGACACTAACAGGCTCAATAAAATCTTCTAGCTCTGTTTTTATGAACTGAGAATAATGAAAGTTATATTTTGGAGAAAAGGAGAGTAGCAAACCATGGCTACCAGTATTCAAATGATGAAAACGTCTGAGAGAATTCCAGATGTCAGCCATGCGTTACAGTTTAATAGTTCAGATCTGAGTCATAGGCACAAAAACCTGTTATGAAACACAAGCCTGCCTGCCTGTGTGTGCGCACACACCAGTGTGGACGACTTAAAAGAGAAAAGCCCTAATTTGGGGGGGTTTAATAGCACTGGAGATAAGCAGTTAATCTAGCTGAGGTGGAAGAAAATTAGCACAGTTTGTACCATGCCATGGAGCAAGGGTGCAATGACTTAGAGTTTCAACATTCACAAACTGAAGTTAGAACTGAAGAGAGATTAAATACGCACTTGAAAAGCAAGTGTAATCCTTTCAAATCCTAAAAGTTCAATCAGACCCTCTGTCTTGAATACTCACTAGCCTAAATAACCCACACCCCTGCCATGTGAAACTCACAAAAGTCCAAATAATTTCTAGCCCAGCTCTTTGAAGCTGTAATATATATACTGTGATTTATCAGGTCCTTTTACCATTTTTTTCTTCTCACAATAAAGGAATTAATATCTCTGGCACAATGCGTAGCAAGAGATATCACATGCCTCACCTTCTTCTAGTGGAGAAATACAGACAATATCGCTCTCTGTGCAGTTGGTGTCCATTGGCAGGCACCCCTCACTGTTGGCTTTCAGTTTTCTCTGGCTCTGAGCGGCTGGCTTGCAGGGGAGCTGGCAAGCAAGATGTTTCCTCTCTGCTGTCCTCCAGCTTGGCTGCCTGACCAAAACAGGGACCTGCATGCAAGGAGAATTATGTACTTTGCCTCATCGATTTTTCACTACTGGAACCAATGTTGCCTTTGCCATGCTCCTACACATTGACATCAACCTGCTCTCTCTCTCCCTTCCGCTCTCCATCTGAGTGATTCTTTCAGGGAAGACTTCACCAAGTCAGGAGCCTTGGGATCTGGACCAGCTGGTCTCATGGAATCTGCACAGCAGTGAAATCCATATGGAAGTGTGGACACTTTGCCATTCCCGAGCATTACACTCCTGAATATCCACAGGCAATCGCATATTGCGTGTTTTCTTGGCTGATTGCAAATGCCTGTTTGTATTTGGATATGCTCATGGCAAGCCTGTGCACCCACAGAACCACTTCGGAGTGCATGCAAACCTCAGCCAGGCAGGCCAGCATTTTAGGCACACACACTTGAGCGTGGTAATTACATGCCAGGCATGCACAAATAAATATACATTTTAATGAAAATTATGTTTAAATAACACATATTAGAGCATTTTAATGACTCCATGAAAGGACAAGTGTGGCAGTGGCAATGAAATGGCTCAAGCAAAATCACTCTGAAGATGTTCATGTTGGAGAGTGTAGAGTCGAAGGAAGAGGAGCACACTTCAGCTGTGGGACAGACACCAAGGTGCTCCTCAGCAGTGCACCTGTCAGAAAGCTGTCTGCTCTTTGGGGCCTCACACACACACTTACCATCTGCTGAAGGGTCACCATCAGATTAGAGATATCGAAATTATGTTGATGCTGTCTCTGTTCTGGTCCTGAAAACCAAAAGGCAGATGGTACTTGCTAAGCACGTGTGTGCCAATAGTGTGCAAGAGGCTTCAGTTTGCCCCAGGGCTGCCTGCAAAAAGGGCAACCCTCTGCTTGGGAACTCATGAGAGTATTTTATATTTCCCTCAAAGCTCCCTCCACCGTGAAGCACAGGTTTGGGCACAGGGAAAGAAGGGTGTTAAACCATACTGGAGAAAAAAACCAACAAAACCCAAACAAAAAACAACCAAACCCCCAATCATCAAACACATTTATGCTCTGGTCTTTGCAAACTAAGATTTCACATGGGAATTTGGACAGGTGCAGTGTTACCAGATCCGGCGATGGCAGTCCCCTGCCTGTGTAGCTGACCCTTATTTATCTTGCTGTGATTTCCACTTAGCTGGGTCCTGTAGCAGTGAGGATTTCAGACTCCATGTGGCTGAGAAGCAGCAAACAGCTCTCTGCTGTGGCAGGCATGGGGAGCAGCTGGGCTTGGGCACTGAGCACTTGCTTCAGAGGGAAACCTCTGCCCACTGGCTCCCTGTGTGACCACAAACTCAAGCAGGCATGTGTTGCCAGCAACACCTTGTCACATTGATTACACTTAGCTCCTATGGGCAAACAGAGAACACCAGCTTCTCATGGCAATGCCAGCACAGCCTTGCACAGCTTTCAACACAAGCAGAGAGCAAGAGATGTTCAAGATACCCTCCTTTCAAGCATTATAAATATTGCATTTAAACCTGACCCTAACTTTGACAGTTCCTATAGAAAATCCCCAAATAAATGCCTCTCCGTGAGCTGCTAATACTTATGGTGGCTGGAGTACAGAAGTATGAGGAACAAGGGCAGGAGGAGTTCGGCTCTGTGGGTGTGACTTAATAAAAAGTCAGGCATACCGTGAGGTTTGCAGACACATATTACAGAGCAACAGCATTTACAGGATTTTTTTTTTTTTTTGTCTACATTGTGACTCAGTGGGAAATAGGGCTAATGGGGGCAAAGGAGAGAGGGAACAAGCAGGTGCTGCTTGGGAGAAGGCAGTGCATGGGAACAGACATAACTAGATTAAAAAAATAGACTAAAAAAGACAGAAATGCCATAGAAGGGAGCTATCACAACTCAGCAAAGGCAGCCTGCTGATTCAGAGGCTGAGATTTGCAGTCTGGGACCATGGGCAAGAGTGGGTGTGAAAGGACCACCCTGCATGTGCTTGGAACAATGAGCTATTGGTGGTTTCCTCAGTCATGGCAAAATAAGCCCTCCAGAGAGGTGAGGCTCAGGGCACACCCTGCCAGCTGCCTCAGCGTGGGGCAAAGCTGCTCTGTGCTTACCTGCATCCCCTAAGAGGAATTTTTGCATGAGGCCTCCTGATGACACAGTCTATTAAAATGCGCATCACACTCCAGCTGTTGCTGTTGGAGTTTGCTTTTTTTTTGAATGACGATTTTTCATAAAAGCCTACCCACTTCAGAAATATTGTCATGGAAATAAAATAAAATATGCAGTAGCATTACTTGTTTCCCTGGCGCTGCTGCGAAAGCCATGTTAAAATAGCTCCATCTAGTGGAAATCAGCAGCGGCAGTAAGGGCAAAACAACGACAGTCTGGGAGAAAAGCTGTAGGAAAATGTTGGCAACTTGCTCCTTGACTGCATGTGCCAGCAGTGGCTTTGGTTTCCATCCACAAGGGGTCTGCCAGTCCCATCTCTCCCAGAGTTTCAGCCAGAGCTGCAGGTTTGTAAAAAAAAAAAAAGTAAAATATCTAAGTCCTAAGCCAGCATAACTAGTACATTTATCTGATTTTTGACATATAACTCTAGTATTTACACAGTTTCTGTACGGTCATGTTCAGAGCTGAGGGGAAATTTGGAGCCATGTGGTGGCTTCAAGATCTGTCACACAGAGCTCCACTTCAAGTCATCTTTCAGAGGGATGTCCCTTCTCACCATCACTCCCTGCCTTCATCGATCAATTTACAGCAGCATCTGCACCTCACTCAGGACCTTTTTGCTGTCTCTGTCATCTAGTTTTCCTTTGTCTGCACCTCTGTGCATATACTTGTAAATTGGAGTGAACAGCTGTACTGCAGAATTCAAATACATTCCTCTCCTTAAAGACTTTCCAGTTTAGATAAGAAATTAATGAGGTTACATTTTAAAATAATAATTACTCCCTCTTTCCTAATGCATGGTCAGATTTTTTCTCCTGTTTATCCAGACTCTGAGTTTTACCCTCTGACAACACAGTTTATTTAAAACTTTCTGTTTGAAGTCTGTTTAGTCCATGTCCTGGGGGACAAGAAGTGAATTTCAGCATGAAGTAAATGTCCTTTTCATTTTGTACTGTTACCACCACTTAGAATCATCCAAGTGATGACAAAATCTTTCCGGCTCAAGAGGTCTGACAAACATACTATAAACTACACACAACATCAACAGGTCACCAGTACAGAACACTGAGCACAGATGCACCAACCTCCTCAGGAAAAACTTCACTCATCTGCAAGGTGCACAAACACTTAAATAAAGCTAAGAAGATGGGTTACCCCGAAGAGAACTCTGCATTGCCTTGCCATGCTCGGGTATTCTGGAGTGTCTTAGCAAAAAGTGCCCACTCAGCACATGGGCATGGGAGCTGGACAGCAGAAAGGCACAGCAGTGTGCACTCCGGGGATCACATACAGCTGGCCACAATGAGGTCTGGGCTGACAGCAATTTAGACATGGAACCTGGAAAAGAAATTACATGGAAAATTGTGTTAACTGAAAATCTAGACACAGTTGTGGCTGAAGGAAGGCTCCCTGGAGTGAGTGGCTGGATCTTTCTCTGGTGGCAGGTAACCCACTAAATCTATTACAAACTCCAGCTTCTTGTCCTTCCCTCTGCCCTCTTCTCTCTAAGAAGCATCCCAAGATCCTGCTCACTCCACAGTGCTGGGTATGACTCCTGCAAGATTGGGTCCAATAGCAAGCCACAGATTGCTGTTGGTGCTGCTTAGGTAGCTGAAAAACAGAAGAAACAACAGTTAAAACTAAATAAAAGGATAATATGGGAGGCAAGTTTGGGAAATCTCATCAGGATCACAGAAATTTTGCTTTCTGCAATTGTTCACCCCACCATCCTCCTCTGAAGAGTTATTTCCATGCGTGTGTAAAAAAGATCATTTATACAGTACTATTGCCCACACCCAGTTTGTGACAATTAGTTAGGCCAGGAAAATGCAGTGCAAGGCAGGCACTCAGAAGCATGTTGAAAGATGGTGCTGTTCCTGTCACACCAGCACAGCATCAGGAACTGCCTTTTTGTCCATTAAAAGAGAGTGCCAGTGCCCAATCTCTTGTCTTTCTTTAAGATCCACTCTTCTGTGACCTAAGGAAAACTCATGCCCCATGGTGCACAGCAGAGTGAGAAAGGCATGTCTGCCCAAGCAGTGGGGCTCAGATCAGCACGGCAGCATGACAAACTACAATGGACAGATCAGCTGGGAACACTTCTTTGCATATGGTTTTGTCTCCCTGAGCTGGAGGTGATAGCTCTGACCAAAAGGCGCTAGAGTCAAACAGGCAGGGAAGCAATGCAGCAGAGAAGGGATCGAGGTTGCAGCAGTGACAGCCTGCAGATACTGCAGGGGATGTTAGGAAGGGGAAAGAGCCAAGTGTTCTCAACAGTCAACAGCAAATAAGCTATGAGTTAAATTAGACCAAGGAAAATATAGCTGCATCAAGAGGAAAAAGCCTGTAACTGACAGCAAGTGTGATTAGACAACAGGCCCCGATGCCAGAGGAAGCGCTGAATATCAGCCAACACCGTCCTGATAAGACTTTGCATCATTGCTTGTGGGAGGATGAAGCCCAGCTGTTGCTCCCTTTCTTTTAGGCTATAGAGATTAGCCTTCCCAGGCCTTTCCTGCTATGGTGGTGATGAGTTAGCTGCTCCCAGCCAGTCCAGGAAAGCACAGAGAGCCTGGATAGAGTCTCTTGAGAATTTCGCTCCTTTTTTAAATTTATTGCAGAAAAACAAGGGAAGGCTATTGCTTGCTTCTGGCTTTCCTTTGAAGGCAATCGATACTTTGGAGGGATAGCAATATGCAAAGAACTAACACCAAGACAAGCTGCAGTGTGAAGCTCTGATGTGCTTTCTTTGATGGCAATGAAACCTTGTCAAAGGCTGAGTTGCCAAGTGAAACACTTCCAAAAGACTAATAACCAACCTGCAGACAGTTACCCCTGGAAATACTTCAGGATATTTACCCAGCAATCTTTCAGGGGCCTGAGGAGTAAACCAACCTGTCTTGACCTGGATCTGACAAACTCAGCAAGTCTAAATATTTGGTGAATTCTTCTCCTTCTACACAGTTTCAGAAACAGAGACTAGGTATTTGGTGGTTATCTATATGTATTAAAACACAAAACAAAACTAAACAAAACACAAGAAAGCAAACATTAGAGCAGAGATGATTTCTGGAGCAAGTGTCTGACAGAAAAAATGACCAGTGGTCCCAGGTCACTGGTATCTGCTGAGTCCAGTGGGCAGATAGGGCATGGCCCCAGTGAGGACCACTGTGGAATATCTCTGCATGCATGGGACCACTCTTCTCAGATCCACATCTCTAGTCTGGCTGAGTTGTAAGAATTTACCCTTTCAAAACCACCTGATAGAAACAGCTCATTGGTAGCACCCAACCACAGCCTCAACTTCCAGCAGCCATGTGAAGAACAAAACCCTCTTTTAGCAGAGATGTTGGTTTGTTCTCCCGTTAGTAAATCAGATCAGTCAAGGATTCATGCTTGGCAAGAAAGGCAAGATCACTGTGAGCATAGAGACTTCAGAGCCCCATCTCTGAAGCATGGTGAGGACAAAGGAACAAATGTTGTACTGTGGAAAAATATGTTTTGGGCATTGACATATTCCCAGCTGGAACAGTATGCATTTTATCTTGTTAAATAACCAGCAGTTACCTGGCGGTTGCATGGATGCTCATCAGGCAAAGACCATCAGTGTGAAAACAATCATCTTCCCATCCCTGAAGGGTCTT
>JAWWLZ010000094.1:49663670-49705583 GCA_035041345.1 Poliocrania exsul
ATGCACTTCAGTAAACCCTGAGAGGTCATGTGTTCCTGCCTACAGGATGCACACCGGCACTGTCCCCTGCACGTCATGGGCTTCAGGCTCCAGGGCATTTTCCTCTGGACACACAATTGCTGCCCCTGCTTGCTCTCCTCCACTAACAAAATGGCTTTGTATCAATTAAAATGCTCACGCTGGCCAACTGTGCCATACATGTATTTACTTACCCAAAAGCAGATCGCCTGCATGCTTACTTGTCAGGGTATCGCCAAAGCTGCAGCTCCCACGCAGCCCTCCAGTCCTCCTCAGATGGGCCCAGGCAAGGAGGCAGCTGGTGATGCACTGGCCGTGCCCACACTCCCAATTGCAGCCTGGCAGCTGGGACCAGGCCAATGCTCTGAGCATTCCCAACACCCAGAGCAGCACAGCAGGCTGTTTCAGAGTGGCACTTCCCAGACTCTGGCTGACTTTCATGTTATCACCAGACAAAGGTGGGTCAGGCACCTTTAACAAATTTCCCTGATATCCATAGAGTAGGCTTGTCTATGTGATAGATTGATTTATTTTCTCTTAAACTGAAAAGCCTTCACGGACATTTAAAAGCCTTGGAGCATCAGGTATGATCATTTTTTTAGCCTGAGCTGAACATTCCTGCTGTCTCCGCACTGCAGCATGTAACTGCAGATCATATCCAATTAATTTGGCCACATTCCTCCTAGAAACATTTTCCAGACAGGCTCTCTTTTAACTCCTCTCTGTAAGGCTTACTTAAGTTACCTTAGAGTAAATTTTGATTCAAGACTCACAACGTTCAGAATTTAAAGCTACTTTGTGGGAATCCTTTTTTAAGGATTAATAATTCATCCAGAGGAGAAAACAATTCTCATATTTGCTAACTTTGATAAGAAAGTACTGCAGATGAGACAACTTCAAATTAGTACAACAGAGATTCAAGGCATTAATTTTGAAAACACACTCCAGAAAACCCCAGGGCTGTGCATTGCAAGCCTGTGCTGAGACTTCCTCAGGTTCTGGACATTGAATTTTAAATAATTCAAAACTCTGGGTCTACTTGGGGGTTGCGTTTGTTGCGGTTTTTTTCCCCCAAGTGCCATATACTCCTATTTATATTCACAGTACATACTTCTTTCAGCTTCACTGTGTATTTTCCACAGATCACAGAAAATAAAAGCTATAGCTGTGAAGGTTTAGGACTGAGGGAAATTCCTAAAAATCTACCTGTCACAACAGAAATCCTGGACTTCAGCTTCAATGTGGTCCCTTCCCTCCAGAATTCAACCTTCTCTGAGTTGAAGTCTCTTCTCTGTTTGGATTTAACAAGGTACGGAGGGAGCATCCTCAGTTCTGCTCATCACAGTCATGAAACCCCCTGCCCCTGCCAGAGACAGAGACTTCTGGAGCACACCACAGCAGCATCTCCCTGCCTCCATCCACAAGGAAACCTTCAGACAGCTGGTGAATATTTTGCTAAGTAGAGACTGATCCACTTGGGCTATATCTAGGCTTCTCCACTGATGGCAATCATTTGCAGGACAGTGGAAAATATGCATTTTCCAGGTATTCCTGCTTCTAAGACAGCAGTGACAGCAAAGGCACTGCAGTAGGTTTTTATTAATTTTTTTTTTTACGTTGTTCCCTAAAACTTGGGAGAAGGATACATTTGATACTTGGAAATGCCCAGCTTATTCAATGCTTTTCATTTTATCAGGTTGGACATTAAAAACCTCATGTCTCCCTGACTCCCACAACTGCCTTCTCATACCCATCATTTCAGGGCAGGTTTTTCTTCTCAGCAGAACCCTGTAATTAAATGTTAACTTAAAAATACTAGGCAAGCATCACTGAAAAAGACAGACACTTTTATTCTGGTCATGGCAACTGATAATGAGTTTTTATAAATATGAGGTGCAGTTTGGGTAATCACATATACCAGGAGAGTTTCTTGAGATGGTGTCTTTCACAGCAACAGGGAAGCTGAACACAATTGTACTGACAGGAAACCTGCTCATGTTTCTGACTGACACAGCATTTGCTGGCCCACATTCCCTGGAGCATCTTGTCTTAACACAGACAGGAATAACCAGTGTGTTCTTCATTCCAATGACAAATCTGGACAGCTTAGATACTCTCATCTTGGGCAGCAACCACATCTCTTCATTACAGCTTTCTCCCAACGTTCCCACTAGAAACCTCCAATATCTTGACTTTCAAAGGAACAACATGTGAGCAATCACAGCAGAAGATGTCCAAGTTCTGCAGAAGATCAGTAATGTAACTCCCATCTTTCAAGGCAACAACATTACATATATTGAACCTGGAGCTTTCCAGTCCTGTTACTACAGTTTGGAATCTAGGGGCTGTGCTGACATCTCTCGGGTCCTGGTGGGGATACAAAACTCCACAGCTGAGACCCTTTGGCTGGGAACATATTACAGTGTAGAAAAGGAGCCCTACATAAGTGCAGATGTTTTGCACAGCCTCTGTAATATCTCTGTCAAGAATCTTTATCTGCAGTTATGGCACTTCAGAAATCTAAATGCTGACACACTTCAGGACTGAACCAGGCTCTGAAAGATTAATCTAATGCAAACCCACATGCATGCATTGCCCCCTGGCATCAGTGGCATGAGGTCACTAGCAGAGTTAGGTCTCAGTACAAACTCCTTTAAGCACTGTTGCAACATCAGCTCTGCTGCCTCCCCTCACTCACCCACCTTCACATCAAGGGAATTCAGAGGTCCTGCAGCTGGGCTGTGGTTGGTTGGAGAAACTGGCAAAGCTTCAACATCTTGATTTAAGTCAGAGTCATACTGAAAGCTCTGAGTGCTGTAATGAAGCACCGAGAGATTGGAGCGGTCTTCGTTACCTGAATCTGAGCCACAACATACAGCCCCATTTTCAGGATGTGCTCATTAAGGACGGTCCTAACCTAGAGCTGCTTGACCTAGCTTTCACTCCTCTTCATATCAATACTTCACAGGGTCCTTTTCGAAATTTGCATCTCTTGAAAGTGCTGAAATCTTTCCTCCTCGCACATTAGTATGAGTATTCAGCATCTCTTTCAAGGCTTGGAAAATCTCATGCTCTTGGATCCCAGTCAAAATAACTGATTTGGGGATCATGTCACCCATTCCAACAGCTGTCCATTAGAGGTGCTAATATTATCATCCTATGAACTGACAGCAACAGGTAATCAAGTATTTCACAGCCTCAGGAAGTTACAGTATGTTAATTTGAGCCACAACCAACTTGCTGCATTCAGCACAGATAAATTTTCAAATCTCAAGAGCATCTATCTCAATTTTGCCCACAACAGGATTCATATTGTATCAGGTGACAAGCTAGCGCCCCTAGCTGGCCATTGCATAATCAGTTTAAGTTACAACCCTCTGGACAGCACCTGCTCCAGTACTGGTTTAATCACCTGGTACAAGCAGAATCTCAATAAAATTGAAGTCCCTGAAGGAACAAGGTGCTCTGAACCCAAATCACTAGCTGGGACTCAACTGGCCACTGTCTCACTCTCCTGTGGGATGAGAACAGCAGGAATGATAGCAGTTGTCCTGGCTGTTTTATCCTGTGATACCATGTTCATTCATGGTCCTTTCTATTTCCAGCAAAATTACCAGCAACTATAAGTTTATGATGGAGATACAGAAAGATATCTACAGCAATTCTATTGTGTTGAAAGACATCTTACTAATCTTTGTTTGTGACCTGTATTTTCTTAATATTTGTAATACCCTTTGTATTATAACTTGTAGAAAAATAATGAAAATATTAAAACTGAAAAAATAAACTATGACCCAAGTCTTGAACATGAATAATATATCTGAGAAATCCCAATTCAACTCAATGTTAGCCCAGGTGTACCAGCTACTATGGCTTATGAAATTGTAAAGGGAAGATCCAAGGGCCAAAACACAAACATTCTTCTCTTTAAAAAAAGAAAACCCCATCGTCACTACTCTCAACAAAACAACCAACCAACCAACCAAATAAAACACAACAAAGAAAACCACACCAAAGAACCAAAAAAACCCCAAACCCCACTTCTCTCTCAAATATCCTTGAAAAGTAATGTTTAAGAGCTGGCAGTAGCATACCCCATTCTGCCAAAAAAACTACCTGTGAAGAACATGGACAACATCATAACCACGTAAGACATACTCCCACTGGACAGTCAAAAACAACCTGGATCACACCTCTATAATTTCTTTAAAATACTTTTGATCCTTGGAAAATTCTTGGCCATTGGACCTTGACTGTGCATCTGTCTCCCTGGGGAGGGGTGTGCTCCTGTGCTATTTTCTAGATTCCACAGTGAGCAGAGACTGGCAACAATTTAATCCTTAACCATAAAATTTGCAGACTTGGTCAAGACTCTGTGGGTGCTTGGCACACTTGTTTGCACAGGGCAAAATATGCCAATGCCAACAGCTGACATTTCTGTGCCAGCCCAGAGTGGACTGTGCCTTCCAGCTGCAGCCCAGGAAAGAAAACCAGAGGCTGCTCACTTCTGATGAGACTGATGACAAGAATCCCTGCTTAGCATCCTCTGGTAAAAACCACCTCTCATTTGAAAAGTCCCTTTTACTTATTGTTGATTAGAAGATCAGACTCATACATTGCATACTCTTGCAGCTTTTACACGCCTTCAAATCATATACACCACTGCCTTACCCTGCAGCTTCATCTCCTCCCACTTTAATAGCCATGTGCTGTTCCTTTTTCAGTTGCCTACACTCTCAAATTTGGGGTACCAAAATGTTGCCTCTCCTCACAGCTCTCTGTATTGCTCGTCCATATTCCCTGTTCCCATAGTTACCAGCACACTCCGCACTGAAGATTCCTCCCGACCCCATCAGCAGGCACTGCACTTCAGCTGCCCAACACCAAAGCAGCATTTTCCCTACCCTCAGCAAATCAAAATGGTCAAGTGAACAACCTCCAACACCTAACAATCCAGGATGACTGCCAGTTTCTGTATCATCCAAGAAAGACCTGCTTCTTCCATTCTTTTCCTCTTAAAGTTGTGGATTCAGAAAAGTGTTAGACAAATAGTGACGTTAAAAGGGAGTATTATACTCCATACTCCCTCATCTGACAAAATCAACAGAAATTCTTCTCTCCCACCAGCAGAAGACATTCTTCTCCATCAAATCCCTTGGACATCCTCTTCCTCCTGTATTTAATTCACATCTTCATTTTGTAGGGCTTGCCATGTAATAGAACACAACAACTGCATTGTTACTGCCTTCTTACTTCACAGTCTTCTCTACTCTTCCCAATACTCCCAACTTTTCCCAGCTTGAACTATAGCCTTTACCATCACCTTCTTGCCCATAGCAGGGCAGCTGGAACAAGGTGATCTTTAAGGTCCCTTCCAGCTAAAACCATTGTATTATTCGTACCCTCAGTTCATTTGAATGCATCTTTGGCAGGTATCTGGGAGATGAAGCTGCTTAGTTCTCATCAACCTAAATACTACAGTCAGCAGAAAGAAAAACTGTTGCTAACCCAAGGCATGAAGTGGGATATGCACCTATACATACTCCAGGATCTTCCCATCTTGTGATCTGTTCCTTCTGAGCTGCTACCTGAGTTACAATCCAAATCCAAGCAGGACATCCCTGCTAAGTCTTGCAGACTACGTAAGGCTACAGTAAGGCTAAGGGGGCTTAGGAAACCATGAGTTCAATGCTGAGTAAGGGAGCTCACATTTCCTCAGCAGACCTTGAAAGCATTCCCATCTCAGGTATGGTGCCATCTTCTGTTATCACAGCAGAAGTGAGGATGACAGGCCATGCCAGATGTAATACCAAAACCCCATCCCTCCCAACTTCTTCGTTAACATCAACTCCATATACCAGCCCCTTCCTCTGGCCCTGAACACGAAGGCTCACTCTGAACATGCAGGTTTCTATGTCTCCCCAGGCAAAGGTGATGGCTGCTGTCCAAAGCCCAGCAGGCATGAAATGCAGAGTCAGTCCTCAACTCTTGTAATTTCCTTCCCTCAGCTGCTGGATCCTGCTCTTCCCTTCTTGACCCATCACACCACTATCAGCACACAAGTTGTGCAAGACTATCTGCCTTCCAGTGGGTTGGAACAAACTGGAAAAGTTGAGGGTGATCTGCAGCTTCCCCTCACCTATTTGTTTCAAACGAAGTCTGAAACCGCAAAAGTGATGGTGTAACACTGCTGCACCTAAGTTTTGTACAGACGAAAAACACAGAGAAAACAATGTAATAATAAAATGTGAACACAAATTCCCACCTGCTGTGGAGTCATGAGAGTCACCAGCTGCAGAACAGTAAAGAGATGTGTATTTTAATAGATGCTGCTCCTACAATAATGTTATTTATTTTGAAAAAAGGATTTAAATGTCATGCTACAGCCTACTGCCCATGTCAGCTGCTATTCAGGATATGTTGTCCACATCACACCTACCTATCCAACAACAGAGCAGTGGTTGCAGACACAGCCTGAGATGAGATACTCAGCAATGCAGACCTCCTCCATCCCCAGATCAAATTGCATTTCCTTGCACAATTCCCACGACCAGTATGTGCCTTAAGGGGTGCTGTGAGTTGGCCACAAAGGAAAAAAAAACACTCGCCTCTGAGTAAAGCAGAGATGTGCCTTATGTTACAGCAGTGAAACCAGTTCAAGGAAAAACACTAACAAAACAGTGTTTCATGCTGAATTTTTATTTCAATGTTATGCAACTGCATAAGTATAAATAATTGTGTTCAATATATAACAATTATGACATCCATAAGGAGTTTCTTAGAGAAAATAAGACTGCAAACACTTTATTGCACAGACCCTAACAATCTTTTTCTTTTTTTTTTTCCTTTTTTTTGTAAGCTGAGAAGTCTACTGCAGGAAGTCTACAAAAGAACACAGCAAATCTACAATCACATTAAGACTGACCAAGAAGAACACAGGCAGGAGGATCTCTAACAGCTCACTGGTAAGGTAAACAACAACAAACAGGTATTACATAAACACAAGCTTATGCACTGTTACACTTCCAAAATGCAAAGAACTTATTTGTCAGAAGTGATAATGAACTATACAAAATATACATTAAGGTGTACTGTAAACAAAAGCTAGATGTACTTTAAAGGAAACAAGAGGATAGTTGAAAAAATGTGGAGACTGTAAACTAGGAAATACCTTCCAGACAGAAATGTTATTTTGAAGTGCATTAGCATTCATTTGTAGTAACTGCTAAAGCACAGATGAACTGTAAATGTTGAGACCATTTTCTTTCTAGAACTTCTCAAAAATCATTATCCATTGCTCACTAGCTCCTCTGTGAATGCATCAAAGGCAGGACAAATGTTCTAGTATCACATGAAAAATCAGAAGTTGTTTGTGATAACTGGTTTTTCCTGACAGCTTTGCTGTAATCCAACTCAGCTCATCAGTATAATGAAGTTTCTAGCAGAGGGAAATGAATTCTGCACACTGTCTGCAAGTCTCCAAGTCAAGATTACACTGTGCTTTTAAGAACAATTTTCTAGCTTTTGAGACAGAAAGACAAACCATAAGCATTGGCGTAGAAGATAGGGGCCTAGCTCTACTGTGGTTACAGAAAACAGAAATAAGCAAAACGACCATTCTATTGATCCCCAATTATTAGAACCCATGCATCTGCAAGGGTATTTTGTAGTGCTTCTGTACATATTTCAATTTACCTTTCATCTCTCAAAACAAACTAAATACCTACACATTAAAATGATCAAAGTCTACATGTTCAACAGTATACAAAATTTAAATAAGGCTTAGCAAAAGTAAAAAGACAGTAACATTCTAGCACCAAATAGCTCCAATGGGTTCCTTTGTTACAAAATGCTTCTTTTATAGTTACAGTATTTAACTTTTTTTTTTGCATACAAATAAAAAGATTATGTTATGAAATGTATGGAGCTATTCAATGCATTTAGAAATGAATGTGAAACCCAGAGTTACTTGCTAAAAACAGCAAGTTAAGTCTACAACATAAGGCCCCAGCTATGTATTAGAATGTATCAGATATCCTAAAATTTTTTTGAAGATATGATACTGAAACTGCTTTTTGTTTTAACTTTTTACCTTACTTGTCATAAAATAGAAAAGAGCTATAGCATTATGACACTAATTACACAGACCTATATGCCACAAAATGTATTCTCTAAATGTATTAAAAAACAGGGATGAACATACTAGTACTACCAGTCATGTGCTTATACTTGTGCCTCACACTGTAAGGGCCTGAATTTAAAAAACTCAAGGAACTCGAGAAGATTGCAGCAGAAACTAAGCACATGGCATGTGCTTCAGAGAGTTAGAGGTGAAAATCACAGAACACACTCTCAACAGACAAGAACCACCATTTCACCAGAGAACACAACTCTTGCTGGGATAACCTGGTAATTAAGTGGTCTTCCCATAGCTTTAAGGACACCTAGTCTAATCAGGCTTTGTGCAGTAGGGAGATGCAGTTATGTCTTCTGTTAGATCTGGTGAAGCAGTTAGACAGGTACAGTACTATCAAAATCAGGTTATTAAAAATACATGTAAAAACTCACAATAGGTCACCATATTTATTCTGTACTAGTATTTTTTAAACCTCTATCTAGGATTTTTAGTAAGTAAAAATGTAGCCTGTCTTTTTTTTTTTTTCCAGTCAGACCAGTACTTGTGCATGTCCATGCCAGGTCTGAGTTTTAATAATTTGGTTTCATATTCATGTATGGCAAATCAATGGCAAAGCAACTGCCTTAAAAAAGAAAAGAGGAAACAACGCAACCAGCAGTGAAGTATATATGCTACATTCAAACCCCAAACACATCGCTAAGTATTTACAGAGGAAACAATTTCTTCAACAGCTCTTGGCTGTATAGGTATTTTTGTACAAATACTATATGGTAACAGTTTTACCGGTTACAATTGGAAAGGCATTTTGAAAAAAAGTCCTCTCTTTACATATCCCCTTGTTTTGTTTCTTCAGTGACATGAAAGCTTTGCCGCACAAAGACACGACACAGTGCTGGTTTAAAGGCAGTACAACATACTGAAATTTTTACAGCTAGTGTTGAATTCACACTTGCCAGGTCGTACAGTTAACAGGATTTTTTGTGAATGTTGCTCCGCGAAGCTTCCTTTCCTCGACGCTGCCGAGCTGAGTCTTTGTCATCTGAAAGTGCGCTAGGGCGGTCGGGTGTGGCTGCTAACCTCGAGACATCTTTACCTACATTCTGTTTTCTTGAAGCAGACTGCTGAGCCAGAACAGCATCTTTTCCCTTTACATCCACAGTGTTAACAAAAAGAGGCTTTTCTTGATTTCCAGGTTTCCCCCCAAGGTTTGAAGCAGGGTGGTGAGCTTCTGCTACAATAGTGGCACTGTGCAAGGCCATCAGTGAAAAACTTTTAGTCATTTCTGTCTTAGTGCTCCCTGCGGAAGAGGCGCTTTTCTTATTTAGTTCCTTGCAAGTTGCAGGAAGCTCAGGTGAGCCTGCTTTAACCTTTGCTGAAGCTGCATCACTCTTGGCTGAAGACAAAACAGGTACTTCTTGCCTACATTCAGAGAAATTGGATGAACAACTCAGTGACTTTCCTGGTATTGCAGACACAGGACAAGAACTCTGCATACTGGGAGCTGACAAATGTTTTATTGCAGTCTGCTTGTTTGCATCCTCTGGCTGTTTCTGATTAACTTGTCCCTTCCCTTTAATATCTTGAGAGCTTTTGCTACTTGTGGTCGCTCTTTCTGCTCCTTTCCCTCTGGCATCACAGTTTGTAAGACAAAGGGTAGGCTCTACTTTCCCACTGTCAAGCTGAATGTAAAGTGCGTCAGTGCATATTTTTCCTTCGGGTCTTTTGTCTGCAGAGATCATCTCGTTACTAGGATTTCTGTCTGCCTCTTTGTTCAGCAAGAGACAGTCTTTCACAGTGGAAAACTTTGGAGATGTGGTTTGTTTTTCACTGAAGTGAAGTTGCTTTTGATCAGCAGATTCCCCCAAGCCTGCTGATTCTTGTCTCTGCTTGGAACTCTCTTGGCCTGCTGGTGAAAGGCCCACAGCAGAGGGTTTGGGTTTGGTATCAAGGGTGGTGCTGCTCATTTGGAGGGTGGTGACTGAGCCATGATCCAAACTCACAGGCCTTTCAGCCTGCACATGTTCATTGTTCATTCTCCTTGAAGAGCCTGGAACAGAAGAGGGGTGATCTAGCACATTTTTACTCGCATGTTTCCCATCCTTCCGGGAGCTGGCAGACAACTGAGTAACAGTTTCTTTTTCTTTTACGGTTGGAGTGCATGGTTTTTGTGACAATGTCTGTTTATCCAAGGACTTAGACTTAGAGGAACTTGTATCAGAGGCTGGCCTGTGTTTATTACTGCTGCTTTCCATACTGCTGGCAGCAGGCTTCACGTGTTCTTGAACACCTACATGAACTTCTACAGTGCAGTGTCTTCTTACCGTGTCTTTCACAGCAAGGGAGCCAGAAGTGTTAAGTTGCTGCCGAGGAACTTGGCTGGACTGCTCTCTCTCAGTAGACTGAAGTCTTGTATCAGTGAGTGGTTTCTGATCTTTCTTTCCCAAATCTTTGGCACTGTCCTTTGGCACAGAGGAAACTGGTGCAGACTTCTCAGTTTTATCACCAGAATCTCTTGAGGGTTGCACTGGCCATTTGGATGGAAGAGCTTCACTCTTTGACTCTGAGGTAACTTTCTTAGATTCAACCTTCTGCTTGACTATGTCCCTTTCCACAACACTTTTAGCAACACTGCTATCATCTTTGCCCAGCTGCTTCAGTGATTCTCTGCCATCCTTAGGTTGTGCCTTAGGGGCAGCTGACTGCATTTTTCCTTGCATCTGAGGCGGAATGGCAAAATCAGCACAATTTTTTTCATTGCTTTTGGAGTAGCTTGTTATCAGGACATCTGAGACAGATACCTTCACAGATGACTCCCTGATCACTTCCACCTTTGCAGAGATAGGCTCACAACCTCGCCGGGGTACTGGCTGTTTGGCAGGCAACTCCTTTTGTATTTGTTTCTCTTTTCCTACAGCCTTTTCAGGAGTGGTTTGGACAGCAGAAAGTTTGGAGTAAGTTTGAGTAGTTTTAACACTCTGAGTAACACAAGACTTTGCCTCCATTGAATTGTCCTTCTGTTTTGAAGGGCAGGTATCCTTCTTTTGAACTGCTTCAATAACAGAAATACTGCCCTTAATAGGTGAACTAGAACCCTTTTTCTCTGTCACTGCTTCTGCAGCCACAGGGATGACTGGTGGATTTGGAGAAACCTTGCCTGTTTGTAGAACCTGAGGCTCTGCTATGTTGACTTTGCCAGATTTTGAGTAATTTAACACCTGCTCCTTTTGACAGATTGTTTCTGCCTTTCCACTGCTCCCTTGTGGCACTGGGGGTTTAGAAGATCCCCCATCACTGCTAGTACTCTGTCCCTCTGGCAGCACACACAAAGGCAGCTCAGTCTTTGAAGCCTGTGGGCCAGAAAGTAATGCAATGTCTAGTGTCCCTTCTATTGGCTTCAGACAGGAAACAGACCTCCCATCAAGTTTATATTCTGATGGACTTTTTCGGACAGGGGTATCAGTGGAAATAAGGGCTGATTTTTCCACACTCATGTCCACTCGGCCACTCAAGGTCTTGAGAGGAACAAAAGAAACTGAGTTAATTTGAGCAGCATGTGTGCTACCCATAAATGTTCTACTGTCTGCAACTGCAGTGGAGTCCTGCTGCATGTTTGTGGGTCTGCCTGTACTAAGTTGAAGGCATTCATGAACATTAGATGTCAACTTGGGTTTTAGCATTGGACAGACACTTTCATCTTTTTCTTCAATGGACATTTTCTTTCTGAGATAATCAATATTTGCAAGTTTACCATCTAATCTTTCAAATTTGACAAATTCTTTTGTTGGCACAATTTTATCTGTGTTTTCTCCCTTCCCATTTAGCATCCTGTCAGAGGACTGAGGTAGCGCATCCTGCAGTATACAAGGAGGAGAAATTCTTTTTAAGTCATAAGAAATATGACTGAGTTCATTAGGGGGAGGCCCATGACATGGTATCTGTGCATCTAAAGCAACACCATCATTTGATCTCAAGTTTGCATTCTTTTGAAGGGTGTCTTTGAGTATGCCACCAGCTGACTGGGTCTCCAAAGAAACAACTTTCATTTCAAACTGACTTGATCTTTCTAATACCTTCTGGAATACCTTTTTGTCTTTTTCTTCCAATCTTAAGGTAGTGGGATTTTCTGGTTCACTGCTGCATTCATGTATAGCAGCAGCACTTGCTTTTTCAGCAAAATCTTGCTTTTTCATTACTACCTTGACCTTCAGCTTTTCTCTGTCTAGCTCATCAATGGATTCTTGTCTACCTAATTTTCGGGAGATGGGTCGTTTCAAGCAACCCTGCTCTGCAGGCCTGACTCGTGTGAGTGACGGCACATCACATACATTCTCCTCCAAGCTCTGAAGAGTTACCTCCCTTTGAGACAATTCTCTGTTCACTTCTTCCTGGGTTACTTCCAGACTGTGTTTTCGTGAACATAAGTGTTTCTTATCACTGCCATAAGAGGGTGCAAGTTTCTCTTCAGACTGGACCCTCTTTAACAGTGGAGATCTTGGTGGCTCTGCGCTCTTTGGCCTGACAATATGCCTTACAATAGTTGGAGGTGAATGCATTTTGCTAGGAAAAGATTGAGCTATTTTTGTATTTCCAATAGAATGTCCCAGCAGCGGTGATGGAGATCGCTGAGGAGATGTTGGCTGGGGTGTTGGAGAGGGTGTCCGTGCAAGAGGAGAGAGGGGAATGCTGCCAGCTGATTTGCGTCTTCCCGATCTGTATCTTTGCCCACCAAGTTTTGGACCCAGGCCATGAAGAGTGCTGGGCCTTATGTGTCCTGAACCAGCTGGAGAATTGGGAGCACTTGAACTAGGGGAGCTACTCTGGGAAGAGTTAGTACCTACAAAAAGAACAGAAAACCCAAGCAAACAAACATAAGAATAGCAAGACTTCTTCAATCTTCTAATTTCAATCTTCTGTCTAAATGTTTAGTGAGAAACAGAACAAAAGTCCTATTCCAGCTCCTGTCACAATATTCCAAAATCTGGAAGGTTTTAAGTGGCTGGGCTGCAAATCCCACATCATTCCAATTATGCTGCTCTTTCTCCCTTTCCTCCTCTTCCATCATCCCCTTGAAGTTATCTCTTCCTTCCACTTAAATAGAATAGCTAATGCTTTCTGCTACTTCAAAGCAACCATCAAGGCTTTCCAGAATATTTACCTTGCTAAGGGATTGTACAACAACAGTTAACTTTGAGTACATGCTTCAATTGTAACAGTAGTAAAACAGGAAAAAGGGGTAGGCTTTTAGGAGCCAAAAAGATGCATATTTGAGCATTCAGCAGATCTTTTCAGCAACAATCTGCATTCGTGACTGCCCATGCTAGTTCCACTATGTAGCAACTTTAACCTTAGTTTCACCATTTTATCAGTTAGCCTCTCCTAGGCAAGATTCTTGCTTTTGCTGCAAATTGGGATTGTTTGCTATTTAACTTATAGCCTTTGGACTGAGATTGAAATGCTGGAAAGGACTTGAAACAGCTTTGATTTTTGCATCAGGAATCTTCTTCCCTTTTCCAGACAGAAATGAGCTGTTAAATGATTATGCTTGTCAGAGCTGACTACTCTTAGCTGAGTGTGCCAGACTTGTGGGGGCTCACAAGAAGTACAATACTCTTCAAGTCCTTTTCCTCTGCCCTCCACTTCTTCACACTCACCTGATGGAAAATCAGGAGTGGAACGGTAGCTTGGGGTAGGCGATCTAGGAGATAAGCTGTGGGTTGGAGACCCAGGCAAGCTCTCCCCTGAAGAAAGTGATCGATTCAGGCAGGAAAAACTTCTGCTGGTATGAAGAAGAGGCGAAGGTTGCTTTGCCAGCTTTTTAAAGAGAGATCTTCTCCTTGTGTAAAAAAAGCATAGCATTAATCATAAGTCAAGGTGCACAGAAGAAATTATTACCAAAGGCAAAACTATTGCAAGCTGACATTGGTGCCCTCACTCATTACTTGAATATTAAATCTTGAAAGCATACCACACTGTAGAGTACGAATTTCAGAAACATCCTGGTTTGCTAACAGGTGGGATAGATACTGTAATTAAATCTATTCATACTAAAATTTGCTTACTGTATTTTAGAAGAACAATTATCTCCTTGTGAGTATAAATCTTCACCTTCATGATATAGGAATACATCAAAATTGAAGGAATGTCTATAAAGTATTAGTCATGGATTTACAAAATACAGGTAAACTTGCCATCAAACTAAAAATGTTCAAAAACTTAGCACTAGGAAGTTTCATTAAACAAGTACAAAAAAAATACACTTAAACCAAACCAAAATGCAACCTCAGTTATTCCCCTTCTTCCCTATATCTAGGTGTTTACTATGCAAATTTTTAAAGATCATTTTAGCAGATCTAGTTTAGGCAAAACAAGATTACAATTTATGGTTATGTACATACACACACAAGAAAACACATTCACTACTAAAGCACAGGATTACTCACCTCTCTAAACTTTCCTTCTTCTTGGTCTTCTTACTGCGTCTGACCATTCGGCTCCGGTAGCTGTTTCGCCTGGCAGGTCCTGTCTTGATGGAAGTGTTTTCAAAAGGAGTTGTCATTACTGAGACTTTGTTGCCGCTCTGCCAAAATGAATGAAGATGCCTTAAGTGGGAGTAATACGAGTACCACAAGACAACTTTGCTTTGAATTAAATCTACATCACAAAAGTGAATGCAACAGGAAGGAATTCCAGCATCAAAGCTGTTAGTGTAGGGAGCCCTATCCAGATGTTGCCAGGCATGTGAAATAAACAAAGATTGGAAAGTTCTCCAATTTTTCCCTATTTCCTAACTTCCTCTATATGCCAGCTTCAGGACAAGGAGAAATTCCAATGATTGTAGCTAGACAGGAGGAGACCCAAGACAGATGAAACTGTAATTTTCAAGATGAAAGCTTCTACAGAAACATCTCACTGTCCCATAAAGAACAACCATAACTGTGCAGTGGTCCATTCACTGCCCCTTCGATGTCTCAAGATACTGACTCAGGATAAAGTGATGAGAGAGCCAAGAAAAACTAAATCTTCACTGTCAGTCCCAAACCATCCTTTCATCTTGTTCACAAGAGGTAACAAATATAATTAAGTTAAGCTTTCTAGCATTGATTGCACAGACGACTCAATAAATAAGTATTTCCTGCTGATTTTATGTTTTAATAATCCATACCTCCTGCTCAGCTTTGTATACTGCTACAGTGAACTTCTTAATTAATTTATGATACCGCTCATTTGGATAAACAACAATCTCTTGTTTGGATTTTATTCTTTTTAAGTAGTAAGCAGGATTGTCAAGGTTGTCTTTTTCTGTATCACACAGAAAGCAACTGCACACCCAACTGCCCTAAAATTACAGAATTTTCACTTATATATTTCTTGCAAAATAAAAAAATTCACAAGTTCGTGCTGGTTTAAGAGAAAGAAAATAAAGACGTAAGGAAAAGTACATTTTGTGTCTCCTTTGCAATTCGTATTTCACCATTACTTTAATTTTGACAAGCAAAGCTCCGCATGTTATAACATGAATTGTTAATAATATAGAAAGTAAATACATAGCTGTCTAAAATAATTCTGACCTACATTAGCCTATGCTGAAAAGATTACATGAAAACTGAGATATGATGAGCTACAGAGAAAAGCTAAGACACTACTCAATTAAGAAAAGCTCATTAAGAAATGTTGAGTGGTTTTGTTTGTTTGTTTGTTTTCAAGGAAAAAATGTTATTTTCTAATAGGACAGACCTCAGAATACTCTACAAGAGAAAAATGTGACAGATTACTCATAGAAGTCCAGCTCAGGATGAGAATTTCATTAATCAAAGAAGCTCTGTCAGACATGCCTGGCTATATATTAGACAAAACTGTTTTTGGCCCAAAGATTATGGAAGGCAAGCTTCTGTGTAGGAGGCAAGGAAAAATTTCATATTCTTTGTTTTTACTTTTCCTCACTGACTTCACTCTAAAAGATGAAAAATTACAAGTATCACAATCATCAAAAGCCTGAATTACCTGATGAAGATATAGGCATTCAACCAAGCACTTGAAAATGTAACTTTTTTGGAGAAACAGACATCTCTTTGTCTCACTTCCTTGAATATAAGTCAGCTAGGCCATCATCAGTGCCAAGCTATGCCAAGGAAACTAAAATCATAACAGGATACCTGAAAGTCATTGGCCTTTTTGAGATATGTGACAATAGTAGATAAGAGTTTGTACTTCTAACCATATAATCTACTAACTAATTTGAAGGAAATATAATCCCTCAATCATTGGTGAAAACAGCAATCGCTTTGAATCACAGTTGTCCAACAGTTACCTTTAACAACAACTCAATAACTTCCGTATGAACAAGACCATGCACTGGCTCTCCATTGATATGAGTAATCAGGTCTCCAGCTTTCAAACCTGCTTGGTAAGCTGCACCTCCTTCTTCCACATTCTGAAAAACCAAGATGAAGAGAATATACAGAAAATGAACTGTTGAACCTTCATATTTTCAAGAGTAGACTTTATTTAATGAATTCTTTGTATAAAACCAAGAAACTTACTAAAGTATATAAAGAAAGAAAAGAAAAATACATTCAGTCCTTTCACCATCAACCACTTAAAACTCAAACTTTCTGTTTAGATGGAGCCTGGAATGGTTTTAAAGCTCACTCAAACACTGTTTGCTGTTACTGGTATTAAGTAAGCTTTGTACAGCAGGGTAGTTTTCATGCATGATAACAAGGAGTAGAAAATTGCTTGGCACACCATGATTTATAAGGTAATTGTCAACGAACAGATGTCACAGGTATAAAATAAAAGTTAATACACCATTCCAATTTTCCGTGGTTGCATATTGCCAAAAAAAGTGCTATCTTACCCAAACAATATGATGCACAGTGTAGATATCGCTGTCACCCACATAAACCCTGATTGCTCGGATGGTGAAACCATACTTTTTTCCTGAACTATGAATTACAATCGGTTGATGAGGACTTGCAGCTGCAATTGATGAATCACGGCTGGGAGACGAATCTCGGGATGATGAAAGATCAGATGACAGAGAATGGGGAGACATAGGGCTTCCCAAAGGAGAAACACCAAACACATCTGTAAGAAACAAATCTGCCTATTAGGGTACATTCTGAGCACAAACAAATTTTGCTTAGTTTTATGAGACTTCTGTGTTCATTTCTATTTTTGTGACACTGCTCTCCAGTGCTTATCAGCTTTTCTTACAGGAGATGAAAGAGAACTAGTCATCCTGGCTGTGCTGCTCTAACATATTGGAGCTGTACTAAGTGAGCTAGTTAAGCTACAACTCTCCTGTTGGATGGACCAAGGACTGAAGTCACATGTACTGCTGTGCATGCACACAGTCAGAAAAAGTCACCACTAAGTAACATTTCTGTCTGTCAGGGAAGGGCCCTTAGCTGTAATGTGACCACCACAAGACTGCACCATCTAGTCATGCAAGTGAATACAGGAAACAAAAATGTGGGATACAGAATTCATTCTGGACTCTCCAATATCTTCATTTGTGTCATAAACCATCATAACATTGCACAAGGCATAAAATTTCAATCAAAAGTATTTATCTCTACCTCCTGGGATCATGAGGGACAAAGCACTTGCAGAAAGGGACTTCGTGACTTTTCCAGAGATCTTCTTTTTCTCTGTGCTTTCCAAACGATGACGAGCAATGTGAGATGCAACTTCACCAACTGGCTTTGAGGAGTTATCCGTACTGTCCACACTCTCACTTCTTCCATTTATTTGATCTAAGTGTTCTGAGAAACTGCCAACTGTACAAAGAAGGGATAAACACACTGAGGGAAAACTGGGGGGCAGGAAGGGGAAATGGCACAACTATGAGATACAAATTTCTCTTTCTGTTAACAAATTCATAGAACAAAATTACAGAAATATGAGTCATTCTTCCAGACTTACAGAATGCATACAGTTTAACAGAATGTATTGAAGCAACAGTTTTATATAGTCACTGACTAAAGTAGAGGTAAAAGCAACTCTTATGTGTCAATAAGCAGTACTCACCTAAGAGAGCTTAATCATATATTTATTTTTCATGTAAACTCCTAAAGTAAACAAAAGGCTCCAATCCTGCATAAGTTGCTATCAGTTTAACAATTTTTCCAAAATAATTACAATTTTTTTAAATTACTAACTTTCACTTTTATTATATGGGTTGTTTTCTACCACAAGGAGAAAGATATCCAGCATCACTAAATTCAGTATTACAACCACAGTGGTCTTAGTCTATCACAGGTAATGAACTTCCACAATGCTGAATGGAAGAATAATCACAATGTTTCAAATACCAAAAAAAACCCCAAATAAAGGCCTTGTGTCATGTGAACAACCTGCATGGGTTTTCATCAAAACCTCAAACTTGTCACAGAAAAGTTGCATGACCTTATGAACATGCACCGCAGGTAGGTTACCTGTCTAAAGACAGAGAAACAATTCCTACTATTTTTTTAAGGTCTCTGAATATCTTTTTGCTAATGGACCACAGAAAAACAAAATTACTCTCAAATGTAACTGATAAATGAAAGAAGAAGATTTCACAGTCTGAGTTATCAATGCAATTGTTGTGCTAATGCTAACACCGCAAGATAGGGGTAGGGGAATAGTGAGCAAGACTTAGGATACTGTACAATCAAGGACTGTATAACTCTGTTGCAGACAACTGGGCAAAGACTTCCCAAGCTGAACTGGAATTCCCTCAGAAGGAGGATCATGAAGGCTTGGTAAAACGAGCACACCAAAAATGTGGACATCTTGGAGAAAAAGTAGGCTCAAGAATGCAGCATAATAATGCCATTTGATATGTCAAAACTATAATTGCCCAGTGACCCATGTGCCAACATACTCAGAAATGCCTGGTGCCAAGTATCACAAGAGGACACTTAGATAAAAGGGAAATTGCCAGGACAAATTTGGCAAATGGATTATGTTTGTACAGCTGTAGATACATATTCTGGATATTTGATTGCCCATACTTGTAAAAAGGCTATACACTATAGTACCCTCTGTACTACAGGTCTAATAATTTTGTACCATGGAATTCCCTTGCAGATCCAAACTGACAATGCATCTCATTTCAAAAATAAATTTGTTCCACATTATGCTGAGCAGCAAAATACCCAGTGGGCTTTTCATATACCATGCTATCCATAAGCTAGAGGATTGATTGAACAAATTATTGGGTTATTGCAAGAGTAGTTGAAAAAATTATAGATGGGAACCTGTCTCACTGGAGAACCCAACTCACAGATGCACTACATACCCTGAACAATAGGCCCATTTGGGAAATGGAAACTCCCCTGATGTGCATGGTTACACCCAATTTGCCTATACAACCAGTAACAGTGAGCAAGACTTCGATTCATTGGGAAATCGTTCTGGGAGCAATGCCCCTTACAGGGCCCCTCTGGAGGCTGCCAGACTGGATCTTTATGCATTAGAATTAGTTAGGATAAATCAAAAGTAAATAAGTTATCAGTATTGGAACAGGAATTCAAATTCCTCCAGGACACTTTGGGTTGGTAACTGCTCCCTTGAGCTTAGCCTTAAAAGGTGTTGATCTTATGGAGGGAGTAACTGATGCAGATTATCAAGGAGAAATTAAAGTAATTTTATTAAATAATGGTGAACATGATTTACTTATTCAACCCCACAACAGGGTAGCACAATTATTGATATTGCCTGTTTTAAAAACAATAGTGAAAAAAGAAGGTCCACCTCAAGTCACTACTATCTGTGGAGATGCAGGTTTTGGATACACCAGTCTTAATTATGGAGCCAAAACACATGTCCAAAAACCAGATGGCCCTCTCATACCAGCTGATAGCCACAGGTAAGGACAATACCATTTTAATCATGAAATCTGGGCAAGAAAATGGGAATATGTCCCTGCAATCAAGTGTTATATGCAAGAATAACCAGATGTTATAGAATCTTGTTTTACAGATTTTGCACAATTGAATTTACCCTGTCTACTGCAATGGCCTGTTTGGAAAAGGATATTATCCATCCAAGTTTATATGAAGACCAATTTGAATTCTGATTGATTTTCACAGATGAAAGAGGACAAATTGACAATGGAAAACTGGTGAAGCAAATAATGAAGGAAATGAGCAAGCTAGCTCATGTACCTGTATAAACGTGGAAAGGTTAGGAGTGAACTTTTTCTCATGGCTGCCATGATTTGAACATGCACTTTTCTTTCTCCTTTGTGCAGCTACCAGTTTAATTTGTATCCCTTGTCTAATTCCAGGTTTTATGCAACTGATCAAGTCTGTTTAAGAAGGGATGCAAACTGGGGCACTGAGTAACAAATGAGGAACAACAGTAAATCGAAGATGCAAAAGTACTGCCTCTATGTTTAATACTTAAATACAAAATTTCAACAGCACTGTTATGGTGGTTGTAGTTGATCTATAGATCAAAGGACTGATTGAAGTGTTAAAGCCTGAACAACAAGCTCTGAGCCAGAGCTGGCCTGTAGATGTTACATTTAGCCACGTAACTGCTTATTAGCCAAAATTCCACTTAATTAGTAAAGCTTTGTATTTATTATGAATGTATTTATCTTTCTGTATTTTAAGACTAGTCAAGACCATGAAGTAGACAGCTGGTCTTATTAGATAGAAATGTATCTATCTTTTGATAGTAGTTGGTCCAAATTGACTCATGATTTTTCTCTGAGCCCTGGCCAGGCTTTGGGTGAAAACCAAGGAGAAAAGAAAGCCTGGTATTTTCTACACTAAATAAGTGATGTAAGCTTGTTTTTTAACAATATAAAAGCTGGGCCCTTTTCACAGCAAAATCAGAGACCTCACCTACAAGTGGACACACTGTGTAGGATGTCCCAATTAACAGGAGTGGTTCTCCTACCCTTTGCTGTGACTAGGGTTCCCCAGCTAACGAGCAGATCTAGATAACGGCCGTGTATTAATGGGGTAAGTGGTGATGTATCTTTCTTAATCACTATAGTAATTCTTTGTCATAATGATGAGGTGCATTGCTCCGCGTATACTTTTATAATTCTTGGCTTCCTTCAGAATTCTTTGCTCTTTAGTACTATAGTAAATTTATAAACTTATTGTTTATATATAAACAATATATATTGTTTATATATAAACTTATTGTTCGTTATACATTTTTTATTGTACTGCTTATTTTGCGTTGACCATCGTCCCCTGGAAAAATAATCATGTAAGAAAAAAGCAATATGGCAGACTCCATAGTCATAGACCAAAGATCAAAAATTCCCATAAGAAAATATATAAATACAGTTCTTTAAGTGCTAAAGACTTCTCTTCTTCACAGAAGAATCCTGCAAAGGCTCTATGGTCAAGTCACCATTTTGTTCACTTGCTTAGCAATCTGCCAAGTCACTGCAGCAATATGAAATGATGGCAATTCCAAAAACGTTGGAGCTTTCCTGTATTTTCATGAAATTTTGTTAGCTTAAGCCTGAGCCTAAACCAGATCCCTTTTGGTATGATTACTTTTTAAAGCAGTTCTGAAATACATGACTTCTAAAGAAATCTTTGAATGCTACTGCCAAACAAAGAAGGTCTGTTACTGTTTCTAGTGTCATTAGACGAGACTCACTGTGACTTACCTGATAGTGTGGAACTGCTGATTGTACTTGCTGGAGTTGTTACTTCAGGTTCATCTTGCCCTATTTCATCGCTCACAAATGTCGACTTTTCCCGGTCTTCCCGGAGTCCCATTGAGCTGGTGGAATCATCCTGTTCTCCTTCGGCTGATACGGACAACTTTGGAAGTAAACTCGAACTGCGTTGCTGTCGGCTACTCTCAGTCTCAGATGAGATGGATGTAGATATTTGTTGTCTGTATTAAAAATAAGCAAACTTTCAAGCAGTTACTGAGATGAGGAGGCCTGCTACCTGGCAAGCAGGATGCAGACCACTTTCAGCACCTTCTTTTACTTACATTTCAGAATATTCTGAACTCCAGCTTAAAGATTCCACAGATGGCAATGTTACATTTTTCCGTTTGTCTCCTGCATCTTCCTTGTCTTCACCTTGTGTTTGACTGACTCGATCTATACTACTGAAAACCTATTACAGACAAAAAAACCCGCCAAAAATCAATTCATCACTGACATGTTTGATATAAAAAGATATGCAAGATCTATGATTCTAAATGCATATACAGTATTTCAGAGTGCAAACTTCAAACTTCTTGAATATTTTCATACTACCATGCGTTTGTGTTCTTAAAATGCTTTCCTATTTTGCTTTCTTGGCTCCCCACATATGAGTACGCAAATACAGCCTGTTCTCATTATCAATTAATCCATTTGCTCCTCATTTCACAGTGTGAATCACGACAGTGCAAACAAAATCCATAGCCTTGGTGGTTCTCAGGACACTGTCTTAGAATCTTTCAATCAGATGGGGAAAGCAGACAAAGTAATCTGAATGTACTTGAATTTAAGAAAAAGCACATGCTCTATTAAAAATAAACTCTGATCACTGGAAGTCTGTTATTTGCTTAGCTGACAAATGGAACACAGTCTGAGAGATATAGGTAGAGATGCAATAACAACTTTAACCAATCAAATAGTCAATGTGTAATAGAGTCGTCAGAAGGACAGAAGTTGAACCACAGTAGAAGGTTGGAAGGAATCCCTGTAGTCCTGTTGTCCTATCCCTCTGCACAAGCAGGGTCACCTAGAGATGGTTGCTAAGGACCATGTCCAGAAGCTTTTGAAGATCTCCAAGGATGGAGACTCCACAACCTGTCTGGTGCTTGATCACCCTCAGACTAAAGAAGTGTTTGTCTTCAGACAGAACTTCTGTGTCTTAGCTTGTATCCATTGCTTCCCATCTAAGTTATCTCCAAAAAGACTATGTAATTTATCAGTATCTGAATTTGAAACGTATGATTAAGTCAATTCATGAAGTTTACACAGAATGAGCGTAACTACATCCACAATTCTTATCTCTGTTCTTCCATGCTATCACAGACACATGTGGTATCACAGCCAGCATAAAATCCACCAGTTTATTAAAGCATAACCTAAGACAAACAAAATACAAATACAAATGTCCCAAATATCTTTTAACGGCTCATAAAATAGATTAAAGAAACTTTTGAAGTAAAAGACTTTTGAAAACAACTGTTGGAAGCTGTGTTAAGACTAAACACTCACTCATTAGGTATTCCACTTCCACTATTTCCCACCAATCCCATCCTCCACTGTATTTCTTGCTCCTACTAGTGTACTCTGTGCAGCAACAATTAGCTCTCATCTCTACTGTAGAGTACATTACCTTTCGGACACTCAGTTTTACCTTCAGTTCAGAGCACTCAAATCACTACCCCAAATCCACATTTCTCCTTGACCAAAACAAACGTTAACAACTGCCTTGCTTTTTTCCTTCAGTCTAATATCATTAAATTATAAGCTACTAGAGGGCAGTACTGTAATTTTTCTTATGCTATCACCTCCAAGATACCCAGGACACAACTGAAGCAACAAGAAAATTATGCACAGGTAAACCAACATAAAGAATGTGTATTAACATTCACCAGAATGGTTTCCCCTAAACATTCTATATGCCATCATGAATTTTCTGCAGAAAATACCATCATAATTTTCCATTAGTATCTTAGAGATTCAAGAAATAACTTTCCTACAGGATCTTCCCATGTTTTAATGTTACTCATTGTAATCTCACTCAATTTCAGTTAACTTTACTGTTTCTTGAAAAAACAATGCCCTATACATCTCTTCCACATTTTTCATTTCCAAACTCTGTACAAGTTGAAAAATGTTCATGTACACAACACACACTAAGATTACGGCAATTTTTACTTACTTTTGAAAATCTGTGTGAACATGAGGAAAATTGTCTTATCTCCAAATTAAAATCTTCATCATTGGTATCATCTTCTTCCTCAGTTTCCATATGGTGGTATTTCTCAGAACGAGCTACAGACAAGGGAAATAAAATATTTGAATTTCTCAGGAAGAATGGACAGCAAGCTTTAATAATAAATGAAAGTCTAATTTTATTCTTAAGATTATTTCTGTTGAAAGGTCAACCCCCCAGTGAAACTGCAAGCTGCCAGTGATTCTGATAAAGGGGCTTTTAAGAGCAGTAAGCAAGAGTCAAAGACAGTGATTATTTAAACAAAGCATTCATCACTTTTTTTTTTTAATACCATAAAATACCTACTGTCAAAATAACTTGTGTCATCTTCAGATTCCAACTGTGGAATAAATTCAGCTTTCTGCCTCAGCAAACTATTCCAGTCAAGGCTCCTGAAGAACTGATGCTGCTTTACCTCATACGCACCACCTGGGGGAGCCAGAGAAAAAATACTGAGCAACTCATAACAAATCCTCTGACATTATCTGAACTACAAGCTAACCTCCTGCCCAATGAGACAAATAGTCATGGAAAGGCATAGTCATCGCTGCATGCATGAATATCTACTACCTATTTCCATGTGAATATCCTAAACTTGTCAGACATCTTCCCTGTCCCAGTTCTGTTGTGCCCATTTCTTCAACAGTGGTGGCACTTTTATAATTTCCCCCCTTCTAACATTTCTATTTAATTCTGGATATTTCTGTCAGCTACTCATCAGTCAGAATCATCAGATGCAGTAGTAGTAGTTATAAAAATATAAATATATGTACTGGGTAAGTACAAGTTAAAATAATGCAGAATGATTCTTAATAGTTGCTTTTTGGTGTTTTATGGCAGTAATACACAATCCTATAGGAAATACCTTATCATTTATCTTCTTACTGATTACTGCCTGCTTCTTATAATATGTGTTAAATAATTACACTAGTTAAAACAATGACACAAGTTAAGCAACAAGTATAAGAGCACAATGCAGTACTGGAAATTTTGTCCTGGGAAGATGGGAGATTATGTCATCAACAAGCATGTATCTAATTCTAAACACTGAACAAATCACCTGCAGCAGCAAAACCTGCTGCCAGCTTGAATGTATCGGGTTTACGTGGCATGGTTTTGGTAGCGGGGGTACTGTAGAGGTGCCTTCTGTGAGAAGCTGCCAGAAGATTTCTCTACATCCAACAAGGCCAATGCCAGCCAGCTCCAAGATGGACCCATCCATCACTGGCTGATCAGCATTTCTTGGATAACACATTTAAGAAGGGAAGACTGCTGCACAACAGCAGACAGAAGAGAGGTGAGATGAACAACCCTGCAGACATCAAGGTCAGTGTAGGAGAGGCAAGAGGTGCTCCAGGTGCTG
This sequence comes from Poliocrania exsul, assembly GCA_035041345.1. NCBI lineage: Eukaryota > Metazoa > Chordata > Aves > Passeriformes > Thamnophilidae > Poliocrania > Poliocrania exsul. The sequence goes on from JAWWLZ010000094.1 coordinate 49,689,103, forward strand.
GAGCAGAGACTCCCCTTGCAGCTCAAGGTGAAGACCATGGTGAGGCAGCTGTGCAGGTGCAGCCTGTGGAGGACCCCATGCCAGAGCAGGTGGATGCCTGTAGGACACTGTGATCCCATGCAAAAGCCCTTGCTGGAGCAGGCTCCTGACAAGACCTGTGGCCCTGCGGACAAAGCAGCTCACACTGGAGCACGTTTGATGGCGGGATTTGTGACCCCATGCAATCCATGCTGAAGCAGTCTTGTTCCTGAGGGACTGCGCTCCATGGAACGGACCCACACTGAAGCAAGGAAGAGCATGACAAGGAAGAAACAGCAGGGACAGCATATGATGCACTGACAACAATCCCCATTTCCTGTCTCTTGCACTGCTTGAAGGGAGGAAGAAAATCAGGAGTGAAGCTGTGCCCAGGTAGAAGAGAGGGGTGAAGGGAAGGTGTTTTAAATTTTTTCTTATTGTTCATTATCCTACTCTATTACATACACTAACTTTCCTGATTTGAGTTTGCTTTGCCCATGGCAGTAACTCCCTGTCCTTATCTCAACCCACAGCCGTCTGCATACTTTCTCCTCCCATCCAGCTGAGCAGGGAAAGGACAGAGCAGCTTGGTGGGTACACCTGGTGGGCAGCCAGGGTCCACTCAGCACATTCATACAGCACTCCTGTATGTCAAGGCTAAGTAAGGCAACAGCCATAGAAAAAGTGTGAAATCTCCAAGATTAGTTTCCAAGTAAGTGTTTGATTTCTAGGTTGGGTCCTTAGCTTTTCTGACTGGACCAGGGAAAAATTCATAGAAGCCAGATCTTCTCAGAAGAGATCAAAATCACATTTCGTCTAAGTCACTAGCTAAGGAGTGAATATTTTTCTGAGCACAGGAATGAGGTATTACATCAGAATTGTACAATTCTTGATTAGTATCAGACACTTCAAACCCAAAGAAGTCTTTTTCATGTCATTTTCCTTCTTCAAAAGCAGTACCTATCTCTCTTCCTTCAACTTACCTATGCTACTCAGATCTCCTGAGCAAATAAACAATGACAATTTTCATGAAGTGCTAAGCAGCTTTCTAATATGTATTAAACAGACAGGTCTGTCACTTCAAATGCATGATGGAACCTGGGATAAATGGTGCTATTTTTCAGTGCCTTCATGGGACTCATCACATTGCAGCCTTCACTTCTGTGAGCTGATTCTAATATTTCAAGAATATTAGAATTTTGCTGCAGATTCTGAACCCCATGCCTCAAAGAAATGTCTGCCTGATTTCCTTCTTCAGCCTGCCAACTCTTACACAGACCAAGCACTTTAAAGACATCAGTCCCTAAATGAGCATGACACGAGATCCACGTGGTGGCACTGACAATTTCAGTAGTTAAGCCAGCTTTATTCTAGCCAATTCACTTTCTCAATCAGCTGTAGCAAAAGAGGCAGAATTTACAATCCACCTCACAGAGTGATAGCCTTGAATTAACACACTGTTTACCAGGAAAAAGTATCCTGGCAATAAACCAACAACTGGTGTTGGGGCCCAGGCCCTAGGTGGGTCTGGAAGTTTCTGGATTTTACCTGCAAAACAACCACACATCAGAACCGCCCCCTGTAAGGGGCTTTGGACTTTATCTTATATGTACAAAGAAGCAGCCTGTACCAATGGGGTCAAGGTGCTGACCCCTGAGGCGGAGTCAGACCAGAGGTCATAAATGCAGTTGTAATTTGAATAAAGCTGAGTTTGCCTGGTTACACCGTATCAGTGTCAGCGACTACACCTAAACCGGTCTGCGACAAACTGGAAAGAATATACTTAAAACAAGAGAATAAAACTAGTGGATTTCCATTTTGCCTTTGGCAGTAGTGTCCTCTGCAGCAGATGAAGTAGACAGCAAGTGCAGAAGCTACTGGGCCATGACACGTTATGGGACAAGAGACAGCAATAAACTTTGCTGGATGCCACTTACTCCAGTCCATCAGTTTCTCTATGGGTTGCTCCCACAGGTTCCAGACATTCAGAGAGGGACATGCAGTTAATTAATCTTAGTCACTTCACCATGTCCCAAAGGAAACCAAAGGAAGGTATGTCATTTGGGACCATGTCAATAATACTAAGGGTCTGGGTTATACTCACATTTCCCGTGAGCAGCTGTGGTAAGGCCAGTTAAGAACTGATTCTTACAACTTCTTTTTAAATGACGTCTAAAAATATGTAGCACAATCTGACCACTGGACTCAGTTTTGCAAGCAATTTTCCAAGTACTCTCATGCCAACTCACCCCACCACTTGGTTTCCTTAGCATCCCCAATCTATTTATATTCATGGCATAAAATGTTCATGTAAACAAGACCATACCTTTGTACTTGGGTTCTTTTATGTAGGAGGCCTTTATTTGCTGTGTTTACCTAGTGCTTTGCCCAATGGGATGGCAGTCTGTGACTAGGGTTCCCCATACATCATCACTTTAAAAATCATGCATAATATTTTTCATTACTGCCTCTCACAGAAACTCCCAAATAAATCTTGCTCCATCGAGTAAAAAAATAAACTGTTACATAATGTACAGTTCTTTCATTGGCCTATGCAGGCTCACTAGCCCTAATGATTTCTTAACATTCACATTTTTGTTTTAATTCTTTTTCATACAAGGTGGTAGTGCTTGATGAATAAGAATATCAAGACTTTTCACCACACAACCTCAGAGAGTCATTTCTGAGTAACTAGTTTGAATACTCATCATCTATCCTAAAACCTGGAGGAACTAATTTGCCAGGCTAAGGTACTTCTAAAAAAAGAAGCTGTGTATTGATTCCCCTTCTCTACTTCTGTGTTTAGTTATTCACACTGTATTCATGAAGAAAACCCACCCAATGCCTAACAGCTTTGAGAAATGTGTTATCAACTTCAGAGTAAATGCAAATGAGCACATGTAAACTCAAAACAAACAAACAAATTAAAAAAAAAATAAAAAAGACAAGACAGTCATCATCTTGTTAAGTTACTATTACCAGTGTGAATCTATGAAATACCATTGGTTACAATGGTGAGTTGTCACACTGCTTGTCCAGACAGATGTTTCCCAAGTAAAACAAAAAGATGAACAAAAGCTTCCAATGTTGAATACAGAAGTTACTGCTAGAACATTGACAATTTAAAATTAGTGCCTCCTAACCTGTTCCCAGTCTTTCCAAAGGATTCTGCCTGAGCAGCAGGGTAATCAGGTCCTGGGCATCTGGAGGTGGTGCTTCATCCTTCTCAGGCCAGTTGATTTCGTCTGAAAAAACCCAGAAAGTTGTTTGCTATTACTGAAGTCTGATCTGAGCATTCAGCACGAACTGTGTGAAAGCACTCATCATTACTTAGCATGCTGCAGAGTTAAGGCAACTTTTTCAAGTTACTCTCTTGGATACCAACTACTTCCAATTTTTACGCTCTTTATACAGACTCCATGAATGTATTATGTTCCCCTTTTCCTTGGAAGTATCCTTTAACCCAAAACAGTGCTCAGCAACAGAACAAAAGAATGCTTGGCTCATGAGAAACTTTTTCAAAATACCAGCACAACTTGTGCATTCATCTCCCTGTCCCCCCAAATCATGGTTTAAATTGTAGTTGTCTTTCATGAAAACTGTTGTTAAGATGAACACAGCTGACGTGACACAGCAGTTGCTGCTCACACCTCTATTCCTTCTATAATGCCAGGAGACCCACTGAAGTCATTATATACGTGACTAAGGGTCCAGGTATCAGATTCTGCTCTGGAGACATACACCACAACGGAGCTTTTCTTACAAGAGTCTTGTACTTCCAAGGAAAACCACCTCAGTCTACAGATTCTTACAGGATTATGGCTTTTGCACTTCAGGGCTAGCTGGTCGTACATCAGGCAATCAAGACAGGACACCCTGCATATGAACATGAACTAACAGCCAGCACAGCAGGTTCTGTCTGGCTTTTAGCAGAAGCTGTCTCCACAAATGTAATATATTTAGACAAAACTCTGCAGAAGTGTCTTGGAAGGTTCAAAGACTTTGGCATCAGAGAAACAGAACATTAGGAGCTCCAGAAATACAGAACGTTGTTAAGGATTTTGTTGTCATTATGTGACCCAGATTTTTCCTTCAAAATAATCATATCTGGAGAAATTATCATCAGAAGCTATATACAAGTTTACCCTTTGTATTTCAGACTTTAAGGAAAGGTACTGAAATAAACAGTTGTGAAATATATCTGTTTCTGAAGCTATATTTTAAACTCGTATCACTTTTGCCAGGCCTCCCACAGTTGTCCTTGGGGGAAGAAACTGGGGAGCAGGAAAGGCAACCTACAATGAAGAAGGTGGCAGCAAGATTTTACAGTAGAATTTGAAGCAGAATTTCAAGATTTTGCCCACAATAACTGGAATAAAAGCCTAGGCTACACTTTGAGCTCTTTAACGTGGCTTTAACAGTCAATGCGAGGGGATCGTTTATTTTAGCACACAAAAACTTATTGAACAACAGTTCTCCTGGAGATACTGACTAAGAATTATTTCAGTAATTACACATATTTCAAAGGGAAGAGAAAAAAATTGTAAGTCAATATCAAAACAAGAAACTAAGCTAAACAACAGCCTTGGAGAGTCAGTGCAAACAGATCAGGTTTACAAATACACTTCTATAAATAATTTCTGTAAGATAAATGGACACCTTCAAACAAATAAAGATATTTACGTAAGTATCAGCTAGATTGTAACACATAATATGTTTTACAAAACATAAAATTAATGCCACATGCAAAATAAAAGTCTAAAGTACAAATTTTGTCATTAATTTTAGGCTACTCCCTCCTCTTTTTTCCAAGTCAGAGTGTGCAAGAATAAAGACACAGGTGCATGTGTCTGGAAATGCAATAAAATCATGAGTTATTTCCATGTTTTCCTGCCTACAGCTTCCACTGCAGTTTAAATCTGATTTGGAAAATAAAGCATGAATATGTATTGCAGCCATGAGGCATTTTGAAAAAAGACATCATTTGTTGCTTGTGTTAATTAAACAGTTCATTCTTTTTGCCACTCAGGCCTCAGTACATCATATCAGAACACAACATGGTTATATATCTATGAATAGTTAGAATGTTGCATAAAGAGGTCACAGGCACTTCAATGCAGTTTACAAACAAGCCCAGCTTTCAACTTCAGAGATGATGACAGAGTGTCTCCTTAAGTACAAAAGGGGGTCAAGTTGCATCCTCAGAGAATAAGGAACCAGAGGTGAATTCTTAGCTTCTGGATCTTTTAAGCAGACCATAAAACAGACTGCAAAATACTCAGCAATGGATAGAGACCCTCTACATCTATGCATCTGGGAAATTTATGGAAACAGCAGGTAGGACAGTAAACAATTCTGTTTAATTATCATTCACTTATGTCACAAGCCACACAACAACACTTAGGGTCAGTTTGCAGGTTAAGATCTAAAAGGTTATTCAATTTTAAATGGAAGAAGAACAGCTGCTACAGAAATAACAGTACACTAAAACAATCACCAATGAAATCATTAACAATCTGTGAACTGAGTTTGTTTCCTTCTCTTTCTCATTATTTATTATTTGGGAGACATTTGTTTTAGAGTTTTATTACATATTTGTTCATTTCCTCATTGTGCCATAAGGCATTTTCCAGTTTATGGACATTTAACTGTTTCTTTCCTGGTATGATTTCTTTGCCAAAGACTGAAATCACTATTGCCATACCAGCACTACTTTTTTACTGATACTGCTTTACTTTTACAAACAATGCAGCTTAACCATTGTATTACATATCACTGAACTTCTGTACTTAGAAACAATATACAGTAAGTTCAGTTTTTAATCCAAATTTATCCTTGCTATTTTGATAGTGTATTTTGTTTTTCAATATTACAATAATGACAGAGTCTTTGAGCAAAACTAGCTTGAAAACCTAGTATCAGTAAAGTTGTAAATACATTTCCTATTAACAGAAATTGAATCATTTTTCTTTTGTGATGATCCTCACCACTGATTACTTGTCCAAACAGCTCTTCTGGTGTATCTCCAAAGAATGGCACACATCCAACAAGAAATTCATAAAGAATGATTCCCATAGCCCACCAGTCCACTGGTTTTCCATAACCCTGTCTCAGTATCACTTCAGGAGCTATGTATTCAGGTGTACCACAGACCTAAAAGAAAGAAAACAAGCATGATGGTAAAACAAGTTTAACTGAGCTATGTCACATCATTTATAATTCTTGAAATCATATGGAAACATGGAAAAATGGAATTCAGTCAGGCTTACTCTGTGTAACAGCTGAGTTTGTCTAACAGCTAATGCTTTTATAACAACCTACCTACATTAGGAAGCATCATAATAAACATTTGCGTATCTGTCAAGTAAAGGACAGTTTGATCTTGGTGCATGGGAATCCATCATAGGAAGTATTTTATTTAACTTACAACTATCTTTACATGAAGGTTATGATGGTTTTATCTTAAGGAACTTTTACCATGAACAGATTGTGAGCAAAGGTAATGAGGCATGCTTAAAGAGAAATGGGCCATAGCACGGATTTTAGCACCCTTGGTTATACAACGCATAATGAGCTCCACAAGTACTCTGTTGAGACTTCTGAATTCCTTATAAAAACAGTTTCCCATTTGTCTCTCTCCCAGATTCACTTGAACACAATGAGGTTGTTCATCTTTCTAATAGAGACTAATGTAGAAACTGCAAGGCCTAGAATAATCTGCAGGGCATCACTAAACTGATAGACTCAATAGGAAAACCAGAGCAGAAGTAACAATGGTTTATTCACTATTACAGCATATTCTGGTGGCAAAAACATTACTTCATGTGAATACTCAATGCAGAAATGAAAAAGGCTGTTTCTTACTTGTTTGTCAAGGAATTCTCTAGCATCCTTCTCAATGTGACCCTCATAGAGATTGGTCGTCAAACTCATAAGCCCCACTTTCGACAGGCCAAAGTCTGTAAGCTTTATATGGCCCATGGATGTTACCAATAAACTGAAAAATAGAAAGATTTGAAGTTATTGTGATGTAATTCAACATTCTGTGCTTATAATTGTTCATACTGTTAAAATACCTACAGAAAAATGTTTCATTAGCACTGTAAAAGTATAAATACAGCTTAAGAAGTAATTTAACTAGGTACAAATCAAACAGGTTAAAAATCTCAGTCTTACTTTTGTTACTATTATTATCAGAAGTAAACAAACCTTTTATATGTTACAAAACTATATAAAGTCTTGAGAGCTGAAAGCTAGAAGCTTTGAAGAAAGAGCAAGTAATCATCTGAAATACCTAAAATAGGCTATACATCGCTTTTGAAGTGAGGTGAGTGTTTTCTCTCTGTAGCAAGTTGAGTCATGCATTTAAAAAAACCCCTCAGATATTAAGTTAGTAACTAATACTGCACTGTCCTAAGGTATCACACTATAAAGATATCATCTATTAACATCCATGACTCCAATTCTCCTTGTTTTAGTCTGAAAGAGGAAGAAGATCAATAGAGTTGTAATGGCCATATTTTGCACTTGATCTAATTGCTATAATGTTAATTTACAAGTATAGGAGCAATACTGTACTTTTAAATACTGAAATTAAAAAACCTAACTGCCTCAAAAAACAAAATAACCCTCAAAAACTACGCAGTAAGAAATATTTCTCCATTTGTTCAATCTTGTCTTCATATATGCCAGTATCTGCAAGCTGACATTTTGTATTGATCACTGGTTTAAGCGTATTTTGAAAAAAACTTCTCCTTAATAACCAAATGCATTTTCCCTTCCATTTCAACCAGAAGAGCAATACTTTTTTTTTTAGCTACACTGATAGTCTCTTCCATCTTAAACACAGAAATTTCTTAATTAGCTATTTTGGAAAAAATGCATTTTCTGTTACTGCAAGTAACAAAAATTCACATCTGTGTAAGAAGTGTGAATTTATACAGAATTTGTAAGATAACACCCCACAAATATAGCCTAAGCAAGTTTAAACCTCCCATATTTTGTCTAACAATTTCAAAGTCCTCTTTCAGTTATATTTCATATACATACTTGTCTGGTTTCAAATCTCTGTGTACAATTCCATAATTATGAAGATATTCCAAGGCCAGAACAGTCTCTGCAAAGTACATCCTTGCCATGTCTACAGGTAAGGGACCCATATTCTTCATCAAAGTAGCACAGTCTCCACCTGTGAAAGCAGGACAAATGTTCTAGATGATGCAATAAAGTATGATGTGTGTCAGTAAAATACGATGCAGGAAGGGACACAAGTAATTGTCATAAATGTTTATTTTCTAATCAGATGACTCAGCTGTAACCCTACCAATTACAGTACTGCAAACACAGTGTGAAGGCAGGAGAGATCAGTACAAGGATTCACCTGGATACCAATGTTAAAGGTTCAAACACAGGAAGGGGGTGCTGGGAAGAGTCCCTCAGAGAATTTTTCTCACCCTACTAACACAAAAGTTTGGACTTGGAGTGCCAGGACTGAGGACAAAGGATGGCTGATGACTTTCAGATTCCAGCTGAATTGTGGGATGGAGGTGAGAAAACAGAACCCCAGCACCTGGGGGTGGGGAGAGGTTTTTTGCCCTGTGTACTGGCTTGACTTCTGGGGGCTTTTCTTTGGGCAGCTGCAGAAAAAGAGCCACTGCTTGCTGGTGAGAGCGTACAGAGAGGAAGAGGGAGAGCGAGAGGGAGGGAGAGCGAGAGGGAGGGAGAGCGAGGGAGAGAGCGAGGGAGAGAGCGAGGGAGAGAGCGAGGGAGAGAGCGAGGGAGAGAGCGAGGGAGAGAGCGAGAGCGAGAGAACAGCCCAGGGTGTAACACGGTCCATAAATATCACTGCTCTTGTTTTTTTACGTTTGGTGCTGGGGGAGTAGGTTGCTCTGGTCTGTTTACAGTTATATGTGTATCTACATATATATATAGATATATGTATATAGTAGTTAGGAACAGTTAACCTTCTTATATCCATTTTCTAACTAAAGTTCCTTTTTCTTAAATGTAATAAGGACTGACATGATTATTGAGGAGGAATCTTCTCTGGTCTTTGGTAAACATTTTGGTTTTCCCTCAAACCAAGACACCAATAAAGTACATGCTGCTACCTAAGGGAACAAAAAAAGGAAAAAAAAAGGTGGCAGGGAACACAACCATACCCTTCTGCCCACTGCTCTCCTTCAGCCTGAGTACCTTTTCAAATTGTCTACTCTTTCCTAATTCTTTGTAAAAGTAACTAATACAAATACCTCAATACGTGCTAATGAAAATTTGAACTCCACAAAAAAAGCAAACATTTCCACATGAACTCTGAATGCTAGCTCACTTTTGATTAGAATCTATAAGGAACTTACTGTAAGAGCAGTTATACCTCATTACAGCTGCAGCACAAGTGTTTTACAAGCTGTTTACTGGGAGACAATGACTGGGGGGAAAAAAAAAAAAACAACCAACAGAACACCTTGCTATTGGATCTATATCCTAAATCTGAACTGCCAGAGTACAGAGGACACACAGACGGGACTTTTGTAACACAAGTACTTTTTGGGTTATTTTTCTTTCTTGGTGTATGAAAACTCTTCTTCTGTAAAACAGGACATTTTACCTTCAACATATTCCATGACCATGCATAAATGACGTCTTGTTTCAAAGGAGCAATACATGCTGACAACAAAGGGATTTTCTGCAAATGTCAGGATATCGCGCTCAACAAAGGCCTGTTGGATCTGGTTTCGGAGGATGAGATTCTGCTTATTAATTTTCTTCATAGCAAATCGTTGTCTGGTTTCTTTGTGTCTCACAAAATAAACCGCACTGAAAAGTTCAAATGGGAGAGAAAAAGAAAAATGATTAAGTATTAAAAATGCATTTTAAAATACATTTTTAATTAAAAAATATTTTAAAAAACCCTGTATATATATTAAAGACTTGTTTCCAAGTCTGTAGTTGATGTGTCTTTCACACCAAATGGTTACAAACCTCATTTTGCTTCATAACCTCAACGACTCTCAATCAACACAAGTTAGTACCCAAACTAAAACCATACAATGCTCCTCCCCTTTACTCGCACCTTCCCCAAACAAACAACAGATATAATAGCAAATGCTCAGCTCAAGTGGATTTTGGGCATTCCCATTAACAAAGGTTTACATACAAAACCCAGTTATGGCACAGTGTTACACAAATCATTGCGACAAATGCTTATTCTGTATGTGTGCTGTAAGGTAATTATGACTCAGACTTAGTCCAGGGGATTTTAAAACATGTCACAAGTTTTTTATGAAGGTCGCTCAGAAGTTGCTCGATGGGGCAGCTCCCTCATTGCAAGGAGCAAAACCCTCTTTTCTTCTTCAGTCCCTGACAGCAGCACTGATCTGCATCAGAAGTAGGTCATCAGTAGGCAACCCAAAAAAAAAAAAAGATCAGAGCATTAACCAACTGGTAATGTGGGACTATGATGTATCTTGATAAGCAGGATTTCCGCTGGGGTGCTGGGTACAGTTTCCTGTAAGTTTGGTTGGATAAGGCAAAGGCAGAGAGGGAAGCAGAGAGAAAGAAAAGCACACTTGGGCAAACCTTCTTTCTTTCAAAGCTAAGGAGCAGGAATCACCCTCCTGTGGAACACTGACATAGGACATTACAGCTGCATTTCTCAAAATCCCTTGCAGTAAATCCTGAAAATGTTTGCCTTGCTTGAAATCTACTTTGTAGCATTTAATGCTTATACCATCTCCAGAATATAATTCACAGTAGTGAGTGTTTATGGAAAGAAAGGACTAAAAGGAGAAAACAAGAGGGGAAAAAATAGGACCCAATTATGGAATTTTTAAATTCAACTTACTGTCCCCCCATGAGGTCCCACTATCAGCATACAATTATTTAAATACAAAAAGCAAGTCTTGCCTACTATTTTTATGACTTCCCACAGAGACTAAAGTTACAGGCACTAAAAAAAACCCCAATATTTCTCCTTTCCTTTGTTGAGAAAAACTTTCTAGATAGGAAACTTTCTCTTACTGATTCCAAAAGCTTCCATTAATCCCTCATTCTTGTCTAAGCACAGAATGGGTAAAAGACATTACATGATTATGAAGTAGGTAAAAACCACCCTGGGCAAACCTCAAGACAAATTCCACCCTTTGTGCCTCCTACTGAATCTGACTCCCTTCTGTCCCTCCCAAGCTGGAATACAGCTCCAGTATCCCTCCTGCTGGCTTCATGCCTGTTGTCCTGCACCTCTTCCTACTGCTCCATGTAGTTTTCCCTCCACCACTTCATTATAACTATTTCCCGTGCTTTTCTTTCCCTTATGTTTTGGCTTTCTGCTCTTGTTTGTTGCTATCAGATGTCTTTCAGCCTTAGCTGCTTCATCTCCTGTAATTTCATCTTTTCTTTTCCCTGTTTCAGTCCTGCGATGTGCTCCTGGCATGTAGAAAAGTAATGCCTGAAGCCTCAGTCCCTTAAAAAAACTAGTTACGAGAAAGAACTGAGGACTGACTGAGGACTCAGCATACACTCAAGAGTTTTAAATTGGACTTTGTGCCAAGACGCACTTTTGAAAGGCAGATTGTACCACAGTATGTCATTACAGCATCTTAAATAAATCCTCCCTGCAGATCACATGCATCTGTAAGATCATTACTACCATATTTAAAAATGATAAACCAGGAAGCTTCAAAGACTCTTTAATCCAGTCAATATCTGGGACATGCTGGCTCTATTTTCCCAGCAGTCTAAACTTCATTCTCCAGTCTTACAGTCACAAGCAGACAACTGTATCACTTTCCTCCAGGATTCTGTTACTCCTCAGAAAATACTGTTTTGTTCAAGTGTTCCAGACTCATAAGACAATGGCAACACAATAGTCTCTCTCACTTTTACACATGCATATCCACTGTTTATGCTACACCAAGTGCTTTTAAATGATCTTCAGCATACAAAAATGTTTAAATATCCCCACATCCTCTGATTACAGTAACTCCAGCAAACAGTGAACCCCCCATGCCAGCAGGATGTTAATCATTAAATGCTGCTCATGATCTTCAGTATATTATAAAGACAATACCAAATTCAGGGAATATTTGACACAGAAACAATGTAGGAAGAACACCCAGATTGCCCAGTTGATACATTTAATGACAGTGGCATGCCCTGTCTGCCTGCAAAGCCACAACCACAGTAGTACTGTTGCAGTCCTCCGATTGTTTCAAGTGAAGAACTGCTTTCCCATCCAACCCCCAAGCTTTCTGTTTTTGCAACGTGGCAACAAGAATTTCCAAAACATCCTATGATTTCACTGTGAAATTTCAACAGGTATGCAAGTGCTCTGCATTTTACTAATGCTGTAGTTCAACACAGCTAAAAAGCTTCGTTTTCAGGAGAAGTAAGAACATTCATCAACTTTAGCACTGTCCAAACATTACCTTATTTCATTTCTAACATAAAATCTCAGCTTGAAAAAGTATCTCCATAATACCTCTTGCTAGCCACAAGTATCAAACACTGTGCACAAATTGTTAAGATGACCAAAAAAAGATAAAATATTTAACTGGTTTCCTGAATTACTCCAACTTAAATATTATGCAATCTATCACTCCAATCTTGCAGCAGTAATTCCTGTTTTTTTCTCTGAACTAAAAAAATCTCTAATTATTGAAAAAACTTGACAGACAGGCGTAAGGCCCAATTAACACCTCTTCAGTAACTTCAACTTTTAGACCCATTTTACAATCTAGTCTACATTCAGTGCTTAGGGTAATATAGCTGTATTACTTGTTTTGACCTGATTTTCTAATCTGTCAAAGGACCTTGAACTCCTTGTGAAGACACAGATACTGTACTCACTGCTTTAAAATTTCACCTGCTGACCAGGCGAAATATATTTTCACAAGCAATTTCCTGGAGACTGCTAAATACCGTACTAGCCCAGAATTATGTCTGACACTGCACCCAGTGAAGCTACTTGTGAGGCTGTGATTCATGTTACAGCAACATGGTAAAGTTTACAGATAGTTATTTAAAATCAGAATTTAAAAGCAGCACTGCACCACCTCCTAGCTAGGCAATGTCTGTCATCAGATCAGTTACTCAGGGGCAGAGGGAAAGGCTACCTAAAGCACTGCAGCAGTCCTGACATACTAGTATCCAGTACAGTGTTGGTCTTCCAAGCTCTGGGACAATCTGAACAGCCTTCTCTCTGCAGTATTTCAGACTTACTTTAGTCTACCTAGAAAGAAATGAGAAGCTTGCAACATGATGAAGAGAACATGATGGCTTTGATCCTTCTCCCACAACTGGTACTAGTCCTAGTTGTTCTAATATGTCATCAATTTTGCAAAATAAAACCACCTCTCCACACCTTACAGTAGCAATGACTTCTATCTTTATGGTAGCTAGTAAATAGTAAACACAGACTCAAAGTGATGAAACCGCAGTCCAAAATTCTGATGGGTAAACTGGCTGGTACTACTTAAGTGAACCTACAAAGCCACACTTTACCCCATCCCCTTCTACTTCAGTGGCTGCCAGGCTGATGATGAATTAACCTGATTAATGGGGTTTTATTCTACAGCTCAGTAACTTCCCTAGTCCCCTTCCCACTACAGCACTATGAACAGAGTAGAGAAGGGACGGGAATGAACACTTCCAGGTTAGGTGCCGCAGCTGCTCAAGACAACACTGCTTACGAGTTTTTAAATTTATCAAGCAACCCCATTAGTCAGTATGTCATGCACATATTGCAATTACCACCCCTGTAGAAGCCAGAGCATTCCAGGCAGGAGCAAAAGTGGTATCATACATTTGCTTTAAGCAGATACAGTTGAACACTGGTGAAGACATACTAACATCACTCGCTTCCCTGAGATCAAATGTAATATTTATTTTTGTTGAGCTGCTTCAGGAGAAACCAGACTGATGCTAACTTGAAGAGATGGACTACTACTACTACCTGCTACCTCGTGCAAGTTGGGAATACAGAAAAATGTTGCTGTGATTGCAGAAAAAGTTTAAAATTTGGAATGTATGAAAAGTTTTGCATGACTGAAAATAGTCATATAGACAGCTTGTGAAACCCTTAATGACTTGGCCAGAAATCCTATGTTTACTGATTCACAGCTTGTTTAACTTCTTGTATATTCCTAGCCATTCCCAAAAGCCTCATCGACTACACCTCATCTACTATACAGTCATTTAATTGCACTACAAATGAGTTTAACCAATCAATTACAAGTAGAGAACTGCTAAGATATTTACTCAAATCTTCACAAAGCCAATAAAGTATTTAAACTCATCAAGTTTAACATATCTGACAAATCTCTGCTACAGCATGCCAAGACCAACAAAATGTCAAGCAGTCAAAACTTTCACTAATAAAGGCAAAACCACCACAGCATCATAAAAGAACTGATGGGGGTTTCTTTACCTGGTTCAGAATTAAACCCTCCATTACAGCCTCAAAGTAAGTAAAGTATTACTACAGCATACTGAAACTTTAATGTCAGAGTCCAAAACATGTCCACTGACATTCTCTGAGAATATATCAATGAAGTACAGGTAAAATTCACACATATTTGTGTTATTTCAAAAAATTAATGGCCTGGAAAAACATGAGAGGGAAAAAAAAAACCTTGTAGCATAGCAACAGGAACTTTTATTTCAGCTGTTTATACTTGTAAATGAACTGCAATAAATGTCTTTGGGACAGTTTATCACTTAATATTCACATGAAACAGGTATTATTGGTTTATTACACTACATTTTCTACATGGGTTAGAGAGCATTTAGGTTATCTTGATATGTTCCACTTTAAATCTGACCACACTTTTGAGTGAATTAACCATCAAATGTATTTGTGCCAACGGAAAAAAGAAAAACCCACTTAAAAAAAAATTGGTTTGTTGATTTTACAATCTTGCATATCACGGTAGAGATTTTCAAGCACACAGAGAGTTTTGAAACAGTGGTATCCTAGAGAATTTAGCAGTACAAGCCTCTTCAACTTACAGTATTTAATAGGTGCAAAATCACTTTTAGAAATAAGTAAATACATTCTGTTTATTATCTGACATTCTCTGAGGGTGTTCTTTTCCCTCTACATGAACTGTAAAGGGCTGTTTGTTTTCTCTTCTTTTCTTCTAAGAAGTAACTATTTAAAAGAAAAATTGCAATCAACAAAATCTACTTTGCTATTGCTTCCTTAAGGATAGAAGTAATAGCACACTACTAAATTGATGAGCTTTTCAATTTCCACTAATACTACCACAGTATAACCTGCCAGCCTTTTTTTACATTTGCTGAAGACAATAATGTTTCATGAAGAATCTGAATACAACCCAAGATATTCTCTGTAAGCTCTACTTTTCTTCAGAGATCTAACAGGGTCTCACCCAACCTTTAAAACATTACCTTGCCAATTCTATGTATCATTGGCTTTTAAAAGGTATTTTGTAAGTGCTGATTTTCCCAGCCACAAATATGAGGGGGGGGAAAAAAAATCATGTGTGCCAAAGATGGCCATGGCTTTTCATCCGTTCTTTTCCAGCCTTTCAGATCCTTACTTGCCTCTGGTTTCAGATGGACAGTTGTCTCCAGTCTGTACTTCTCAATGGTTCATCGAGGCTCCTTTGGACTGTAATACCCCTGGAGAAGACCTACACGTCTACTGAACCTCTGACTTCAGGTGCCAGGCCTAACACTGCTGAGTGCAGTATGCCCCTCTGCAGCTGCTCCCTCCTCTCCCTCAGCACCCAAAAACTGCTGGGAGGCTTGGCAGGTTCAGTGACTCTTGGCATCCCCTTCTCCAACAGGGGCCCATCCCACACAGTTCCTCCTATCCTCTTCCGGTAGACAAAGAGATACTAGGAGGAATGGAGGGGACTTACCACCTGCCAAGGGAAGGAGAAAGTGGTGCATCCAGGGAGAGAAGCAGCATCTACTGCTAACTGCTGAAAGGCTTGTGGGGTAATTGGGAGAAGCTGACATATAGTAAGCAATGAGTTTGCCTATGGAGAAATTCTGAGAAAACTGAGGAGAGGTTGCCTAGTGAGAAGGTGTACTTGAATATTTACATAACTTTAATTCAAATTATGCTATTTCATTCAGGACTTTTGCTGAGCTGTGTAAACACATCTAGACACAAGAAGCCTTCACAGAAGCTGTCATGACCAACAATACTAGGCAGTACTAACCTTTAATCAAGTATCATCAGAGAGCCCATCAGCCTTAGGCCACTGAACAGGCACAGAAAACTCCAGTGAGTAGACTGCAGGTACTTTTTGTCCTATGTCCAAGATTTCTTCAAAGAGTGCTCAATCCTATCAGGTCACTATTGCTTCCTACCTCAAGCAGAGGCAGGGCAGAGCAGGATCAGTCTAACGGGGTCTGTGCTGGAGAGCAGCACAGCCCTTCTCCATTGCCAAGCTCCGAGTCTTATCTGGTCATGGGCTCCTCAACTCAAGATG
>JAWWLZ010000094.1:49718142-49754039 GCA_035041345.1 Poliocrania exsul
ACAAAAGTGCCTACAATGGACAAACACCTACTTTTTTGCTTGTTTTTTAAGCTTAAATAGTAGTATTACCATCAGTTTTACAAAAGGGACAACATTTCGATACCACACAGATCTCTACATGTAGGTTGTGCATCAATTTAATAATTTTAGGATGAAATGAAAACTAATCTAAGGAACACTAACAGATACAAGCAACATCCATGCCAAATTGATACTGATTTCCTACAGTCATAGTGAAATGACAATGACACACACATATATATACACACACACACACACACATACATACGTATATAATAAAGACCACACTTGCAGAGAGGCTTCACATAAACATGCACATAGCAAGGAAGACTAGGAAAAACTGAATTCTAGAAAGATTACCACAATGGGAGGGAAATGCTATAAAAGAATACATACAGAAGAAATACTTCTAGAAGGTTTGATAACATCTGCACAATGGTCTGAGCTGCATTTCAAATTTCTTTTAAATGTTTCCTTTTAAGAACAAATTATGTAATTTAAGGATGCTAATGAATGCAAGGAAAAAGTATAAATATATTAATACCCCTTTCCTCAAATATCACAGTACTTCTATATTCTGAACAGTAGGAGCCATGGACTTAAACTTCATACCACCTCTTGCTTATTCAAAGCCAGAAAGAGAATTAAGAAACTAACATTTAATAATATGGACAATAGAGTACTTTTCATATAATGTGCTATATTTTTGAGTTTAAAAAACCCAACAAAAATACGAAGCTAAGTACAGTTTTCTTAATATAAGCACCAAAATTTTAAAAAACATCAGATGTCTGAGAAGAACTAAATTATGGAGTTTAAAAATGGAAAAAAGAAAAAGGCACCAATGCCAATTCCAGGTGAACTTTGCCTAAATTGAAGCATAATTCTGAACATTATCAATTAAGTCCAAGAAAATTCTTTTGCAAACAAAAAGCCTGGCTATTTTAACCACCTGCAAAATTTAAAGCACTTCTGTAGTTTTGTGGTATAGTGACTTCGTAGAACAGGAAATCTTTTCATAATAGAGAATTAGCATCCCAGAACATAACAAAATGAATGTTTTGGTGACTTTTTTTTTTTAATAACGCACTACCTTATATGCAGATTGAAGAATAATTTGCTGGAGCAGTTTTTAAGTGGTTTTGGGGGCAGGTGTAAATGAGTGAACATGTACTCTAAACTTAACTAAGGGTGAAACTATTTTAAGGGATATACTGTTAACAATGACAACAGCACTTCACTGAATCTTAGCTCAGACATGTTCCCTTGTGTTTTGACACTATCAACTGGCCCATTAAGCCTGCACTTTGACATCATAAAAGTATGATCCTTTCACAAGAATGTCACTGGTTCAAAATTTCCTCTTGACTAGTAAGCAAACTATATACTTTTAATCTTTAAAAAATATGTTTTTAATAATCATGGAACAAATCATTGATGTATTAAGTTTTGCACTGCTGTACGAGGAGAAAAAGTTCAAAATACATCAGCTGCAGAAGTCTTATTTATTCAACAGAAGTTAATAAAAAAGCATCATAGGAAAAAACCAAAACCCAACCAAAACCTTTAGCAACTGCTTGTGCATTCATAAGAAAAGAAATCAAGACAGGGACCACATCTTAACATTCCAGTTGGAAAGCTTCTAGCTAATATCAAATCTGCTGGTCTATTGGATCAACTTTGTCTCTTAACATACTATCAAATCCCACACAAACAAATGAGTATATTACATTCTGCACTCATTGCCTTAAAAATGATACATAAATAAACTGCAGCAACTTATATCAAGGGGCATTTATTTGTTTAGTTTCAAGTTCCTCTTAATTCATTTAGCTGATTATTTTATGAAAGTTTCAACACTTTTAGAAAAGACATTTTTACTGTTAACAGTTCAATTATGAGAGGATTGTTAGAAATAACTAAATAACCTTTTGCTCATGGAAAGCTAAGGGTTGCTGTCAGTTTTCTCACCACAGCAGGCTTTTAACAACAGTAGAGTTGATAAAAAGCAAAGTGAGTATGTTTACTCATTTATTTACAGTAAATGGAATAAGCAAGCATTCTCCTTGGGGGCTTAAACACACATAAATTTATAACTTGCACTGCATGACATAATGCTATTGTTTCTGAAATCTTTACAACACATCTATTCCAGACTCATATACTAGGATGCCTTATAGTCTTTGCAGTGGTCATTATGTAGATTAAACAGCTATAAATGCCACTTTCAGAATGAGTGAACAGTCATGATTCAAGACAACATTCAAGACAACACTTAGAAAAACAGATTTAACCCCATTTCAAGCGAACAACAGCAGTCTCATGGCTCATACCTCCTGCAGCAATTTGTCTAATTTCTGCTGTAATTCAAGGAAGTATCGTGATGTGATGAGGCCCTGGCGAGATTTATCCAAACAATCTCGAGCCAGTTCTGTGATCTGATGATGGGTAAAACTGAGCACTCCATCTGCCAGTGGAAGGATGTTCTCTGGAGAATGATTTGTTATAATGTCCCGAAGCCTCTCTTCCATCTGAGCTGTGGCCTATAGACAAGTAGTTATGCAATACATTAAATTAGCTTTACGTGACACTAATAGCCTCAAAGCTTATTTCTGATTCTAAAACATTTTTCTATTGCCTAAGAATTTACCTAGCTGGAATGCATGAAACATCTGATGCCAAAACCACAGTATACTGAAAGGCAAAGTGACAGATGACACTTCCCCACAAACCAGTCCAGAGAAGTAACAGCCTTCCTGTTCTACCACACAGCTCCTCCTCCTTGTCTGCCACTGGTAATTAACAATGCAGTAATCTTGTGATGATCACTACACAGAACTAAAGAAACACCCATAACTGTAAAGCTTTTAAGTCAAAGCCAAAGTAGATAATGAAAATAAAAAAAGAAGAAAGACCTTGGTTAGGGGGGGTGGGGAGGGGTGTCTGCTTTTTTCTGTTAGACTTGCAGATACTACAGACAGGAATATCCTCCTTCCTTTCATAAAGGTTATTCCACAAAAATATTCCAATGGGCAGAGTTTGCATGAACAATTGACTAATTAAAAGCACCACAGGCTCACAGATCCTGCCAAATATGTCTGCAGGCTCCCAGATGCGACTGTTTTACAGAACCAACTATCTGATTTCTCACAGAACTGCAGATGCTCAAAAAACACCCTGAAAGATATCCTTATTAAAAAGTAACCCCACACATCTTTGTTTGCATCTGAAACACTGACATGACTGGGTTGTTCCCACTTTAGACTGTTGCTCGATTGCTCTGCAAATCCTGACAAATCTTTCTTCACATTAATAGAAGAAATATAAAGCAATTTCTTCCTATTTACTTTTTAGGAACAGTAGCTTGTTTTATATTTCAAGGGTCACTAAAATTATAGGAGCAACCAAGAGTACAGTACTTTAAGCTACACACCTGCATCTAGGAACTATTTGTGTCATGACCTCTGGACAGGAGAGCAAAATGTCCTCCTATCTCATAGTCAAACACCCCAAACTGTGTACTAATCTTCACAATTAAATCAGTGCATATAATGTATCTACATGTATATAAAGTATATAATGAATGTTTGGGAAAATGAAGAAATGCTACTAAAGCAAGGAATCTTGAAGTGCATCACAGTAGATGCTGCTCAAGACTTAGCAACAGGAAATGGTTTTGGTTTACTAACTCAGTATACATTTGTCCCAAGTACACAACACCTACTGAAATCCAATGCATCATCAGATTCCAATCAGCAGAATATATTACCAGCAGGATTAATTTCAAAACCAGTTCGGCAGCTTTGCCAAATGAATGTCCAGCTCTGAGCTGGGATTTTCTTTATTATTATTTTATCTTTGCAGTAAGAGTTTGGTGATACTTTATGAAAGCCATTACAGGGCTGGATCATTAGTTCCCATAACAAAACTACCACTTCCTTAAAACCTATGTTGCCTATCAATTCAGATACTGGTTATGTTAAATATAATTCATTACCTTTGGGAACCTTTCTTTGTAGACATGGTTCATCATAATTATTTCATTGTCACAGCAGGCAGGAGAACGTCCAGGGCTGCAAGCAAAGCAAATTATCCCTTTACACTTGTCTCAGCATGAACTATAGTCAGTTATTGTATTTTTGTATGATTTAATAGCAATAGAAAGTCAGCACTAGCTTCCCTGGAAAGGTGCATTCTCTCATCAGCAGTACACTTCATTCCTTTCCACTATTTCCGTTCAAGTTCTCACAATTAATTAATATACTTGACATCTAATGGCTAACTATTTTCTTAATTTGTACTTGATTTCAAGACAGAAGCAGTTTTGCACAAAAAAAGCATGCAAGATGATGAAGGTCCTTTTCTCAGAACGGAGATGTATTTAACTGTTAGTTATGGTTGGCCCCTTTGAGATTTAGAAACCAAAATAGCAAGATCTGACCAAGAACTCTGGCAGCTGCAAGTGAAAAAGTCAATAATAAGCTTGTTTGGGTTTCATTTGTTTGTTTAAATGGATAATTTAAAAAAAAAATCAAAATAATGTATTATCAATCTGACCAGCAGATAGAGACAGTAACTTCCCACAAATAATGTCATACATATGCACAAGTCCATCAAAGCTAGGGCACTGTACCTGTAAGAAGAATCCATAAAATTTATCCATTGACTCGGCTAACCTACAAAACTACTTTTTGTTATCATGAGCTTCACTGTCCACTACAAAGCTCATTTAGAACGTCTCAGTCTGAATTTTCTGTATTGGTGGCACTGGCCCATGCAGTCTGGTCTACAGATCTGTAGCAGGAAAAAGACCCAACTCAGGGGGTATCCTCTAGGATTGACTTTATCGTAACACATTCATCAGCAGAAGAATTAAAATTTTTGTGAAAGAAGAACCTCAATCCATCCCATTTCTATCAGTTTGATACCAGGGCCAGCAAGAGATGCCCAGAGCCTGGAGAGACATCACAGGTCAGCAGGAGATCACTTGAAGAAGAGCAGCACGAAGAATTCCAGCCGCTTCAAGCAGTATCTTCATCAAGACTCAAGTTAAGAACCTCTATGTAAATGCACAGAGCATGGGGAATAAACAAGAGGCATTAGAGACGCACATCATGGAGATGTGGTGAAATGTCTCCTATGACTGGAGTGATGGAACAGAAGAATGTAAGTTCTTTAGAATGCTGAAGCAGAGGAGATGAGGAAGGGACATTGCCCTTAAGTCAGTAACCAGTTGGACTTCAAGGAGCTCTGCCTATGGACAAATGAGGAGCTGAGTGAAAGCTCATGACAATACAGTAGGGCAGCAGTCGTCCAAGAGATTCTTGAATGTTCTGATGACAGCTTCCTTCTCCGAGTGACAGAGGGGTCAATGAGGAGAGGTACTATGCTGAACCTGGTTATCACCAACTAAGTGGGCCTGGTGGGGAATGTGAAGCTCAAGGGCAGCCTGGGTTGCTGATTGTGAAACGGTGCAATTTTCAATCCTTACGGCAGCAAAGAGCACATGCAAAAAGCTCACTGCTCTGGACTTCAGGGGAATGGGCTTTGGAATCTTCAGGGATCTGCTTGGCAGAGTACCATGGAATAAACAACTGGAGGGAAGAGTAGCCCAAGAGAGATGGATGATATTCAAGGGTCACCTCCTCCAAGCTCAGGAGTCATGCATCCCAACAAAGAGGAAGTAAGCAGAATTGCCAGGAGGTCCGCATGGCTGAACAAGAACTCCCAGACAAATTCTAACACAAAAAGGAAACATACAAAGGGTGGAAGCAAGGTCTGGTAGCCTGGGAGTAACACAGAAAGAATGTCTGAGCAGTCTGAAATCAGGTTAGGAAAGCTAAAGCCTTGACAAAATTAAACCTGGCCAGGGATGCCAACAGCAACAAGAAAAACTTCTATAGGTACCTCAGTGATAGAAGAAAGGTTAAGGAAAATGTGGACCCTCTCCAGAAGAAAACGAGAGATCTGGTTACCTGGGACATGAAATCTGATGTACTCCACAACATTTTTCCCTCAATATTCACTTGTAAGTGCTCCAGCCACAATACCGAAGTTGCTAAAGGCAAATGCAGGGACTGGGAGAATGTATAATCACGCACTGTAGGAGAAGAGCAAGTTCAAGACCATTTAAGCAATCTGAAGGTGCACAAGATGATGGGGCCTGATATAATGTATCCCCAGGCTGTGAGGAAACTGGTGAAGGAAGTGGCTAAGCTGCTATCGATCATATTTCAGACATTGTGGCAGTCCAGCGAAGTTCCCAGTGACTGGAAAAGGAAGAACATAACCCTCACTCTTAAGAAAATAACTAAGGATGACCTGGGAATTACATGCCAGTCATTCTCACCTCTGTGCCTGCAATAGTATGCAGGAAATGCTTCTGAAAACTGTGCTAAGGCACATGGAAAATAAGGTGGTGATTGGTGACAGACAACTGCCTTCACTAAGGGTAAATTATGCCTAACCAATCTGGTGGCCTTCTATGGTGGGGTTACAGTGTGGATGCAGCAGGGAAGAGTGACTGATGTTGTCTACATGAAGTTGTGCAAAGCATTTGATACTGTCCTCCTAACATCCTTTTCTCTAAACTGAAATACATGGATTTGATGGACAGATCTCTTAGCAGATAAGGAATTGGCTGGATTGTCACACTCACACTTGTGAACAGCTCCAAGTGGAGACCAGTGACCACTGGCAGTCCTCAGGTGTCAGTATTGGGACTGGCACTGTGTAACATCTTTGTAAAGGGACATGGACAGTGGGATCAAGGGCATCCTCAGCAAATTCACTGCTGACACCAGGCTGTGTGGTGCAGTCAACACACTGGAGGGAAAGGGATACCATCCAGTGGGACCCTGACAGGCTTGACAGCTGCACCCACTTGAACCTCATGAACTTCAACAAAACCAAGTGCAAGGTGCTGCACCTGGACTGGGGCAATCACAAATATGTAACATGATGGGCATAGAATGGATTGAGAGCAGCCCTGTAGAGAAGAGCTAGGGGGTGTTGGTGTGATACAGAAAAGTGGCAGAAACCAACTTCTGAACATCGATTTGTAGGTGTTAAAAACGGTGTTCTTTATTCAACATGCTGGACATTTGGAGGACAGCTCCTTTAATCAAGCATGCCAAATAAGAGCTAGACAGTGCTTTTTATTAAACATCTGTTTACATATTCATTAGTCTTGTTTCCTTAATACATAATCATTAGTTTGCTTTACATAGTCACATACTTAATGGAAGTAATTTTCTGGTCCTTCTGTGTCATCTTCACCATCTTGACCGCAGTTCTCGAGCAGGCACAGCATAATGTTTGTTCTTTATCTTCTTTGGGTACACAGAGCTTAGTTTACAACCCGTTTAAGTTACATCTCTTACCAAATTCTTTTAGGACTTCTCTAAGATTATATTGTTCCTTATTTTGGCATTCTGGGATACTGTGAATAATGTTTCTATTTCTTCTGTCAGGTGAGAGGAAGTTACAACTGACCTGGCAATGTGCACTCACAACCGAGAATACCAATTGTATCCTGGACTACATCAGTAGTGTCGCCAGAAGGTTGAGTGAGGTGATTCGCCGCCTCTATTCTGCTCGCCAGAGACCCCACTTGGAGTACTGGGTCCAGCTCTGGGGCTCTCAGAACAGGAAAAACATGGACCTGCTGCAGCATGTCCAGAGTTGGGCCACAAAGATGATCAGAGGGATGGAACACCTCTCCTATGATGACAGGCTGGAAGAGTTGGCATCATCCTGGAGATGACAAGACTTCGGGGAAACTATAGCAACCTTCCAGTACCTATAAGGTACTCTAGGGTGCATGAGGTACAAGGTGGCCTACAAGAAAGCAGGAGAGGACTTTTACAAGGGTGTGCAGTGAGAGGACAAAGGGTAATGGCTTCAAACTGAAAGAGGGCAGGCTTAGATTAGGTATTAGGAAAAATACTTTACTGTGAGAGCAGTGAAATACTGGAATAGATTGATCAGAGAAGATGAGGATGCCCCACCCCTTTGAGTGTTCAGGATCAGACTGGATAAGGCTTTGAGCAACCTGGTCTGGTGGAAGGTGTCCCTGCATGTGTCAGGGGTTGGAACAAGATGATCTTTAAGGTCTCTTCCAACCTAAATCATTCTGTGATTCTTTAACCAGCTTTTGGCTTTCTAAAA
Organism: Poliocrania exsul; assembly: GCA_035041345.1. Classification (NCBI taxonomy): domain Eukaryota; kingdom Metazoa; phylum Chordata; class Aves; order Passeriformes; family Thamnophilidae; genus Poliocrania; species Poliocrania exsul. Next base: position 49,726,333 of record JAWWLZ010000094.1, read on the forward strand.
GGTCAAAAATTAACACTAAACTTTATCTCAAGGTACCACCATGGTGGGTCCTTTTACAGATACAGACGATCTATTACAGACATTCACACTGAGGACAGCATAGGTACATATATTCAGAAAGGAAATGCTACAATCAGATCATTAATGATTAGGTCATCAAGACAGAGTCTGTGAGTTACTTGCATTCACATCAAGACCTGTCTTCGTATTTACCACTGAAGCAAGTCACAACCAAAGCAAGTATTTAAAAGGACCATTCTTAATTCAGTCTCAGTTACATACTTCTTGTATTATACTTTAGCCACTTCAAAACCAGCAAATACCTCCTGTGTACAAAACCACGATGCTCCACACTATGTGGATTTAGATCCAACTTCTATTTTCAGTTACGCTAACTCACCTGAGACTTCGAGACCGAGGGCGCATTGCAGTGGTCCTGCATCTGTTATCGCTGGCAATGCTCTCAGTGGTACAGAAATGTTTAGACAAAAAATGTAGCTCATCAGGTGTTGGTTGGTATGGTAACTGATGTAGCTTCTCTTGGGATGAACAGGATGACTACAAGTACAGAACAGAACACAAGCTTCTATCAGAGTGAAAAAAAACATTCTCAAGACCATATTTGGTGCTCATGAACAAAGTAATTTAATTTAAAAACTATAGTTCCTATTTCTGATGCCTGACTACCAATTTAAAGAAGAAAATAAATAATTAGCCTCAAACTCATGAGCTAAATATAAGGCATTAAATAAAAAGAGCTATTTCAGTTCCAGAAGAAAGAGACATTGCATTTCAAAATTTTAAATTACCTAACATGAAGGTGACATCTGATGCCAGTAGTAATCAACAACAGATAAGAATAGTTAAAATGGAGTCTGATGAAAATTATTGGAGTAGGACAGCAGAAGTACAGTAACTGTAGAGTACAACTTACTGTCACAATGCCAACTGCAAATCTTCATAATAAAAGTACAAAAATCATATATTAATTTTTTACAGAAACCTGTACGTTGAAAAGTGAGAGAACTTAATACATTTATCAAGACAAATTCACAGAAAGCAAAAGGAATTAACAAGCCATCCACTTAGTATAACTAACTAGAAGATAGAGAGGTAGAAATCGGCAGTGTCATCACAATAACTACCCTTGCAAGCAAGATTTCATGTAGAGAGCTGCATTACATAAGCAATATGTAAATGAACACACAATAATATTTTACTGTCCTTTATGCAGCATGGCTAACTACCTGAGCCGTACCAGATGCTTGAAGGTGGAACTTTGAAACTACTTCTGTGAGCCTGGATCTGATACCCTCGTAAAGAACATGTACATAGTTCAAAGCTTTAACAACCAGCCTTGCTAATGTGGAATGTGGACTGACAAATGTAGACAGAGAAATGCTCTACAGTTTCTGGTCCCAAAAGTAGTTTCCAAAATAGCTGAATCCCAAATATTCCTGTATAACTGCACAAAGCTGCTTGGTACCATACAGACATTCCCTTAATTTTACCTGCAGAAGAGAAGTTGAAAAACTTAAGACTTCTTTCTGGAGCTCTTTAGTCTCTAGCTGGATTTTTCAAGAACATTAATTTCTTCCGTTTATCAATTTTCATTGATAAATGAAAGCACACTACTGCTTATCTGACTTCTCATACTGAACATGAAGGGCTCTGCCTGAGTGCTTTTTTATTGGAGCCAAACACAGTAGTAGTTTCTTTGTCGTATCATTTCTAGTAAGGGAAATCAATAAACTTTCATACTGTACAAATACTGCCCTACATTGCTACAGTCAGTAAATAATACTGAGGCTGGTAAGCACGAAGACTTTTTAATCTCCTGGCAACTTGTGCGATAAAGGCTGAATATATCCTAATTCTTAGAAGCTCAAGAAAGTTTCCATATCATACTCTATCTCACTGAGTCATCTCTTGAAAGCAAAAAAGAAAAAATCTCCTGGTGGAAAAGGTTAAGCAGGACTGGTCTACATGGGAATGTTGCACCACATCAGAACAAGGTGAAGTTAACACGATTGTGTTACCTTGCTCTGCTGCAGACTAAGAAGCATGCCCATGAAGAGTTTACCACAGTTCAGATGACAGGCACTAACTTGTCAAATTAGAGTAATTCATGCATGCAATTCTTCATTACCACATTACCACAGCATCATTCAGCACACAGCATAGGTAACTTCCTTCTTATCTCACACTATAGCAGCTTGGTGCAGTTAACCTCACAGCATATTTTCTACAGACATGCTCTGTAAGATCAAAGAAAGAGATGAGATTCTAGCACAGGGAAATTTCCCAATACAGAACACCACAGATGGCTAATCCTATAAAATCATTCTCTACTTCTTCCGTTTCAAGGGATTCTGAGAAGATCAGTAGGAAAATAACTCTTACCACACTTCTCATAAAAGGTGTCACAGAGCTTAGATCCAACAGGATTAAAGTGAGAATTTTCCTAATGTTAACCACTCTCAGTTGTATCATGACCATCAAAGGCACAAAGTGCATTTTCCTGGTGATCTGAATTCTGACCTCAGAACAAATCTGAATTCTCAAAGCAAAATTCTTTTAAAAATTAGCCGTCCTGGTATTCTAAAATGCATGCTCCAAAAATCACTCAAATGTTAAAATATTTTTAATATGTACAACTATAGTGCACTACGGAAATGTAAACTGTTCTTCTGACACAGAAATGTAAATTTGCAGCCTATACCAGCTAAAGCAATCCTAAAGTCTTGTTTTCCTGTCTCCATATCCCACTTCCTCATCCAAAGAAGCTTCCAAGAGAAAAATCTCCTGGCAAAAACATGCAACTGTATATTCTCTCACTTTATCTGTTTTATAGGCTCGCTCTCCTAGAAGACACAATTACCTCAACTGCATCTCATAACTGGCAAGATCTGATCCAACTTTGCTAGAACATGACATACTAAGAGCTTCTTCTCAATTGAGTAAGATAGCAGAAGACAATTTAATTTCCACTTTGTTGTGAGAACTAGTGTATGTTGTACTTGCACTACTTCTAAACCTGCAAGTTTCCAATAAACAGGTAATTCCATCAATGTCTTTACTTTTAATATTAAAAAAAAGATGAACAGGCTAACAAGAAATGCTCAGCTACAATCAATTCAGCATTAACTGTGGTACCTGCAGACACCTGCTTTGACTGTCAGTTGCTTGTAAAGACCAAAGATGTGCTCTATTGTGATGTGCAAAAACTGTTTCTGCTCTCCAGCTGATACATGTCGACCAATGTGAATTTTATTTATTCATCACTGAAAATGGAGCGTTCTGTATATACGCTTAGGCTGTTGTGGGTCCCTTCCTACTCAGAATAATCTGTGCTAACATAAAATGATCATGTTTCATCATTGTACAGAAAGTGGAACTCAAATGACTCACAAAAGAAACAGAACAAATCCATGGGAAAGAGAAAGCCTACTTTAATTGTAAAAGAAACAGCCTAAAAATAACATGTATCACCTGTACAGTAATATGTATCATTCATAAAATGTTTAGAAAAGGCTAAATACATAAAACACTGAAGAGCCACAGTTGGATCTACACAGTCCAAGCCTCTTACTGCAGAAGATGCTGTGTAACTGTCAAGATGTCAATTATTAGCTACTTCTAAAGCATGCTTCATCTACAACTCTATCTTCCCAGTCTCTCCTGAGTAACTGTCACAACAGACAGCTTCCAGGTTGTAACATGAGCCCGTACTTCCTCTCCAGAATAGAGATGTGCAAACTGATACCTCTCCCACTCCCAGCTACTGAAGAAGGATCTCATGCACTCCCACAGCACACTTCATGAGTCAGATTGTACATACACAGCAAAGAGGGGCAGATACAGGATCACATCAAAACAAATGCTCCAACAGGCAAAAATTAGTAAGTTGCTTTCCCTATTATGCGTAGTTCATCCCATCTTAAGACAGCAGTCTAACCCGGGATGGGTCAATCATGTCAGAGTTTATCCTTCTTTATGTTATTAAGATGACCTCACTTCAGACTTAATGTCTAACTACCATATGATTAAAATGAGGCAGATGAAGATGGGGCAGTAAAACACTACTCACTGTCAGAAAAGTATCTCTAAGCAAAGCACACATTGTCTAAAGTTTTCTCCTATTTCACCGAAGTAAAGCAGTTTTATATCACTTAATAATTCCAAGTCTATCAACCGTATCAAACCCTACATTGTCTTCTAAGAAAAGCATGCTATACTTAAGAAGCTAAAGCATGTAAGAGAAATCTACCAGCACAGCAAAGTGGATACTTACAGAAACAGTTGAGCTGGGTGTATTTGTACCATAGCCAGAAGAAGGGAGAGAAGCCAGAGACCAGCGGCGACCATCAGTCCTGTTGTAAAACCGAGATTGGTCAAAGGAACACAGCAGTATCGTAACACTGAAACATCTGTGTATTACTGTACAAAACTGCATTCCAAATGCCTGATACAAACAGCGTTTTTAATAAACAGTATACTTTCACAGAGCACCACAATAAACAAGCATTCACAAAGGATGACTTAGGCTTATGGATTTTTTAAGTGTGGTTTTCTAATTAAAAATTTATGAGATGAAACAACCATGAAGTGAATGAACAGCTCCACAGAATTGGTGACTAACACACAGAGAAATGGACCATAGGGAGTTTAGAACTCTTAGGTCCATCAGATGAAAATTAATAAGCAAATTAAAAAACTTATGAACAAATGCAAACCACAATGCTCTGAACCACTATAACGGTCTGCTGGAAATACAAGGATAGTGCATTCTTAAGTGGTATCAGTACAGGATACCAGCAAACTGGAAGGCTCATGTCAAATAACTGCAAAGATTGATTAGGTAAAACCAAACTTGTTAAATGTTAGATATGTAATCAGGGAAAAAAAAATTCTGCAGTAGAAAGCCATGCTCACTCAGAATAAAACGTTAAAATACATATAAAAAACTATAACCAAAACCAATTTATGTTCTTCACTGCCCGAGGTGAGCTACCCAACAGACAACATGGAACTTGAACATTTAAAGTGGCAAACCGAAAAAACAACTATGGGAGCCATGTTTGTATTTTTGAGAAGGTAACGTTTACCTGTCGTTTCGATGCCCATGACTGGAGTACAATTGTATCAAATATTTTAAAAAAAAGCAAAATAATACGTAAATTTAAAATGTAAATTTTTATTAAGATAAAACAGAAATTTTTATTAACAGATGGTATGATGTGGAAAGGAGAATCAAAGATCTGTTTTACAGCTAGTACCAAGATCATCTCTCAAGTCTGATTTACACAAAAAGTGTAATTTTGAAGAACTGAAGGTCAACTGAAGTGTAATTCTGAAACACTGAAGTTATGACAAAACAGGAATGTTAAACCTCTTGATGCAGCTTCCCTTCCTTAAACTAACTGTCTAAAAAACCCCTTGCTTCTTTCCAATCTAAAGTATTATCCCTACTACCATTTATCAGTCCACAAACTACAACCAAAGCTCTGGAACTTTGAATACATGAAGTGCAAGGAAAGAAATTACAGTACATTATTCATATTAAAATATGAAGAGCATATGTGCTGTTGACACTGCTGATGGTATCAAATACTGAATTAAAAAAAAAAAAAATCTTCCTCCTCTTCCATAATTTTGTTCTTAATTCATTAATTCTTCTCCCTTCTCTCCTTCACTCACATATATAAGATACCTCCAGATCAATATGAACAATTTCAAAATTAGTTTCTCTTCAGTGGGCTTAGCTAAAGATGTTCACAGTTGAAACAAGAACTTAGACGTTATTTGAACATGGGTGAGGAGACCCATCTGTTGCCTAAAATTGAGGAAAAACCTTTTGAGACAGTATTATTATAGGTAAAGTAGGGAGCAGTTCTTCAACGAAAATGTTCAGGGGCAGGACTATATGGGTGCACACACAGTATAGAGGACTTACAAATTTATACCACTACTTAATTACTGTAACTGTTACATCCAACCCAAGAACCCCTTACTGCTCATGCCACCCTGGTGCCACCACCAGAACTGTATTGGAGCACCTTCAAAACCCTGGGTCTTCTATCTTGTTTTGACTACAGTATGTATTGTTATTCTAGTCCTGGTACATGTGTCCCAAACATGATGTTCTAGCTGCTATTTCACCCTTGAGACAGAAATTCAGAAATGTGGCACAGACGTAGTAACTGTTAGCTGCTACCTCAAATGTGAGAAACTCTCAGCTATATAAAAATCTACAAATACATAAAATCCTAAGGCATCACTTCTATTCTGCAGCTCTGAGCAAGAAAAGTACTTCCTTATTGAATAACTCACAGTGAATAGGGTTCCTGCATCACACAGAAAGGCCATCAAGAGTGGGCATGGCATATCACAGAAAGTTGTCTGGGAGACAAAGGTAGGAGGACAGGAGGCATCCATAAGGGAAGGAGGAAAAATGGGAGCAAGCCCCTACAGCATTTTTCCCTGCACTCTGATACACCACTCATTTCTGCCCTGGAGTATGGTCTTACTTTCTAGCAGGTCTAGAAAGCAGAATCTGTCACCTACCCACAGGCTTGTAAATGCTGGACTTGCATGTACCAGCAGAAGGAGTGGATTCTAGAGCCACAGGCCATTCCCAGGCACTTATCACTCCACCAGATATGGGCAGAGGAAAGTGACCCTGCTGCTTGTTGCCAGGGTCCTGGGGAAGGCTGCCTCGAGCCCCGCATGGCAGCAACCACCTCCAAATACATTTCTTGAATCCCACTGAAGTGGTGAAATATTTTGAAATCAGAGAAACTTCCTGTGTTACTGTTCCTTCAGTTAAAGGATTTATTTAGAGCCCATTACAGGCTCTAAAAAAGGTTAAAATCCAAACTAAACACTGGTTAACGATTTTTTTCCCCTCTTGAATTTTACGTTTGTAAAACTAATGTTTTAAACTTTCTGCTGATTATGGGTGGGAAAGGAAAACTACTTCCTGGCTGCTGTATTTCTAAGCAATGCTCAGTCTTCAGATCTGCTTTTTCCATTATAAGCTATTTCTGGATTTAATGAATCTTTCTAAAAATATGCTCACAAACAACTGTAATCTATGAAGAGATAGTATCTATGACAAAAGGTATCAATCAAGAAGAAGTAGATTCAATGGAATACTCAACTTCCTTAAGGTGTTGATTTAAAAAGTAACATCACAAGCTATTGGAAAGATTGACAAGACCTACTGTCACTGATGAAATAGATTCAGATAAAAGAAATACATGAGTTTTCACCTCCTTTCAGCTTTTTTAAAAAAACACTAAGTTAAGCCATTTCCTTGCACTTCCTTCTGAGAACTTGTGTGTGCTACTTTAGCGATCTCCCAAAATAAAGTAACTAAAACTTTAAACACAAGTAATACCTCACTGCCAATTCAACAGTTACATGCATGACATTACTTGAACATTGCAAATTCACTTTCCGTACCTATACTCTTGGGTAAACATAGAAACTCTGCCTGCCCTCACGACTTAATGAATGCATTATTTAAGGTAGGCTGAGAAGGTGTTAAGTGATAGGGAACCCCACCGGCGTGCACAGGGAGTCTCCCATGACATCCTATTAACTTTCGTTATGGTTCATTTAATAATAATTTACTTCATAGATCACTTCAAATTGGCTTTAGATATTCAAAAATTCAACTAGTATTAATTAATCCCCACATTACTGTGACAATGCTGATTGCCTCAGTGGTACAGACAGTGAAACAGGTCAAGGACAGGCATTCAAGGTATTACTGTTGCCTGTAAAATCAGAGCATAAACTCAGGACCTCTATTATAGTGCTCTTATAAGCAACACACTTCTCATATCAGAAAAAAAAAACCATAAGGAAAAAAACCTTTATATAGCTTAAAATTTCCGCATATCTCAGTAGATGAGGAAACAGTGTCCAAATTGGATCCATCACAATTAAATCATTAATATTTTTTATTTAATTAAAAAAGTATGATCACAGTGCATCACTCATTCACTACAATTTCGTTGTCACTGAGGTTTAGGAGACATTATATAATGTGAACTAGCACTTATTTTTCTAAGTCATAGACCTGACAGACATATCTGGAACCACCTTTTAATATCTGGGTCCAACAACATGCCAAAACTGTGTGCTGCACACTACAAACAGCCTCTTTCTTACCTTCGTGCAAAAGAAAAGTGGGCTGAGGCACTGGGAGAGAAGTTCCTAGGGCTATCTTGAGGACTGTTTCCTGTTGGAGATGTTACACAAAAAAAAATATTAGAGGGCAGGGAGAACCACTGAAAAACATTCAGACATATTTAAACTAGCATTTTGAGCAGGTTAGAAATGAACTTCAGAATTTCTTTTCTCATAGTCTCTCAAAAAGTAAACTCTAAAATAGAAACTCATGTTAACTCACATTTTGTTTATACTGGATTTTTTAGCCACTGGATTTTATAACTCGTAGAGAACCTTCCACTTAGCCTTTTAATTTCCAAATTCTCAAATTAATTTGAGAATTAAAGTTTCAAGCTAATGTACTGATTTTTTAAACATATTTTTAATATCAGAAAAAGGTGGTGTTTTTTTTTTAAATCACATAAAACACTTAGAAGACAGAAAAATCATGATCAAGGTGATTTAGGCCTTACACAAAGTCTCTAGAGCATTTCCACAGGAAATTTTTTTGTAGTTCTTTATTTTTAGCTAATTCAAAAACAAACACAGTAGACAAAACACAATTAATTCATTTTCTCCCACTTAATTCTGTTAGACCGAGGCACAGAAAGGCGGCCACGCTTTGTGATAAGAAGAAGCAACTGCACATTGTGAACAGGCTGTAACTTTAAGGTCTGTTACTTCTTCATATCAGAGCACCCGACCTCTTGCGGTCCAGCATGAGTGCAGACAGGCGGCAGCTGGTGAGAGCTGCTCCTGCCACCCCCGTCCCTCAGTCCCCCACAACTAGAGGAGAAACAGTTTCTGAAGAAGAAACAAAGGTAATTCCTAAAAAATCATGCACTAACTACAAAATACAAACAAAAAGCCAAAAGGATCAATTCCAAGTAACACTGCCACAAATCTGACAATCTTTCCTTAAACATTCCTTAAAATGACTGTAACAGCAATACATTAAAAAAAACAACCAGTAATGTATTTGTTGTAACACCTTATTTTTGGATATAAATGAGAATGCAACAATAAGCAATAGATTTAAAAAAAAAAAAAGCTCTTATGTACCCAGCTAGAATCAACACAAAAATTTTGAGGAGTAAATTACTACCTATGTGTGAAAAGGCCAGCACAAAAGAATGAATCCTTGAAAGGACTTCAAGTGGGCTTGATTTCTATTCAAATTTTCAAATTAACATTGCATTTATCACAGTGATGCCCATAACAGATCTCATTAACTCTATATGAGAAAGCGTAATTGTCAAACCATTAGTTGCAAACACAGAGAGCAACACACACTCCCACACCACCACCCTTTTTCTGTCTAGAAGCAGATGCTTTTTGAGCTGTGCTTAAATCACATCTTTGCAGCTGCTCTCGCCATGGCCCCAAGAGACGAGGACTCCATTCTCACTGGCCAGTACCCTCGAGGCTTTTTGCCCATTTATCTATCATGGCTGAATTATGTCCTTCCTATATTCTCTCCTTCCTCCCAAGACTCCAGCTTCTTCGTTATCCTTCAGACACTTCTGAAGGCCTCAAAAATTTCAAGGTAGTAAGGATTTTCATTCCCTGAAGGGGGCTGGAGCAGAGGAAAGCTGAAGCCACAAATTTTAACCTTTACCTGGGGACCAACACAATGTATTCTTGTCCTGCATGAACTATAAACACCAAATTACTGAGGGCAACAGTGCATTCAATTTAACAGCTAGCTGGACTCCTTTTGCTACTACCAGAGCTTATTTAATAAGAATAAACAAAACAAAACAAAATAAAAAAGAAGAAGAATTTTGACACTGCAGGTGAAACATGGTCACATCTTCAGCTATGGCACTAGAAAAAAACCCAGCTGTAATTTGGAGTGTGTTGTGGACTTAGATAAGAAGTACAAAAGACAAAGCTACCTTGAACTCTGGCAGACGACCACAAAATTAGGCTTAAAGTAGTGATACAGAAACAGCTTTTGATACGAAAAAGTTTTACAAATCAGCATATGGGGTTTTGTCCAATTCCTTTCCTTTGATAGCTATTTTGAAGTTATCTAGAGACATAGACATGTATTTATCACACATCAAGGACATGTGTATCTCTTCATCAATTCGAATATATGTAAAAAACTTCACATAAAAGCAAAAAATATGGTCAAATAATGAAGTAATTTTATAGCTATTGCTTTGGATTTGTGGAGAAACACTGCTGCCAACTATGTTGCTAGAATCAACAAAGATCACTTCCTGACAGACAAAACCTGAAGAAGTCAAAGTCTTACTCAGGAAGAACATCAGATCCTGTTAGGAAAATGAACTTGCAAGCATTATTTTCAATAACAAATCAGCTCTTAAAATAACAAAACTGGTGATGCCATATATGTATAATACTTGGATATTAAATCCTGTAGGTTTATCTGTAAGTCTTAGGAACTCCTACAAGCCTGAAAACAAAGAATTAAATACAAACCCCTAATGACTGGAGAAAGAGCTAGTGCTATTACAGCTTTAAGGTCTGGTGTTCCAGAAGAGCAAGACAGGTTAGAATCAGCGTCCTACATGTGACCTTCATCCACCACAGCTTTCATTCACCCATCTGCAAGTCAGTAGCTGGGAGACTTTAAAATAAAATGCAGTGCCAGTTAATTCTCTGCCCATATGTGCAGTGCTTGCTTATTAATCAAATTCTGATGTTCTTTGGGATCTGCTGGCTGTTGTATGCTATAGTCCTAGGGTATCTCTGTGTTACTGAGATTATTGCCAATGTTTTTGATCTGGTCAAGTAAACTTGACTAGTGGCTAGGCATTAGCTAATTAACTCCAGCATCCTCTGGGAGACACAATGAATAGGCAATAAAAATACCAAAACAATACTGTTTCATGAAAACACACAGGGTAGCTCATTTTGCAAGCACCTACTGTCAAGAAAATTATATCAAAACTACTTAAACTGTGACTGTTATGCAAGTAGCTTCAAGAAGTCCTGTGTCTTTACTGTGGAGGGAAGATGTTTTAAATCTTTTAAAAATGCATATATCAGTCACAGTATATTATTGTGTATTTTTAATAGCTGTTTACTTACAAAATAAAGAGTTTCAGATGTAATGACTTTGTTAGTACTGAGGGAATACCAGAGTAATAATTTTTAGACCAAATTCCTGATAGATCAAATCCAGCTTGAAGTCTGGATGTGATGATTTGACAGCCTTTTAAAATGTACCACAGTACATCAGCACCACAGTAATACAATGTAACAACGGGTCATATGTTCCTTTGTGTCAGCTTACTTGATGATGAACCCACACTACAAATTGAACAATACACAGGAAGACATCATCCACCAGCCAGATTAATTATGCTTGAAACCAACAAATTATTTTCCCCAATTACAGCAAGAAAGGTGCATGCTCCTTAAATCCATTTGCAAGAAAGCTTTGCATGTTTCAACACTACTTAAAGACTGGCAGTGCTACGTTTTAATGGGATTTAATGTAAAAGTAAATTCTCTCTGCATGTAACTTTGTAATGTACCACTTACACTTTTTTCTCCTGTCCTTAAACTAGTAGGAGATGCTTTGAAATTGCCGTAACTGTTTTTATTTCACCCAAAAGCAAGACTAAATAAAAAGTTTAATTTTAGCAAAACTGTTCTTCTAATTTTATATTTGACAATAGTCAGAATAACTGAAATACTGCATATCAAGTTTTCTTTTAAAAGCCGATATCCAGAACGCTGCCTTGGGACCTATCTTTTAGGATTCCTATATTTCATCATGAAAACACACTAAGGCCTCATTAATTTAGAAACCTAATTTCCTTTTTCCCAAAATCTATTCAATGAGGACTGTGGCTGAAGCAGAACAGCACAGAAGCTGTGTAAGATACAGGTACTTCTTTGCTTCAAATAAACTGTAGTAAGTTTGTACACATTATCAGCTATTTCAGACAAAACCCACAGAACTGAAGGGGAAAATCCAGGGTAACTAAATTTGATGCACACACACAAATGCCTCCAGCATGATTCAAAGCCTAGCACAACTAAAACTAGGGTGCAAACAGTTTTATTTGTTACTATGCATCCATGTAGGTATATCTCTCAAACAGAATTATCTGATGCAAGCAGCAAGTCCTGACACAATGCGAGCAGAGCATGAGCAGTCAGCACTCTGTGACTGCCTAGAAAGGTCTAAGTGAACCTGAGAAATCCTAGAAGAAGGATTACAAGTAGAGGTAAAGGTTGGCCTTAAATCTTGCTTAAGGCAATTGCATCAGGTAATCCCATTTATAAATTTATTGAATCCCATAGGAAAGGTCAGGTTTGTCCCTGCCATACTTGGTGGACAAGTCTTAAAGACCCCTCATGTTCTGGTGTGTATGACCAGCATGTATTTATTTCTCTTCCCATTCTATGAAGAAAGGAAAGGACTAAAATAAAAAGGTAACTCTGACTAGCTTAGATGACAATACATCTTTCCAGTCTTCCTGTTGTTATGGCGAACAAGTAATAGTGTTTCAGTCTTATACAGAAGCTTCCACATTGTATCCCAACAGGCTTTCTCCCCACATCATCCCATTTGGACATGTATGACTATAAATGTATGGAGTATTCCAGATGAAATCTAACCAGGACATTGCACAGTAGCATGAAATCTTTGTAAATTAAATTGAAAATTACTTCATTTATACATCTTCTGAAATTTAACTTCCAAAGCTACCACAGACCTTGCAAACATTACCTGATTGAAAAACGCAGCCAAATGCTTACAAAAATTGCTTATAATAGATGAGTCCACAGCTTACCACAGACAGAACCTGTTAGAGGTCCTCCAGCAGAAAGTGCTACATATTGCAATGTAATTTCATATTTTTTTTATTCCAATCCTTGAGATAATTTGCTCACTTCAACACAGTTCCCCAACGCTACTTCATACTGGATGTCTTCCAAATTCACAACTACAGTTATTTTTTTGCCAAAATCACTTAGGAGAATATTAAAAAGGTTTGACCACAAAAACAAAATCTGAGGACTCTACTGATAACCTTTGCTCCCACTTTACAGTATCTCCCATTTTAGCACAAGGTCTGCCTTTACCCCCTTAAACAATTTCCAACTTATCTTGCAATAGTGTCAATCTGCAATTCTGTCATCTCAGTGGAACCACATAAAACATGTATTAAAATATAGACAAAATTTACAACATTGCTCCTAACAGCTAAATCTTGCCCCTTCAGCAGATTCAATTAAAAAGCACCACATATGACTATTAATCACTAGGCGTAAGTATCACCCACAGGAACAAGCTCCTGTGACTACTGATTTGAGGACACCTGAATGCCCTGACTTGCTGAGATTACAATCATTTCCTTTGTAGGCTGGGTGGTGCAAAGGACCTGCCTACACAGCATCAGGCAGTCAGCTAGAAAAGCCCATTAATGACCTGGGCACCAGATACTGTCCAAGCAAATGCTGCAACTCTTCATTTCCCACAGTTCTGAATTCATCCAACAGTTCATGTTAAAATTAAAAGGATCTTTTAGTAGTTTTAACAGCTTCCAGTCAGATACGAAAGGCAAAGGATGTCCAAACAACTGACCTAGAATAGTTGCTAATAGTGATGAAGGTTTGAACCCAAAGACGTTACCTGATATGGATTCATTTTCTATTTTCCTAAGAGACATTACATAGTGAAAGCTGATACTTTTCTTGACATATTTTGTGATCTTTACACTTATGTATAGGGCACAATAGCAGACTTTGGCTGCCAACTAAAACCCTGACAGTCCAGACACAAATTATCTCTGCAGGTAGCTACAGGTCTTGCATAGAGGAATACAACATTACAGATACGTACATAATGGAGGATATATCATATTGCCTGTACACATTGTCTTTTTCCTATCCACTTTTTAAACACTCAGTCTCGGACCTTATACCTCCTGTATGCTCCCAAGCCTTGGACTACTTACTTAACTAAGAACTCTTTACTGTAGCCCATGAGCCTTTATGGGCACTGCTGCACACAAATGAATCTGTCCCTTCTCTGACAGGTGCTACTCATCCCTATTTGGGCCCTGCATAATCTATCTAATTCATCAATGTGGCACTATCTCTCCGCCTTTTCCTTCCATCCTATCACATGAATCTGACTGTGACTGAGATTGCAAGGCTAACAATTAAAAAGCTCTACATAAGGATATAGATGAAAGCTGATTGGGGCAAACTTTGAAAAGATTAACAGCAGACTCCTTTATAGGAACAACCCTCTGTTACCTCCAGAGCAAATAATGAAAACTGGAGACCAGGGTAAGCAATTTGCAAGAGATTTTTATATGACTTTCTCATTAAGGGGAAATTATTATCATCCTGAACTTGGACCACTGGTCCTCCTTGATAAATATCTATCTAAAATAGAGAATAGACAGTGCCTCCAGTTCAGGCCATACTTGGGAGAAAAACAGGACTACAAGGAAGAACGTGAGTATAAATTGCACCTTGAAGAAGTATGACTATGTTCAAGAAGCTTTTCCTCTAAAATAGAGCAATACTATTCACATCTAGTCTTGCTAATTCGAATGCAGATCATGATCACATAGTAACTACCTCAGCTTTTCAAGAGATCTAAAGCAATGACACATTGTTTCCCAAAGGTGCTGTCAGACCTCTCAATGATTGCTCTGCAGATATCAAAGATGAAAACATTCTTGGGCAAAGCCAGAGACACCAGCATGAGTGCTAATACATACAGTGCACTCTAAGAGAGCTCCACCTTGAGATTCATCACACGCCCTCAACTCACTTTGCTATGCTTGACATAGAGGATTCATAGCACTCTTGTGCCCTCAGAGAGGTGAGGTCTTTGGGGTAAAACAATAAAGCTTAAAATAGTGGTACAAATAAAGCCCATCTCAAGTACAGCATGCAAGCAGAGGTAAGTAAGTATGCATTTTACCTGTTATCCCAACAAGCAATGAATTAATGTAAAAGGGAAAAGGTTGTTTGTAGATACAAGGGGGTACTCACAAGGGATGAAAATATCGACTTCAGATGCCTTTAAGGTAATGAATTACCAAGAAATGCCAAAAATCTCATTAGGACCACACACAAAGTGCCCAGGATAAAAATAAAGCCTATCAGGATGGTAACTAAAAGAAACTTCCTGCGTGGATTTTGAAGAGTGTGACAGCCATAGTGTAGTGGCTGTACAGTACTGTGTTTTAGATTCAATATGAAAATAATGCCAGTAACACATTGATGGTACAGGTGCTGAGCAGTGCTTATTCTGAATGAAGGACCTCTCAGTTTCCCATGCTATGCTACAAAACAGATGTTCAAAATTCTGTGAGTGAGCACAGCTGGGAGAGCTGACCTAAACAGGCCAAAGGGATATTTCACACCACAGAATATCATGGTCAGTATATAAAACTGGGGGAGTTGGCCAGGAGGGGCTGATCACTTCTAGGGGCCAGGATGGGTATTGGCCAGCAGGTGGTGAGCAATTGTACAGTGCATCACTTGTTTCTCCTGGGTTGTATTCCTCCTATCACTAGCAGTAATATTGTATTTTAAATTACTTTGTCTCAATTATTAAACTATTCTTAACCCACTCTTAACCCACAAGTTTTCCTTTTCAGATTTTTTTCTTACTCTCCTCCCTGCTGCAGAGGGGTGGTATAAGGGGGGTGAGGAGCTGTGTGATACTCAGTTCTTATGGCAGGTCTTTATGCCTTTGCTGTGCTTTAACCCCAACTGGTAATTAAGATGGCACAAACATTAAGAACGTAGTCCACTTAAATAAGAGCAGCTAATGGATCTGTTTTCAGTAAGGGAAACAGCAGGCTCTCCCCAGAAATGGATGGAGTTTCCTGAGAGCAGGGAGCACAGGTAGTGGGATCCAGTATGCCAAGAAAAATAGATTTGTCAGAAAAAAAAGCATTGATGGTGTGAAACCAGAAGCCAAAATGGTTTTAAAAAGGCATGAAGAGTAAGGGTCATGCATAATCTATCCATCTTTCCACCTGAATTACTCAAACCATAGCAGATATCTTTCATTTTTCTGTTTTATGGAATCAGGAATGTGCCCAATAAGGAACCCCTGCGTATTTCCTTTCCAAAACCAAAGAAAAGTGACTTCAAAGTACATCCAGACCGTGAAAGCAGCCTCAGAGACCTCCCTTCTAATTTCTCATCTTGAAGCAAATGTGATTGTTCTTTGAACTATGTCAGAAGATAGGCTGTGGCGGGGAAAGCTGATGGCAGTCTGACATACCAAGCCCAAGTTCAGTTAAATTTCCAAGACCTGACAAGACAGTAAAATGTTAACTTTGCAGCACATGAACAGAAATAGTTGAATATAGTAACTTCTGGCCTAAAATCATGTTAAGTATATATCACTATGGCCAAACATATAAATGTAAATCCCAAATACATGTTTCTAATCACATTTGAATGAGAACTGCCAGACAGACCTCTACTTGAGCCAGGACCCAGATGGCCGACAGAAAATGCTCAAAATAGCTCCTCCTACTACTACGGAGAACCTGCAATGCATTACTTCTCCTTACTCCACAAACAGAAGAGATTTCTGTGTTTTAAACAGTACCCTTGAGGTCCCCAAGAAACAGGAAAAGTAAGAGCATTGTGAGTGGAACTCTCAGAGGCCACACATCTTCACTAATGCTTTTGATTTAATTCACAGAATCATGTTAGGCTTTTTCTAAAGCAGGAAGTAAAGTAACAAAACCAGACACAACTGAAATACAGAAGAGAAGAGAGGACAGAGAATAACTGTCTGCATGTTTAAAAATGCTAGGAAGGTGAAACAGGAATGAAGTATCTAGGAAAGCTGACAGTCTGGATTTGTTGCAACCTCTCTCCTACACTTAGGAGTACAGGTGCACAGAACTGAGTGAGGAAAGTATCACTCACCAAAAGGTGAGGTGTGAGGAAGTTAAATGTTTCTTGGACAGGTGGGACTGAAAGAGTTCCTAGTGGCTAAAGTTTCCAGTTTTCTCATCGTTTAGACTGAGTGCCCAAAAGGCGGATCCAAGAGTCAGTCTTTTCCTTCAACATCCAGTGACAAGCAGTTGTGCAATGGTCTCACAAAGCTGTATTCACTGTTAGTATCCATGCAGCCTGATTCTGAGCCTGCATTCACCAGGGCAGATTCCTTGCCTGAAAGTGAACTCTGACAACACACACACAAAAAACTTCTCTAGACAGGTCCTCTGCAATGTCCTCCACATTCTGCATAATCTCATTAGGCTATATCTGCAAAAAATGCATGCTATTACTATGGTTCGGCCAACATTAATCTAATGAATAAACCTGTTTTCAGTGAATGCAAGCACTGATACTTTGCTGCACATTCAGCTTGCTAAATGCTTCTCTAGGGCTGGAAACAAGAGTTTCCCTCTCCCTCTTCTATTGTTTCCTCCTGCAACATCAAGCATTCACAACAAATAAGTGAAGGTGTTAGAGGACCATCTCCAATCCCTCTGAGACTTGGGAGCTCGCAGTATATGCTCCTGACAGATGGTCTGGTGCAGGCTATAAGGTAAAAACTTCTAATTTAGAGAACATTTCTAGTAGAATCTCACCCTACCTACTTTCCAGATGCAATCGAAAAAAATATCCTAAAATCATTTATAGCTGGACAGGAAATACACCAGGTTCTCTCAGTAGAGTAAAGAAAGTCTCCCTGACTTGGAGTAATCCCTCAGTGCCAAGAGGAATAAATCCAGGAAGCTGTACAGCACACACAGCCTCTCATAACATCCCTCTACTACATTTTTCAAGGAAAGAGACCTCCAGTACAGGCCACCAGAGAGAGCAGGAAGAGGAACTGAATGGGCAGAAGCCAGTACAGGTTAACACCTGGCTGCTCTGACAACACCGAAGTATAGCAGCACTAAAAATCCACAGTCTCTTAAGTCTGACATTACCCTGGATTCATATACATTAAACAATTGAAAGATTAAACTCCTACTATATGTAGAGGAAAATTTTTAACCAAAGAAATTTGAATCTCTTTTTATTTGTGCAAACTAGGATGACATTCACAGGGGTTCAATGCATATACTCGTCTAAGCACATCAGCCAGCTGAGCCAGGAGTTAATGACTATGTGAATATTTACTGTAATTAGCTATTCATAGAGGCAAGCTAATAACAGAGCCAGCCATACATATGCAAATTTTCATCACATGTATAAGATTTCCTAGTGCTGCTAAAGTGTTTGGCACACAAACCTTGCAAGAACATATCCAACTAAGAGAACATACAGTATCCTGTGTAACTGGAGAAGTTGCCAAATTTCTGTAACACATTTTTGAATGCACAGTACTTACTGCTGAGTTCATGAAAAAGAATTGCTTAACCTGCCCTTTTACTAATAGTATTGGTTTTCTACCTTCAGAGCACCTGACAACAGCTGTGATATTGGCAATATTATTCCCCTCTTATTGTTTGAGGTATCAATTCGAAATATAAAGCAACTTGCTGAAAGCCACTGAAAGTCACTGCCAGACAGGAAGTCTTCAACATTTATGAAATACACAATCTATATCCAGATCCCACATAACATGTGCTGGTCAGTGAATAGTTCTGAAGCCTACTAGGCATATTGGTCCAAGCTGGCAGTTTCCAAACAGGTAGTATAGTCACTCACAGCAGCAGATGCGCCACTTCTCAGAGAAAGCATTCTTACTGCTTTCATCAAGTTAGCACAACAGAACTAAACACACTTCCGATCTCCTCTTCCAAATGGCAAGTTCTGCACTTGGGAGACCAAAGAGAGATCCCAAACATTCCAACATTTAATTTTTCAGCTTTAAATTAATCTCCACCTTGTTTTGATTTGTCTGTTTTAAATGCTCTGTAGCCCTGAACTCCACAAATCTTCACCTTCCCTGGATTCCTAGCTGTGACAGCTGCTGCTCAGAGTAAAAACCACTACCATATCTCTAATGTTGCTTCAAAAACAAAACTGGAGATGCCTTAAGAAACTCACCATCTTCTTCAAAAATTTCAAGTGAAATGCTGCATCTTCTTACTTAATATCCACCAGAGAACAGTTCTTGAAAGTATTCAGCATCACTGACTACACAAGCACTGATTGGTGTGGGGCTTTCATTCTGGTATGCAGTTACAGCCAACACCCAAAAAACACAGGAGACAATGAACCTTTGAGGAAATGTGTTTTGATATGCTAAAAATGTTCCTCTTAAAATTTAGACAATCGCAATCAATAAAATATTTATTTATTGGCATTCATTCAATCTTTACGTGTTTTAGGTACTTGAGAAGAAGAAAGTGATCATCCATTTATTGCCACGCGAAGTAAAGCACAGAAACTACCAGCAAAACGCCCAACGCTATAAATTCTGAGCAAAAGCAACAGGAATATAATTAATATGCTGTTCATCAGCTCTACTACCTTCACCATGTGCTGCAAGCTACAAGAAAGGTAATAGCGGGAGAAAGAGCAAATGTATCAGAATGCAGGGTGGAGATATAAAAAACAGCTACACAATCCATGTTATGTATTTTTGGATGGCTTCTGACCACAACATAGGATTTACGGATCTAAATGAAAAAGAGAAGTTTGGAAGGAATGATGTGCAACCTTTTGCTATTATAAACAGGGGAAAAGAGTAAAAGACTGTTTTCCTTTAGTTATACAAACATTCTAAGAATTTTATAATAGCAGTAGTAGCATAGTTATACAATCACCTGTATGAGCTGAGAGTGGTGAATGAGGTCGAGGTAGAGCTGGAGACTGGCTACTGCCCATCAAACTCTTCCTGTTACTTGTTCTGCAGCTGTGAGTAAAAAGAGAGGAAAGAAGACATTAGCATCAAAAATACAGCACGTACCACACATGGGTGTTTTCAGATTCTGCTATTGTGTTCCTTCACTTCCCAGTTTCCTACTAAAAATCAGAGCTATTGTTGGTTTTGTAGGCATATCCAGGAAGTCTACAATCAAACTGGATAATGGCAAAGGCAGTGGTTTCCCAAGAAAATGCACCATGGATACTTTTCAGGCTTTCACGTTTGTTGTTCAAGGCAAAGACCAGCATTCCCCTGCACGAGTTATTTACAAAATATTTTTCTCTGAGTCAGCTTATTTCTCTCCCATACACTTTTTACAGAATATAAAAATAAACAATATAATGTGAAACATGTTCTCAAGCTTTATAATCACCAATGACTAAACCTGTTTCTGTTGCATGAACTGTAGCTCGAAATCACATGACAGAGAAAGATTTATCAATCTGAGAGTGATATAATAATTATAAATCTAATTATTGAGATAAATTTCACATCTGTGCCTTTTGTCAATGGAACAGATGATGCCTAAGATGATGAATGCATTTTCTCACTCATACATTTTTCATCTGCAAAGCCACTAATTTTCCATATCACAAGATCATTAAACAAGATAAACAGTAAATTAACACATCTATTAAACTTAGTAAAAGAGGTATTTTTCTTAAATACATCATACAGTTTTTACATATCTGTTGGCAGAACTGTTTTTCTTTTTCCCTTTTTTCTACTATAAAGAATATTCTCATAACCATAAACCCCCAACACTCCAAACATTTATGCAAAAGGAAAATATTATCCTAAATTCAGAGACCTTAACTGTGTATAAACAGAAGTGCATATGCTACAGTTTACAGCACTGCAATCGGAATTTTTCTGTAAAGGTTTAGAAAAAACCCCAAACTACAAAAATGGAGAAAACTCATACATAGATCCATTTAATTATCAGAGCAGGTTCCAGTGGAAGCAGATTCAGATTACAGTTGCTGGTGTCTCTAAAGATGAATTTTCGTAAAGTTACGATCTCTATGTAGCAGCCAAGAAAGCAAAACTGATTAGTTTGTTTTAAGTTGAATAAAGTGCAAAAGAATGGATGAAGTTTAATAGCAAAAGAAGAAAAACAGATGCAAAAGTAATCCAAAGTAATATTCAAAGCAAAGAAAATCAAGGGGGGGCGGAGCGGGGCGGGAAGGGGGAGGGAAATAGAGAAAAAGTTGGGTATGACAGCAATACAGAAGATACGTGCCATATGCAAGATAGTCAAACACTGAGACCACTCTTCCTTTGAAAAACATTTTGTGAAGCAGCAAGAGTGCCATTTCTAACTCCTATGGCTTTCTAACTCCTATGCATTTCTAACTCTAATGGCTTTATGCAAAGTTCACTGGCACATTGTACAAAGTCTTGCCATATTACTTAATTACTATATTCAATTTAATTATTACTTAACTCACAAGTATATCATTACTGTAGACATATATATGAAAAGAATGCACAAAATTATTACAAGATTTACATTGAGAGTACTGGAAAAGTCAAAACTTATTTATGACATACATTGTAATTTTTAAGCCAAACAAACTGGAAGAACTTACTAAATGTGAAATTATATACAGAATCTGTTTAGATTAAGTTCTACATTTTAAATCATGGAACTTGAGCAAATATTCCATATTCCATAGGCAAAGCTCTATTGTTTTGCCCCCATCTCTAAATTTTGTCCAGCTGAAGAGCCATATTGAACTCTTCTCTTGTCAAAGAATGTTCCAAATTCTTCCTTCTGGCTTAATGCAACATCATTGCGTTTTAACTAATTTTCCTTGTATCATACCACAACAAGCCTCCCTTTATCTGCTACACTTATTTTAAAAGCTTGAATAACTGTAACTTTGCAATTCCCCAAACTAAAATTGAACCCAGAAGAAACTTGATATTCATTAGACATTCATTACAAGACATAAAGACTGCATCTATCCATGATGGCACAAAGGTATCACTACAACACCTGTGGTGCAGGCTGGGATTAAGAGACACCATTATGTGACTTTAAAGCAGTTTTGAATGGTTGAAGTTCAGGTTTTAAAGGACCACCACATCTCCCATCACAAGAAAGAAATACATTAAGCATACAAATTTTAGATATCCTTCACAGACTTGGCTACAGGGATGATTTCTTGCCCTTACTTGTAGAAATGGAGACTTTTGTCACTTTGGCTAGAATTTCCTATGTAAATAATTCCTTTTACATTACTATTTAAACTTTACATTCTTCAGGTGATGGTGCAGTACCTTTCACAAACCATTATCAAAGACATCTAATTCAACTTATCTTTAATTTTTAGTAGGTGTGGATTTTTAAGTACTATTTCTGGGGAGTATGATGGCATTATTTTAAAAATCAAAATCTTATGTAATGAGAAATCTTCCCCCCATCTGCCATTTAAAGAAAAAATCATTGTTATTTCCTCAGATGTGGCTGCAACTGTATGGAGAATTTATCTCCTACCATGCTCAAATGAAATGTTCTACTGAGAAATAAAAAAATATAAGAGATGTAGTCTATCCTTACTGGGAAGGTAAGACACAACTCACTGCATTAAAGGACAAATTCATCCTAGAGTTCTCACTGTAGGCTTTGTTTTTCAGCTATGTTTCAAAGATTTTGAAATGTTATCCATTCTGTATAATCTGTGAAACACAACTCCTTTCCCAAAATAGTGCTATTTTAGAAGAGGCATTTTGTGGATAGAAAAAAAAACAACTTCAGGCAACCTTGAAAGATGATCTAAGCAGTCACAACACCTCAAATGGGAAGCAGAGTGGTTCTAAGGAAGTATCCAAACATTGCTGTTTTAAGGCTAAATACTGTTCAGTAAGTACTCTTCCATATACAAAAGCATCTCAGAAGTTAAAACCATACTGCAGACAAAATTATTTTTTCTAGATCTCTGAACACATGAAGTAACTTTCCCCTTCCATTGTTTTCATAAAACTATTTTTCTCCCATTCAAACCTGACAAGATAAACCAAGTAATAAGAGGCAACCCTGAAATAAAGCCTCTTTGTCTGCAGGAAAGTTATAGCACTGCAGGAACACTCTACATGGATTGTAACTTAGGGAGACATAAACCTTGGTGAACCACAGAGTGCTACACCTCAGGGCGAGAAGACCCTGGAAACCACAGGCCTGTCAGTCTCACTTCAATACCTAGCAGAATCATGGAAAAGATTACTCTGGGAGATACTGGAACACAACATACTCATTGGTCACAGCCAGCACGGCTTCATGAGAGGGAGGTCCTGCTTATCAAACCTGATTTCCTTTTATGACAAGGTAACCCACATGGTTGATCAAGGATGTCCATACAGAATGGGGAATGAGATGCTGAAGAAAGCAGTGCCATGGAAAGGGACCTGAGCATCCTGGTGGATGGCAAGTTGAGTATGAGTCAGTGCCCTGGCAGCCAGGAGAGCCAACCGTGTCCTGGGGGGCAACAGGCACAGTGGTATCACCTTGAATACTGTGTGCAGTTTTGGGCACCACAATACAAGAGAGATACTAAGCTCTTAGACAGTGTCCAAAGAAGGTCAATGAAGATGGTAAAGGGCCTCGAGGGGAAGCTGTATAAGGAGTAGCTGAGGGCACTTGGTCTGTTCAGTCTGAAGATGAGACTGAGGGGAGACCTCATTGCAGTTACAGCTTCCTTGTGAGGGGAAGAGGAGAGGCAGGTACTGATTTACTCTCTGGTGACAGGACTGAGGGAATGGCCTGAAGTTGTGTCAGGGGAGGTTTAGGTTGGATATTAGGAAAGGATTCTTCACCCAGAGGGTGGTTGGGCACTGAACAGGCTTCCCAGGGCAGTGGTCACAGCACCAAGCCTGGCAGAATTCAGGAAGTGTTTGGATGATACTCTCAGGCACATGGTATGACTCCTGGGGATGGTCCTCTGCAGGGCTAAGAGCTGGATGTGATGATTCTTGTGGGTCCCTTCCAACTCAGCATATTCTGTGATTCTATGAAGACACTAGAGAGACTAATAATGCAAGACCAGCCTCACATAAAGGTTTTAGAGATAGAAAAAGTAGGTTTAATTTCTCTGGTGTTAAAATTGCAGTTGGAAACTACCTGAGTAAGAACATGCTGTCCCTAGCAAGACTCAAGATGTGGCTGCTTTGTTTACACAGGAAAGTTAAATTTAAGTTAAACTTCAGTTATATTTAACTTGTTATGAAGCTAGCTAACCTATGACTTCATAATTATTATCTTCAGCAACATGGCGAGTCAACAGTGCATAGAGCATATAAAAAACCTAAAACACTTAAACAGAAATACGTTTGTTCTGCCTTTTTGTTTGCTGCTTTTAAAGAGAAAGAAGCCTTTTGCATTAAAAAGCAGTTCAGTATTTACAAGCTCTCCAGAATCCAGATAAGTTCTGTGTGACATTAACTGGAATAAATGCAAAAATCAGCTGCCACGAAGAGATGACGCACACTGATACTGCAGCAGCTCCTTTGTCAAAAGCAGCCTTTAAGATTGTATTTGATGAAGCATCTCCAGATCTAGAAAGTCAGAGACGGCATGCAGTTAACACCAGTTCACGCCTAGGCTGCTTTATGGAAGAAAACAAATTGATCAAGTTTATGAACACTGAATACTGTCGAGTTAGGGTTACATGGAGAGAATCAACAGACTCCATCCAGTACTGATCACTGCTACCCTGGTCTGTTATAGTTAAGAAAGACTGAAGAGTAAGGGAGAAAATCTTTACAATTTTGAGAGATTTTCCTAGTCTGAAGCAGTTAAATTCTCAAGGTGCTACAGCCATTGAGAGAAGTGCACAAACCATCTGAATGCAACTAAAATATACCATAAGAAACACCTGTAATTTTCTCTTTGTTCTTTTAAAGTCTTCTGGTACTTCACACTCATATCCATTTATTATAATCTAGCAGTATTTTCTGACCTATTTATATTAGACTGGATGTCTGAATATACTCTCCAAATCTGGTACAAGCATATACATATATCTGGTATATAAGCATATATTTATATATTTACATGCATAAAATACATACATACAGTTATATAAAAACATGTATCTAAAATCCTACATTTACAACATCATACACACAGCCAAACATTCTATTTATTATGTATTCTCCTCTCTGTGAACTCTACATCAGTCTGTAGGAACGAGGAAAAATAGGGTATTGGGATTTAAATTTTAAATGTTACAATGTAGGGATTCAGATTTTCCTCTTTTGTATTTAAGGTTCAATCAACTTAAGTAAGGTCAGCACTACTCTGAAGAAATGTCAAAACATAATGAACACGACACACCAAGATGAAGTACGCAGCTGCTGGCAGCCCTGCTTTGGTGGTTTGTCACAAATCTTTGCAACACTACAGCAAGCCCTTCAGTTTTGGCTATTAATGAAGTAAACATGGGCAGCAAGATATGAGTCCTGTCTAGGTACTCAAGAATGTGTGTTCAACCTCTTTCACCCTATCATTAACACCAACTACCATCATGACACTATGTCATCAGAACTTCACCTTTCCTCAACCATATAAAAGAAGAGACCCCAGCCTTTCTTTTCATATTTCTAAAAAAAAACAAAAACAAACAAACCAAACCCAAACCAAAAAACAAAAAACCAATCTACAGAGAAAATAAAATTTAAAATGCAATCAGCTAGATCGATGAACACATTTCTCCATGGACTGCCTGAGGGATTCAAATGCATGCAAGACAGCGATACTGCAGAAACAGCCACCAGGAAAAAACAATCACAGAACTACAAAAATATCTGCCAAATCTTAAAGGGTTAGACCTGAGGAAGGCTGCCTTTACAAAGCCTTCTTACCCTGTAGAAGGCCTCTCAACTGCCATTGCTACAGAATATTACAACACGAATAAACAGATCCTTCATTATGCCTTCTCAACTGAACTTGCTAATTAGATATGTTCAACATAATCAGTTTCAATGACTGTGATCACTTTTACTGTAAGCAAGTTCATCCATAATTTTTCTTCTTGCACAGGAGAAAAATCCGTAGTTAAAAGAAATCAGGTTATCCTCTACAGAATTAAAATTGTGTACTTCTGTCTGTCCTGATTCTTCATAAAACAACTGATTCACTTTTAGCTTGCATAATTAAATATTTATCTTGATAGTAATAACAAAGAGTACTAAGCTAACTATTAACTCCGCAGTTGTACAAAATTCATAAAATAGCTGCACACAAGTTCAGTCTGTAATACACATGAAGTGAGCAGGCACACAAAAAGAATGCTCAGCATCATACATCCAGCCCACTGTGCACTTCTGCATAATTATACACAAAATGCAGTTTTGGAACCTTCACATCATACAACCCATTGTGAACATGATGATGGGATCATTTAAATGATACTGCTTCTTGAATTTCTACTTTATTTTGTGTTCTTAGAAGGGGCATAAACCAAGTGTAAGTATAGATATCCTTCCAGATTTGTAACAACGAGATTAGGACCCGTTTTGCTTAGCAAGTCTTTCCTGCCTAAGAAGCACCTTTCTCAAAGATAGCTGGACAGTTGAGTTTTTTCTGTTTTCCTTCAGCATTCCAGAGAAAGCTGCAGGCGCTCTCTCTCTCTGGTATGAGGAGAGATGAGCAGATGTTACAGCCCAGCATAGAGGAAAGGGCCCATGGGGGAGGTCAGAGAAGACAAAGAGCCTTGAAAAGAACAGGAGAAGTGCCTTTCTCAGGTCCAGTGCTTTGCCCCACTGCTGGAGGTTTTCTCCTTTTTCAGTCTTGTGTTCATTACTTTCAGAATACATTTTCCTGAACTTGCACTGCCTGGCATTTTGGGGGTACCTGTGCACTATCTTACTTCACACCAAGTTATTAGCTGAACAGCACATCTGCTATAGTGCTGAGATGTTTTAACTGAATTCCCTGAAACACAAATATTATCAATTCAGAATAGAAAGATAACTAGGAAGCTGGCACCAAAAGGAGACGAAAAATATGCAGGGCTAGCCTAAATAACTCTTTAAGTATGATTATCTGTGTGCTACATAATTCAGGACATGCCAAAAACAGGGCAGAAATGCTTAACTGGAAAAGAAATAATAACCAGGAACCACCGTGAAAGCTTTATAACATTTAAGAAGTGCTATCCCCCCAAAAAATTATCATACATCACACCTATTAGGATCAAAGTATCATTAGTTTGGAGATGTTAACCAATGGAAGCAGTGCCTTGACTTGCATAGCAGACAACCCTGCAGAAACCATTTGCATTAGACAGGAAATACCCTATTTCCCAGAGGGCATGCCTAGCCAGGCTGTAGAGAGAAGGGTTTCAGAAAGACCTCTCATTGTGCTCCTGGCTATTCCCTGCAGCTTACAGTAACCTATTTCACTTCAGATTTTGAGTCCAGACTACAACCTCCTGGTGCATTTCCTGGGCTAAGAGAATGCAGCAAGACATTTGCTATGGTGTTGCCGTGGCCAGGCTGGGGGGCAGGACGTTTCTCACTCTGCCCCATTGCTGGTTGTTAACAGCTTGGGAAAACCAGCCGGGAAAGCAGAAGGAGGTGAGTCAGGATGCTGGATGTCATTAACTCCAGAGCCTCTGCTCCACCTCAGGTTGGAGTGCTGTCTGCCAGGCTGCAGCACAGACAGTCACAGGCAACGCTTCACACCGACTGTCCCCAGTTTGCCAGATAG
>JAWWLZ010000094.1:49754517-49770228 GCA_035041345.1 Poliocrania exsul
TAGCATGAAGAGCAGCTTCTCTCAGCTTAAAGTTATGTTCATGCTGTCAATGCCCGTAAAGTCTCAAAGAGTTAATGTCTACCATGCTTTGAAATTATCACATGGCTACATGCAGCCAGCCTAGCAAATCTGCCTCCTCAGCAGATGTCCAGGAGACACCTCAGAAATGACCAATCCATTTCCAGCTGGGGGAAGAAAAGAGGGAACTATTTAGCTGCTTCTTGCTACAGAGGCCGTGCTTCATTTTCCTTTCAGCCTCCTCCATTTGTCTGCACCCATCAATAAAGAAAAGATGTGAAAGTAGCCTTGGCAACATAAAAGCATCAAAAGCTTATTAAAAAAAACGTCTACACATGAAACACTGTCTGCTTTGCACTGCACTGCAGACATGCACCCCAGGAGAAAAGCCACTAAAAGACAAGGTCCTAGAAATACTTTTTCCCATATTATTTCACAGTGTTTTAAGGACAGTTTTAAGCTTTTTTTTTTCCTTTTCCAAACCCCTGACCTCTTTTTTTCTCCCCTAATAGTCTTGAAGTAGTACAACTAAATTAATCACACAATTTAAGAGTAGGAAATTAGGAGTTGCTGGAAGTAGATAAATTTTACATAGGTTTACTTTCTAATCCAGTAACTCTCTTCTGGTTTAAACCCTCAAATCATTTATATTTACAGCTGACTCCTTTCTTCTATAATTAAATAGAAGCATTTCATTTCTACTGAGATGACCAGTGAGTCCAGACAGGACAGGACTGCTTCTCTCCTCCCTTGATAAATCTAGTAATTCTCAGTCTCTCAAAACTAAGAGGGTGCACACAGTGGATTTTTTTTTTCTTTAAACTTTCAACAAATACCACTGAAGACTTAAGGGACTAAGCAGTAAGACAACACCAGAGCAATACACCTTCCCAAAGGAAAATTACACAGCAGATCAAACCCAGGAGGACAAGAGTCTGAATTCTTTTACTCCTACTTGCACAGGATTCTCACTTGGGCAGAGACAACAACAAAGCACGGAAAAAGCATGTAAGTTAGACAGTCTCCAGCAGACACACTCTCCCAGTAAGAGCATAAAGTTCTTATTTAACTGCTTGAGAACCAGAAGTGAGGATACACATCCACAGACTGGAAATCATCACAGTGATGAAGCACAGGTCCCTTGCTGAGCATGTGACACATAAGGGAAATGAGCTTCATCCCTTCCTCAGTAATTTGGCATTATTTGCTGGGGTTTATCTTCTTTCTTCATACATATATGAGAGCTGCAAAAATTTGCAATAAATGCCTAATTTTAAACAACATTATCTAAGTTTGCATCTTTTCTTTAAAGCAAACAATGTAAGTAACAGGAAAAATGGTCCTGTTCCGTTTCATTTCTCAAATTTTAAAACAGGCAAGAGGCAGCATTATACAACTGAAGTGTCACACTATTGTTAGAAACAGAATTAGGGTTTTGCTGAAGCTAAAAGAATTGTAACAGAATAGTTAAGGGGTAATTAGTTTCTAACGGGTTTCCCGCCTTTCGAGGGTGTGGGGTGTCTTGGACAGGCAGGCAAACTGGGCCAGACTGTGAATCCCCAATTCCCAGCCAATAGGAAGAGGGGGCAGGGACCTTTTGGCCGGGAAAGGGTATAAAAAGTTCTGTTTCTTTTTGTTCTAGGCCTGTCTCTCCGGCCAGAAATGGACACACTGTGTTCGGCCGAATCTGTTAAATAAAAGTTTAGTTTTGCTTTGACGACTTTGTCCCCTCTACATTTCATTGGTAAATGTGAGCATTTCTCACACTTTCTATATAAGTAATAAATATTTTGCAATTAATATTCTGTACTGTCTTCTGTTTGGAGATAAGTAGTCAGTAACGCATAAGCAGTTACTACACTAGACTTAAGGAAATAAAGAATAACATAAAAAAAATCATTATTTAGGATGAAATACAGTTGTTTGAAAACTATGCCCTTTACTGGCTCAGAGACTGGATATGAACAATTAAGTGGAATGCATTCAACCTGAAAACCGTGTCTGTTCCCACAAGACCTCTGGCAGCACCATCAGTGTCCCACATTTGAGCATGCACACATTGACTGTAGCTCAGAAATTCAGTTTGCAAACAAAAGACCCCCCCCTCTCTTTACCAAGACCCACATTCTCCTTCCCTCCTCCTGACAGCTGACCAGAAGTTTTTTTAATTAAATCATAATTAGAGCATCTAGAAGCATTATTTTCCCAGGGGAAGGTGGAAAAAAAACCCCATTCACCGTGCCCATTCAGCTGTTGGTGTCTGTCGAGCCTGCCACAGAGGGCATCAATTAATGCCAGCTATGGTGGCTTTCATGAAGAGGCTGTTTGTTCTGTAGGAACCAGACATCTGCAAAGTTATGCTAAAATGTAAGCAGCCAAACACACCACACTCATAATGTTAAGATCCCACTACAAATGTACCTGCAGGCAGCAAGGTCACATTACCCAGCCATATGGACCTGTACCAAATTAAAGTCTGTTTCCCTCAGAGTTCCCAAACACAGTTACAACTCTGTAACAATAAAACAACAGATAACCAATACAAAACCCAGATATGTCTGATCTATCTCTTTTCCAGATTGAAACTGATCTTAGGTTACAGACATCATTGTAATGTTATTTATTTAACAAAGCTTTATGAGAAATTTAACTGGAAAAAACCCCTGAAATATGTACTGGCACATAGCTGACACCATTTACAAAAATACATCAATCATTTTCTCTCCACACAAACTTTTATTAGATATATAATACCTACGTACACTTAAAGAATTAGCTGTGTATCTACAATGGTATAGTTACAAGCGCATATTCTCCCTTCTAGGGACAAAGTTACATCAAAGCATAAAAGTCTTTTACTGGTTCAGAGCTTCCCAGAAGACAATATAACTCTCTTTTTCAATTACAACTGTGTACTAACAAAGTTGTGTCAGGAAAATTAACTGACTAGCTACAGCTCAAATTACTATCCCTGTATAAAACTCAGCATGTAGCCTAGGTCTGGGAGCAAACTTCAGCTCCCCATGGCAGTACACCTACTGAGGAAGGCAATCTATTACACATGCAGATCATCATACAGCTTTGCTGCAAAGTCACAGTGAGGTAATTGGAAACATGTGAATAATCTCTAGTGAAGCAATTCAAACAACTCCAGGCACAGTCATCAGTGTGGATGACAACACAAGGCCTCTGACATCCACTCTATTTTTATTTCTTTTGGGTAATGCTTAATCATCAAACACCACAAAAGGCAGGAAAGATCAGATGATTTAGGTTTTTCAGTTTGCTGCCACAGACCTGCACTATACATACACATGCACATTTATAGTATTAAAAATACTGTGGCACAGTATTAAAACAATATTTCAGTGGTGTATGTTTCAAGTGACTGGATTACTCAAACAGTGAGGTCAGAAACAAATTATCCAGGCCATCACAAAAAAAGTACTTACAAAGCATTCATGTTATGTCTGTCTTTCTGTTGCCTTGAAATGTTCCTGTCTTTCTGACATGTTATGCCACTTTAATGATCCAAATATCCAAGTTTCTGAATTACAAATACTGTACAACTTTCGAATCACTTAAGCCTATCTAAGATACATTTTTCTGGAGATCAAGAAATGGTAATGCTGGTTGTGATCTCTCATACAGGCTCTGAGAAGAGTTTATGCATTGTCCTGGGAAAGGGGAATCCCTCTTCCATGCAATGGTACACTTCAAGCTCTTTCCCACAGCTGGTGACCCAGCACAACCTTAAATGTATCACCATGGTCATGCCTAATGAAAATATGGTGGGTGAAACTGGAAAATAAATAGCATCACCCCCTACCAAAAAAACCCCAGTACACATACAACAACACAAGTCTCCAAGCAGCGCTTTAATGAAGTGAAACATACCTCCATAACTGAATCTGGTCCACAAAATCCATTCATAGTATGTCTTTACTGAGATTTCCTTCTCTAAGTTTTACAGAAAACAAAGGAATTTTCAGAGCCACGTAAGATTGAATTCTTGTTTATAGCTCTCCTGATCACTTCAGTGGTCAATAACACCTTATTTTCTCATAAAAATCCAGGAAAACAGGAAGAAGGCCAAAAGAAAGCTTAAAATTAATTTTTAAGTCTAGTATACTTTCTACAGTAGACTTAAATCTATATATTGATACAGTATCCCACAAGAATACAGAGAAAAGGCTAAGCCCATCTTAAACATAGCATAGAGCATGAAGGCAATTTATGGAAACAACTTTTGCATATACTTTGCCCCATAAAAACATCTATATCAAGAAAGGAGTATTTTACCACCAAAGTAATGCATTAATTGCTCACAAATGTAAGTAGGTCACAGAGGATTCATGAAAGCAAATGCAAGTGACTCAGTGTAGAAGGAAGAAGAAAAGGAAGCCAGGATATGATTTATAGTGTGTAAATAGGTATGAGCTAATAGTGTGAAGAGGAACAATTTCACAACAAAGATTTGTTTAATTCACCCTGGTGTGTCAAGAATGAAGTACAACATAAAATGACTAGTAAAGCAACACCTATTGTAGAGACAAAAAAGAAAGCAGTGGTAATTATAATTAACATTTTCATTTTGAACACATCAGTTAACTTACTGTCTGTGTTGTAAGCCATGACAGCCCACAACCCCTGCGACCCAACAGCACAACAGCTCCAGGTGCCAGATCTAGAGTGCCACTGGTAATAACGAGAACAAACTGAGATACTACGGGGAATATTGCTTCTCAAAACTACACCACAAAAGACAATAATTATCTGTTTTAAAACTTAACTGTTCAAACAGTATCTGCTCCAATACAAGCAGAACTGCAGACAAATTAAAGGAGACAATTCAAGTGAGTGTGTTTTCAAATGTTAAATTGTATAATGTAGTACATGCATTTATGTCTTCAAGTTCTATTTTCTGGATTCATATGATTTGAAAACTCTTGAGTTTTCAATGTTTGAGGATATGGTTTTATTGTTGTTAGGTTGGTTTTTGCTTTGTGGTGTCACAATTTTTCTTGGAAGCTCGTGTTTCAAGCCCTATTTAGGCAATGGAGAGTTTTAATATGAACTCTAAATATCTAAAAGAGACAAAAATTAACTGCTACGTATGAATGTTAGAAAATAAAGAGCTAAAAAATCTATATAACAGTAATGAATTCCAAATAAAACAAACACTGGCTTGGGAAGTTGAACAGTACCATTCAGTGCACAGCCTTTCTTCTTCACACATCAACCCCTGCAAGCACTCTAGTACTACACAGCATAAAATATCTCAATACTTCATAATCCTTCAAGAATATATGGCTTTTAAACTTCTGTTAAAATTCCACATTGAAGCAGCAGTGTCTGGGCAAGCAGAAATAAATAAATCAGAAAGCAAATTTGTCTCAAAGTTGAGACTCTCTCAATGAGGAGAGCTGAAATCCTCCTAGAAAAGGCAATTTAACACTAACTCTTGGTGCTTATAAATGGTTAATTACACAGATGCTGTTAACCTGAAGAAGTCACACATTTTGCTTCCACAGGTCACAACTACTTTGAATTAGAATTTGTTCCTATGATTTACACAGGATTTAGACCTAAGAAACAGTCAAATTGTCAATAAAATAGTAAAACAGGATCCATTATGAGCAAATTTCCCCCTGCCTTCAACTATGTCTTTAAGCATCACTACATTGTATCACATTCCACAAATTCTCTAAGGCATATACTAGGCCAACAACTCTGACATGGACAAGGTAAAACCGAGACTCTCCACACATTCCCGTAAGCTGTGCTGACAGAGGTTGGCATTATTACTGCTCTGAGATTCACAGCAGTGATTCCACCACAGAAAGCAGTCTTGCAGACTACGAGTCATCTTAAGGAGCAGAGATGAAGAGAACAGAAAGTTGAATCTACAGTTTAAGATTAATTCAGTAGTTTTCACAGACAAATACTCTGTTCCACTGAAAATGTGCTTTGCCATAACTTCCACACTCTGTCCATTTGACATAATGAATACAGGTCCAAGAGAAATACAATACAGCATTCTGTGATCTTCTAGCCCTCACAGTAGCAAGGAGAAACATGCTGGGAGTTTGAATACTGAATCTGAATTTTCTGGGTTTTGAAAAAGACATTCCTCTAATTGGTTCAGTGGTTTAATCAAACAGTGAATTTTCTATTAACCTAAGCTCTAGCTCAGCTTTTCAAATAATCATGACAAATGACCTCAAACAGACTACATTCACTTGCAAGCCAAATGTAGGCATACCTCTAAAAGACAAATTAATGTCCACTAAAGTCACTTCCCCAAATGTCTTGAATATAAAAGAATAGAGACATGTGTTGGGATTATCCTTTCTTCAAATCAAAACTACAAAAGTTAACATTTTGAAGAAATAAATGATAAGACATTCACATGAACCAATGTGCTTTTTAATAATCTCCCTTCTATAAATCCATTACTAAACATTAAATCAAAATTATTTTCAGTCTTTCAAAATGTAAAGAAAATCTGTGCAGGTAATGGGAGAATACCGTTTAGGAGGGCTGGACAACTAGTTTGATCTACATATGGGTGTGTGACCAATTGAAAAGTGACTGATTGTTTTCTCCACCTAGCTTAAACTGATTAGAGTTCTGACTTGTTTTTATGAGGATATATAACCTCTTGCCTCACTGTGACTAGCACAAATTTAGCTGATACAGGAAAAACAGTGAAATATTAAAAACCAACCAATTGAAAAAACCAAACCCGAGTTTCAAACTGACATACAACAATTTAGTGAAACAGAAATGCAATGTGATCATCTCTTCCTTCCAAAGTGTTTCATTAGGATCCACACAACTGTGGAGATTGTCTACTAATTGACACAGATTCTTTTTTCCTTCATATTTATCAGAGAAATAGCATAACTCTTCTCAATTGATTTCTTTTCAGTAAAGAAATTCAAATGCAAGAATAGCAGCGTCCAATCTATTTAGCACAGGACAGGTACAGTATCATTCTGCAAAAATCTGCTAAACTTTCAAGAGTCTCTGTAAGACTGAAGCTGGACTGAACATTACATCACTGATATTCATGTGTTATGTATTAGTTTAGCAGATAGCCACTGAAGCATTTCCTACTCAGAGTTAAAAAAAAAGTTATGGTAATAATTCCAGAAAGTAATACTCTGCTTTTAAATTCTGACTACTCAGTGTATTATACTGGACATATCTTTGAAACAGATAATGTAGTCACTCTCTCCAAAGTGCAGATTCTGATCTTCCTATTTATTAATGTCTCCCATCACACTTTTTCACAAGTAGAAAAGTACGAACATGTCATTCACCAGTGCTGGGAACAGGAATCATGCTGCAATGTGATACAAAGCTACACGTCACATCCTTTCCAAGTCTAGTTTTAATAGTCCAAATGCCTGCAGCAATACCACCTCGTGCTGCGATTTTTTTCACATCTTGGGCTATGCAGCATTGGGCTAACTAGCTGCTGCAGGAAATGATGATCATCTCCGAGTCACTGCTAAGCACACACCCCAGCAAGGTGCTGCAGGGCACAGGGCTGTTTTGCAGATGAATCTGGGCTGCCAACCACATGAGCTCATTAGAGATCACTGCTTTTAGTAAGCGTACGGGCAGTCAAGCACACACTTGTGACAAAGCTTACTGAACATTCAGACGCTCAAATCAGCTGTGTGTGTCTTCTTCAGTCTTGGGTTGCTCTTCAATACCTCAACAAGCTAACTGAAGGAAAAGTTTAATCACTTTGACAGCACATTTGTGTTAAGCAAACCACCAGTTACCTTAAGATTTTCTCCACCAACACTTAATTTACAAGTGACATGACTTTTGATAGATTCAGACTACTGAAAACTTTTCTAGTGAACAAAAATAAGTCTGTTACATACTATGTATATGCAATTCATCACTCAACAGAACTTAACACCTCTGATAAGAAAGTGCAATGAGTGAGACTCAGACTAAATTCAGCAATACATAACCTATCCAGTTTAACAAATCAAATTTTATCAAACCATAGGCCAAGTACAAAAAGCAAGTAAATTCAAAAGGTTATCACCACTGAGCATAGAGAAGCACAGACGTTCACTGTATTTTTGAAGAAAATAGGTCGTGTGTGGCCACAGTAAAATCAGAAGCAACTAAGTAAGACCCTCAAGACACATACAAATATCTTACTTTTAAAAAAGTACTTGTTACAGTTCTACTGTCATTTTATAAATTCAGTGTGCTGGGAGAAGGAAAAAGAAATTATTAAGCCTTAAGCTTAGAGACTACTGTCTTACTGTGTTACGAAGGGTACAGGGTACATTCCAGCTTAGTTCAGACAAATCAAATCAATTGAAATTAGTCATAGATTATATCGTAGACACTTGCTTGAAAACCTTGGTAACCAGTAAACTCACCAAGTAGATTAACACCACTGCACATTTTCTAGTCAAAAATTAAAATGTAGCAAATGTGTGAAAAAAATTATCTGCAGCTTTGTTTTTTACAAATAATGATTAGATCTTTTCCTTTGTTCTTGAACGCTCTACAATTATTTCAGACTGTAGCCTTCCTCCTTTAGACTGCAATGGAGTGAATTTGCAGAAACTCTGAAAAATGGATTAGTCACCTTTGTCCCACGACTTTTTTTTAAAAAAATATTTTGAGAGAAGATCTGTCATAACTGAGGAAACCTCCCATTTTCTACTTTCAAGAACAAGACCTCTTTGTTCATCATGCAAAAGAACTCATTGGAGAGAAACACTATTACTTCTTACATATGCAGTACTGCTAGGAGTCCTCATTGTTCTCTACATCATATGCACACAACAAATGACGGCCTTCACTCAAAAGAGCTTACACAAGCCCGAAAACCCAGGCTCAACACACAGACAAGACAAACATCTCCAACAGGTTAGAATAGGGTGTGGATGAGGTAAGCTGACAGAATAGGGTGTGCTACAATTTTTGGCCATCAGGAAGAGTAATCACCTCACTACTCATCTAGTCCATTAGCCCATTAGCTAATTTAAGGTTTCTATTTGCATCACAGCAGAAGGATGCCTGAAGAATTGATGTTCAGAAAGAATAAAACCACCATTTCTGCAGCCTTCATTTTTGTTTGGAAAATGTCTTAGATCTTGAAAACACCACAGTCAGAGAGTTCAAGAAAAATGAAAAAATGTGACACTGGTCAACTACTTCAGTCCTCTCATAGCAGTAGCGAAGTCACAAAGCCAGGAACAAATTCACCTTTCACATCCTTTTGTTCTCTAAGTATTTTATGAGACAACAGTAGCCCTCACTTTTGACAGGACTTCAAAGAACACATTGCCTAGTAAAGGTAGATGTTAGCAGATCACTGAAAGTTATCACAAAAAAAGACAGTTAAAAAGCAAATGCCTTAAAAACAAAAAATCTGACACTGCACACATTTTTAGCCTAAGAACATGAAGCATTACATTCTTTTCAAATCATATTACAATGAATTGTCTTAAGTACATGGACTTTAAGTGCAGTCCTATGTCTTCACTTAACTTGAATAGTTGTATCAATAGTACTTGTTGCCTTTGCCCTCAGGATGGTTATCAGTAAGTGAAGTCATCCACTCATGGTTTAGGTGTTTGATGTTTACAGAATCTTGGTGTCTATCAGAAAAGTGGTTTAATAAAATAACACAAGGTTTGCAAGAAAAAAATCACATCATTTTAACAGCACAAACTGTTCAGGCAAAATACCTGTAAACATGTATGAAAATCAGAATGAAAACTATGTCTCCATCCTTGCTTTCGGTTGTGTAGCATCTCATGCATTCCTATTGTGACTTCAATGAGGCCACCGTGTAAGGCAGAACTCCAAGCCAGTTCTTAAACTTTAATCCTTTCTCTAACATTAAAATGTCTGTAACTAAAACCCGGGGGGGATGGCATGGGGGGTGGCAGCAGGGTGTTCATATGATCTTTTCCATAAAACTGGGCAATTGCACTGACTTTCATAATTCTGTATTTTCTGTTACATGCATGTTTACTATGCACATTTATATTAGAACAGCAACACCTCTGTGTAAAAAAAAAATTGTTTAATTTAAATTGTAACTTCATATAATCTGAAACTTGGCAGATATTCTAATAGTCTACACACACACAGTACCCCCATACTAAAACAATATTCAGCAGCAAGTCACTGCATTAGGGTGCTGGATTTCTAATACACACTGAGTGATCCTCCCACATAGGCTGGTCTAGTTCCTGGACTCTGGCCTTCTGATTATCTGTACTGCATGTGTATTCCTTCATTCCTGTATTTTTTCTTTGGAATTATCTAACTTATTTACCTACAAGATGAAAACTGGGAACAGATCTACAGATAATTTCTCAAGAGTCTCCATGAACAAGATCAATGGGACACTGGGACACTTCTGCCTCCCACTGCACTGGAGCCTTCCAACACCACCTCAGCAGGACACATTCCTTCATACAACTCCCACACACTTCCATCTTTTCAGACAGTCTCAGTCTGTCTCACCTCAGAGAGAGTACATGACTTCCTCACACCAAGTGCTTATACACATCCAACACTTCACAGGGACCTGGGCCCAGCACTCCCACAACACACAGAACCCAGGCTGTGCTGTCGGTCCATCAGCCAGCTTCCCAGGACAGGTGTCTTTTAGAAAAAACAACGTTGTTGTTTTTTCAGTAGGACTTGAAGGGAAGTAATTTTTCCATACCAACTGAG
The DNA here is from genome assembly GCA_035041345.1 of Poliocrania exsul. NCBI lineage: Eukaryota > Metazoa > Chordata > Aves > Passeriformes > Thamnophilidae > Poliocrania > Poliocrania exsul. The sequence goes on from JAWWLZ010000094.1 coordinate 49,765,276, forward strand.
GCAGAAAATGTAGACAGTCCTTTGGACCTCTCTTTAGATTATTTCCTTCTATTAATACCTATCTGGTGACCCTTGTACTGGATTTAGGCAGTCAGTCACAAAGAACACAGTGAACCAGTTTTTTTACATTTATAAAAAGACTGGCCCAATGTATCTGAGATCATTACTAAGGTTAGTGTGAAAGACAATAGCATCAGCAATAAATTAGTAGAGGTAAAACATAGTTCACTTAAGGAACAGCAAGAAACAAAGGTAAGTTGGCCAGAAAAGTGTCAGATCTTTCACATTTTGCCAAACCTGCCAATGACTAAACAAACACATTAAATTACTAAATCTATAATTCCATTACTCTGTGTCTTGTTTCCTGCAGACTGTCAGAGTAGGTAATCCTACTGTTTTCTTCTCGCCTTATAATTTATGAATCAGAAGGAGGAAACGTGATGGTTAAAAGGTATTAATTTGTAGATAATGTTGAATGCTTAGGTCTGACCCACACAAACACCTTGCATATTTTAAAAAACAACCTAGTATATTCATATACTGTAGTATGTTTTGCATTTCCTTTACAGAAAAGGGGGAAAAAAACAGCTGGCTCTTCTACGATTTGAAGAGGTCACATAAGAAATAATGTGAAGAAACAATTTTCAAACTGAAAAAAAGAACCCAACAAACAAACAAACAAGAAAAAAACCCACAAAACCAGGATTTTTCTGTTTTGAAACTTTTCCCCACAAATAGAAATCAAAGCCTTGCAAAAGATGATAATATTTTGACATTTGGCAAGACAGGATAGCACTTCTGAAACACAATCAAGCAGCAAGGGAAAACTAGATAGAAGTGCATTTCCCAACAGAACTCATATTCCCCCATTAGTCAGAGGTCACAAATGGGGAGCAGAAGCCTCCAAACACAACACTTCAATCATCAAAACATGGCAGAATGGCCAAGGATGAAGCCAAATCACCAATGCTCAAGTAAGAAAAAAAAATATCTAATGCAAGGTTACTTTAGAAAAGTGTTACATATTTTCTTTGTTCATTATTTGGGGAATGCCAAAGGAAGATGCTCTGGTAAGACCTGATAGTACAGTGAACCGACATAATCATTCTTTCACATAAGGTGCTCACCGACAAGGTGAATAGAGCATATTGTACTTGTCTGACTGCTTTTGCTTCTACTATTACAGCACTTGTGGAAATTCCCTTGACATGCCCATGCATAAGAACAAGCTAGACCTAGACTCACTGAGAAAGCAAATCTGTAAAACAAATGCATACAACTTAGTTTTTATTTGTTAACTCCAGGAGAGTTAACAGTATTACCACAAAGAATATTAGTTAATTACAACTTCTCCCTGAACAACACTGTCAGATGAAGGAGATATTGCTCAAGCATCCTCCTTTCACTTCCCCAAAAAGGGAATAAAAAAATGCCAAGTATTGATTTACATTATGAAAAGCATCCTGAGAACAAATTCTCATAAACACCAAGACAGCAGTTGGTAGAAATGTATCTCTGATTTATTTTTATCATCAATATCTAACTTATGTTTCATCAAGGACTGGATAGTTATGTTTATGTTTCAACTATGTAAAATCTGTAAAGATATATTTATCAACTTAAAAATTCTGATAAAGATTTTTGCTTTTTCCCAGACAGCATGGACTGTAACCAAGAGGAAACAGTCATGACTGAAGGCAGAACTTCACTCTGGATTGTCAGGCTCACTGATATTAACCAATATATTGTCCAATTAAATGACATGTAACTGTTAAAATAATTCTATCAAGAAAAGAACCAGAGAACCTACATATTCTATGGATCTATGACCTCTGATTGAATCACAGCACTACAATTTCTACGATACTTCTACAAAATTATCATCTCTCATGTTCCATTTGCTCTCCAAGGTCCCTTTGGGGCCAACTTCCCTCACTGTTGTTCAGCTATCCAGGATGCAAGAGATGCTTCATGAAGCCTTTGATATGCCATGTCTGGGATGTGTAGCCAGGATGACACTACCTCGTGGCTGGAAGAAGGTCCTGGCTTCCAGTTAGAGAGAGTTCCGTGTGTCCATCAGGCACACCAGTAAGTTGTCATGTTCCATTAGAGTTCGGTTTGGGTTTGACAAGGGGAAGTTTCAGCATTAAAGTACATACTTACAAAACATGGTACTGTTAGGACTATCTTTCTTTTGTTTCCTACTTTGGAGGTTTCTGAATATTTTTATGTAGAAATACCTTTTCAGAAAATTCAAGCATCTCATCCAGGAAGTGATAATACCAGTTACTCAAAGAGGATTTTAAGAAGAAATTAAATTAGAAGCTGACTCATTATACTCAGATTTATCAAAGGAATCTCAGCTAGTTCAAACTACTGTACCCATCTTCCCTATAACTTCAGCACTTAGAACTGATGTATAAAAACACTGTATTTAAATGTATTTGAAAAATGAAGTAAAGGCATCTTTTAGAAATCTGAAGCTGATTATTAGCTTTAATAAAGCACATAACAAGAATATAAACTTTTCTCTTTTAAGCATGTATGGGAAAAAAAATCCTAAGTGTGATAAAAGCACTGCAAGTTGTTCCACATATCAAATCTACCTCCCCTGAAAAGTGGGAATCTTTTCATAAGCCTATGTCAAATTTCAACTGGGATGGGGGCTCAGCAGCCCAGAGAAGCACGACTGACTGGGCAGTGTTCCCAAATGCATGCAAGCAAACAGCTAGGGAAAAATTAAGGAAGTGTACCTACTACTGCTTCGGTTATGCGTATCTTGAGCATCTCTTAGAACAGCCACAAGTAAAAAGTACCAGCATTCAAACAACGGAACTTTTAACTTATTAGAAACTAGTATCCACAGAAGTACCTCAAAAAAAAAAAGAAAAAACCACACCAAACCCAAAAAAGTGAATCCTTCCCCTATGTCTTAAGGAAAAAAAGATTCAGATCATACAGTATTTCACAACACAAATGGCATACAACTTTGAATTAGTAAAGTTCAAAAAATCAATTTAGTTCCAACACCCCTTCCATGGGCAAGGACACCATATATATTGATATATATGAAAATAAGCAATGAATAATAATAGTCACATTCCTCTTCAACCTTGCAGCAGGTAAGTTTACATTTATGTATAGCCCCAACACCAAAAAATAACACTTTTGTTAAACACATAAAAAATATTCAGTGATGTAATTCCTTACTGACACACAAAAAAGAAGCAGCATTTGTTCTACAACTTCCTTATTGTCTTGAGAGTAATGATGTTTTTTAAACTCTAGAACACAGTATTATAATCAAGCACTGAGAGAACTTAGGGTATATACATTTCTATTAAACTGAACAGTTGCAATGTATAACACTTTGCATTGTTTGTTTCTGCAAATTAAGCATCTCAATGGTGTTTCTTCAATAATCAACACCCTTAACTTTACACAGGACTACCTTAGTCTACCCACTATCAACACAGATTTTTAATTTGCTGATGAGTAAAAACTGAAACTAATTGCTTTTATAAAACTGATTATATATATGTTGATTTCCTCGTATTTATTTGGATGTTAATAACTATGTTTTAAATCAGTCCAGTTAGAAAAGACAGAAAACATAAAGCCATTTTCCTACCAGTAAGCAGTGCCCCATGAGACATAATAGTCTTGAGGAAGGAAAACAGAATTCACTAGTGGGTAACATTTTAACAGTTTTTCTTTAATACATTTTTTTAAACCTAGGCTGAAGTCAAATGATAGAGCTCAAAAGCAGGGTATTACATGCTAGAACATCTACATCATTATTGCATGTGCAGAAAAAAAGAGTGGGTAGGATAAGGAAACTGCACCAGTTTTTGCTTTTTAATCATCAAAAGTGAATATGCCAGAATTTCATGGGAATAACAGATGCTACTTAAAATAATAATTATAATCTTTCACAAACAATGGAGTATGACGGTTTTCCTTATTCTTGAATACTTACTTAGGGAAGACCATTGCTAACTGAAAAAAAAGGTTGGTCTATTTTTTCTGGCATTATCCCAGTATTTTGGTACTCATCTGTCAGTGGCAGGATACCATTAGTGCAGAGGTTTTACTTGTGAAGTATCTCTATTTACTAGATCAATCTGGGAATTGTTCTGGGTTAGACTGCTTCTGAGTGTGTGTGTATATTTATTGGGAACCATGCCAAACAGAATTTTCTAGTTCCCTACCATAAGCATCTTAAATAAAACCACAGAACTGATCTACCACGAGATTTAATGCTGCGCTGAAAGTGTGGAGTTTTCTTTCATTTCAGCTTTGGTAGAACGAGCCTACTGAAGTAGATCTAACTAATACAGTATGTATCAATAGTATATAGAGTATGTAATGCTTCAAAAAGACCATTGAAATGTTAGTGCTGAGAAGTTTGTGGTCCAAGAAATATATAGAAAAATGCCACATATAATAAGTGTGAGTGATCTCCTTGAACATCTCTATATATGTATATTTAAGTAACATGAAAAATTAAGCCAAGTAATCGTGCAGGAGACCCTCACATCAGAGGAAAATCAGAGTTCAGTATATGACCCCTGCATATTTTGCCTAGACCAAACTTTGTATAATAATACTACATATTGGTGGGGGGAGTTAACCTTGAAATTTCACAATTACTGCAGTGAAGGTTCAAATGAAAAAATCCTCTGAAAGGTTGCCAAGAGAAAATCCACAAGCTCTCACGGAATGCAATACACCTGTTAAGTAAGACTGAATTAAAGGTAAGTGAACTTTCTGATTCTCCTCAGTTTGAGGGCTGCATACATGTCCTGGTGCCATCACAGTATTGCTCCCAACAGACCTGCTTCCCACTAAACTTTTCTAATAATGTAACATGGCAACCTGACCCAGGCTTACAACCTATAGATAATGTGACAATTTACACAGAACTACTACTGCAATGTTACACATTTTTAT
>JAWWLZ010000094.1:49770238-49781918 GCA_035041345.1 Poliocrania exsul
ATTTTTATATCATTTTTAGTGTGAAACATATAATAAACTTCATTTAAAATGTTCAGCCTAAATCAGTTAGCAGTACCCTCATGTTCTAAACACAGCAACTCAAAGTACTGAGTGACTTCATGCTTCATAACTGACAAAATCATTACCACTCCTGCACAGCAACAAGTATAATACATTCACAAAATCATAGAATGGGTCAGTCTGGAAGGGACCACAGAGGGTCATCTGGTCCAACCTCCCTGCAAAACGAGGATCATCCCAGAGCACATGGCACAGGATGGAATCTAGATGGTTCTTGATTATCTCCAATGAAGGAGACTCCACAACCCCCCTGTGTAATCTGTTCCAGTGCTCAGTCACCCACACAGGAAAGAAGTTCTTCCTCATGTTGAGGTGGCATTTCTTGTGCATTAGTTTCTGCCCCTTGCCTCTTGTTCTGTTGGTTGGCACCAGTGAGAAGAGCCTGGCTCCATCTTCTTGACACACACCTTTTTGGTATTTACACATGTTAACAAGGTCCTCCCTCAGTCCCCTCCTCTCGAGACTGAACAGGCCCAGCTCTCTCAGCCTTTATTCATAGGAGACATGCTTCAGAGTCTTGACCAATTTAGTAGCTTTCCACTGGACTTGCCAGACAGAGGCTATTCCTCCCCACGTACAACACCCTGCATTTGCCCTTGCTGAATTTCAGAAGGTTCTTCACTGCCCAGATTCACTGGAAACCTGCCCTGAAATTCACTGTTCTGACCACCACTTCCAGCTTTGAAAAAGAGCCACCAGAGGTCATCAGTCAGTTCGTGAAGCCACTAAAGTAGGTACATTGCTTATCACTAAGAGAAGTTCAAAGTCCTCTGACAAGAAGTGCAGCAGAAGAGGCAACTCTTAACCACTGCATGGGTGAGCTCCTGTGTGCTTCAAAATTACCTTTGAGAAAGATCAGTTAATGTCTTATACAGCAAGAACTGCAATGAACATCAATAGCAGATGTAAGCCAAATACAACACAGTCAATCTGTGTGTGCTGCATCCACATCATATGATGTGTCCCAACAACCACAGTTCACGAAGGGACTGTCTGGACTACAGTTCTTTAGATCCTCTGGGCAAGAAAAATAAAGACTGTCTCCTACCGTGTCACAGCAGACATTAACCACAACAATGGGAAAAAATTTAAAAGTACAGTTTCTTTCAGCATGTTCCAGCACTTTCCTAAGCTTCATTTTTATGTTGCTAATGTTTCAGCTTTCCTCAGGCTTTCTACAGTAATACCCTTTGGTTACATCCTAATGATCCCAACATAATTCTAACAAAATAGTATCTTATCAGATGAAAATGAAGCAAAAAACAAGACTATGACCAGATGAATCCTCACCAATCTGGCTGAAGCTAAGAAACAATGATGGCTCATACAGACTCTAAGCAGAACTTGAAATACATTAAAGGCTTGAACAAAAAGACTGGTCAAGTAAACCACCCAGAATAAGACCAACACATTCACCCTGACCGTGAGACAGTAAAAACTATCCCTTTAACACACAGACCTTATTGTGAATAAAAGGAAATACAATTACTAAGATACGTTAACACTTCACTAGGTAGCACAGAAAGCAGTGGGATCCTTAGTCTGACAGATCAACTTGAAACAAAACATATTAAATGACAGTGTCTTTTGAAAGCACAGATAATCTGTGCAGACCTATTTCTTATTCCCCCAGTTTCAGGATAACAATCTTCTCTCTAATCTTACTCATCTATTAGAATAATAGCTCTCACTCTATTGCATGTAGGAACAAAGGTGAATGAAGAAGCTGTAAGGAAAAGGTGAAGTTCTTCAAATTACCACACTGCCAAACATACATTAAAAACAACACAGATATATCAAAAAGAAACACTTTTTAAACAAAACTTTAACTGATGTTTACTCTTCAGAACAAAAGTAAAATAACTCAAGTTGGAGCACAGATACAGCTGACATCAAGAAAGTTACATGAGTTTGTGGCTGTGTGCTTGGTTTCCTTATATATCAACAGGACCACTTTTAACCTCTAAAAGTTAAATAAAACAATCCATTTATAATATAACATGCTGACAAACAAAAAACCAAGCTCTACACAAGAACCAGTAGCAAGAGTTTACATCATAATTTTAACATCACTGCACCTACTCCAAGTACCAACTCAGAGAAGTTCAAACTTGCTTAGTATTTTCCAGAAGTGTGCAGTCCCAAAACAAATAGAACTACAACAAAGTTTGACTATTCTGTTCTCGGTGTTTCCAATATAAGTAATAATTTTCCTTTGTTTTTAAGATTTCCGAAATGGTTATGAACTGTCAGTTCTTATACTTGATGACTGATGGATATTTTAATGCCATACCATGAAAAACTCACTACTGCTTCAATGACTGTACACAAACAAAATGAACTCTCCACACAAACCATCTAGTCTACTTCGGCCCAGAGGCAACTGGGCAAGTGTCCATGAATGTCATGCCTTTGGGAAAGAAAACCCCCTTTGACTTTAAGGAAGCCTGATTGTACTAATATTGTTTCAGTGCAACTACCACAAATAAGCAAGAGAAAAGGACACACACAAAAAAGAATCACTGACTTGTCTATTTTGTAAAAGATACAGAGAGAAGATCAAAGTGGCAGAGAGACTACATATATATCACAGAAGCAAGCAGAAAGTACTTGATCATTTTTTCAATGTAAAAAAAGTGTATTTGTACACATTTATCCATCTGAAAATCTATATAAATAAATGTCTACACATAAGAGAGAGACCCTCTCACTCTCTCTGTCTCTACTCCAGACAATGTCATTTCAGGCACAAACCTGAATACTGTGAGGGGTCCACATACCCAACAGCAACCAAACAAGAAGTTAACACATGGTGGCACACACGTTTCTTCACTGTAAAAGCACATGGTGTAATCCATAGCATTTAGAGGCTCAGCAATTTGAATACCAAATGCCTCCAATTTGTAATTGAAGAGAATTTTTCTACCCGCCAGTCCTGAAAACCCACTCCAAGACTCGAAAGTCGGGCTATGATATTTCTTATTCAGGTATCACTTTCCCAAAGAGCTGTTGCAACTGAAATTCAGCTAAGTCTAAAGCTGGAAAACTCCTCCTTAAGGAGACTAACTTTTCATTCTTTACTTCTTAAAACCCCAAAGAGATAAATTCTTACATCAACTAAATCTGTACAAAGAAACAAAATTCTTACTACTAGCAGACAATTCTCATTATGCCAAGTGTCAAGAAAGTACGATTGTGCTCACTGTGAAATGGTACAGCCTAGCAGGCCACTGGAATCTCGTAGTACAGGTAAAAGTAATTGAACAGGCAAAAAGAACGTAACTAAGAGGCAAAAATGTCCAACCAAACCATAAAATTACTGCTCTCATATTGGAAAAGAGTCAGTCTCTAAGCCAATGGTGGATAAAACCAGAAAAAAAAATTCATGCCCCTTGTAAAATTTTCATGAAGCACCAAGGCATGAAGCAAGCTAGGCAAGTTTCATAGACAAGTGTTACTATTAAGTAAAAACCTCTCTTGAATCCGTGGGCCCAAAACTTTCACTCAAGCACATCCAGCAGATTCAGATGACAGGAATTAGACTCCCTTCAGGTCTTAATCCACAGCCTGCTCTTTGGGCCTCTAAATGTCTGGAAAGCTATACACAACAGGAGTGGCTGTCACTACTCACCAGCACTCTCAGAAAGGAAAGGCATCTGTGGCAAGTCAAGCAAGTAAGCAGCTATCCTTCCAATCTTCATGTAACAGTTGGGTCAACAGCTGACTGAGCTTGTGAAGATAGGCAGGTGAGGCACAGCTCAGAAAAAGCAGACCCAACTGGCACCTTAATTAATACAGAAGGGTTAGGAGAATCTGCACTGTCCATATTAGCTTTATTTCTTCTAACAGTTTTATCACTCTGGAATCCCTTACATCAGTAAATGAATTACATCTATAAGGGTGCAGAGGACAGGTCCACCTTTAAGAAGAGATCTGCGGGCAGCCTTCCCCAGGAGAGAGCAAAGCAGCTGTAGATCCTGAGCTCTCCTCACTCAGAAGAGAGAACCAGCCTGAGAAAGAAGGGCATCTGGGCCCAATGAGAGTGAGCAGTCTTGAAACTGCACTGCTGGTTTTTAAATTTCACAATGCTGTGACATGCTGCTTTGGCTACAGAGAGGGCATTTTGGCTACAGAGAAGATATACAAATACTGAATATCCTTGTAATACATAAAACATTACTGCATATATGGCATGTACTATTCACTGATATGCCATATATGTAATATGATGAGACAATATTCACTGCTGCTTTAAAAAGTTTTTCAAGTATTTCAACAAAACCAGTACAGTATTAAGTATGTTTGAAAAGCAGGAAAGTACCCAAATACAAAAAAAACAAACAAAAAAACCCCAAACAAACAAAAAAACCAACCACCCACAAAAAACAACACACACACCCCACAAAAAAGCCCAAACCCACATGGTATGCACTTATTTCATATCTCTTGTGATGTCTATGAAGTCTCTGTCCTGAGCCACGCAGTCAAACACTTCATAAAAGGTATTTTTAGGTCTTCACACAGGTGTAAAACTAACTTGAGTAAGAATGATAAAGACAATTCAAAAAAGCCCCAGCATGTCCCCTCTTTAAACACAAGCACATTTACAGCAGAAAGATTCACAAGACCTATATGGACTCTCAGTTTATGCTATATAAGAGTTAAAAAATATATTTACAAGAGAGCGATAATAATTACAAAATAACTCAGCACTTACAGCTACCCCAAGTAGGAGACACAAATAATAGGTATTTACTGAAAGAACAGTTTTGCATTGACCTGAAATAGGCCATTTGTTTTTCCTATTTTAACTTTCTGCCAATAAACAGATGGTCACCTTTTTCCTTTTGAAAAAACATCAGCACAAAAACACTTACAGCTTAGGAACAGCCAGCTTTGCTGGCTTGCTTTGTGCCAGCTTTTTAGCCAGCAGAAGAAACATTTCACACATGTTCTCCAAGGATAACACATAAGCTAATACTCAAGGTAGATTCACAGACCAGTAGCACATCGTAAGGTAACAAAACTGGTTATGTCTCAAAATGGCATAGAGCACGAAAGTTACAAACTCCTACAGATTTCTTTCTGCTCCTTGTTGGGGAGTACATACACTTAACTGCAAGGGACACCACGGCACAAAAAATGGCCATGATGTCAAAGCTTACCAGTCTTCTGCCTATTCATGCCCTAACTCTTTAACTTTTACTTGGCTTTGATTACTTCCGAGACATTTTTCCCTCCTTTCTAACAATAATGAAAATGCTACACAAATAAAAAGGCCACTCCTGTACTCACAGATGTCAGCTAGCCCGTCTAAAACAAGTATTTATGCAAACCTGTCCCTTTAAGAACACAGAACAAAGCAGACTATCTTGAGTTGTCCATATAAAGAATATCTGCTCCCGATAAAAGGTCGAGTATTTGAGAGAAAGCCGAAAGTGTCTTTAAAGAAAAAAAAAAAAAGGGGGGGGGAGGCGGGGGGGGCGGTAGAAGGGCTGTTGACACCAAAAAACATCTCATGAAAGAACGCAGAGTAATACGCAGCGTCTAGTTTAAAAAAAATCCACCAACCCTAAGGGCCTGGCGAGAAAAGGCTCCGAGCTGCCGCAGCTCCAGCCCGGGAGCAGCCAGGGGGCCGCGGGGCCCACCCGTGTGCGGGATCAGGAAATCCGGGGCGGCCGCGGCGCACCTGGAGCGCGGGGCCCGCCTTACCTCTGCGTGCGGCGGAGCCGAGTGCTGCGCCGCAGGTGCGGCAGCGTGAAGTTGGACAGCAGCGTCCAGAAACTGGGGTCCGCCGTGTCCATTGTCCTGCACTGGAAAGCCTAGAAACTCGGTGCCATAGTACGACGAGGAAGAGACAACAGTGCCGGAAAAAAGAGCGGGAAGCCCGCCAGCCTCCGGGGGGGCGGAAGGAGAGCGCAGGCAGCAACTCCAACCGGCAGAAACTTTTCCGTGCGGCTCCTTCGCGGGCACCGCCCCGCCCCGCCCCCGCCCGCCCCGCCCCGGCCATTGGCGGCAGTGCCGGTGCGCCCGCCCCCGTGGGGAGCACGGCACGGACAGGGACAGAGCCAGGGATAGAACCAGGGATAGAGCCCCCCCGCGGGGAGCACGGCACGGACAGAGACAAAGCCAGGGACAGAGCCCCCCCGTGGGGAGCCCGCCACGGACAGGGACAGAGCCCGGGATAGAGCCCCACGCGGGGAGCACGGCACGGACAGGGACAGAGCCCTCCGCGGGGAGCACGGCACGGACAGGGACAGAGACAGAGACAGAGCCCCCCGCGGGGAGTTCGGCACGGACGGGGGCAGACCTGCGGGGCTCACGGCACAGGCAGGGACAGACCTGCGGGGAGCACTGCACAGACAGGGACAGAGCCCCCGCGGGTGACGGGGACTCGGCACAGCCATGGACAGAGCCGCCCCCGTCCCCCGTCGCACACGGCAGACCCGCACCGCGCTCGAACAAGCCGGGCACCGCAGGCTGAGGAGCGCTGGCGCTGTGTGCAGTGTGCGTGTGTCACTGCGCGGTTCCTGCCTATCCCGGCAGAGCTGACGGCTCAGGTGCTTAATTACCATTTGTCACAGTTGGCTACCTGCCACTCCAGACACCAGGAGTTTGTCATGGAAAGCTGGGACACCTGCCTCCCTCCACTGCCAGCTATCTCTTCTGGCAAAGCTACCCTGAAACACAAGCTGGCAAAAGAGGGGTACGGAAAGGTTCTGAGTACCTTTCCCACTCGAAACAGTGACCTAATCCCTAAGGTACTTTGACTCATTTCCTCCCCTTCCTCCTCCCAACTTTCTTCCTTGGCTTCCCTCTTTGCCATTCCCCAGCTGCGTTCCTGCTCAGCCAGTTTGGTTTCTTGACTCCTCTCCCCTCAACTTCCCCCCCTCCCCGCCGGCGCTCATTTTAGCCTCCCGTGTACTCACTATTGTCCTCAGGCTTTTCACACCTAATTCTAGCACCAACTCAAGATTTCTCCTCTCTCCCTCTGCAGCTCTGTCTAAATAGCATTCTTCCTCACATCTCTGCAGTACACAAATAAAAGTGTTTCTAAAATTACTACTCTACTACACTGTCATTCTGTAATGCCTATCTCCAGCTGTTGGAAGCAATGGTGGTCAGGTACAGAAAAACACTGTGCCATCAAAAATATTAGGTGGTTTCTTTTAATTACTTAAAAAATTCTGCTTGCTTTTTAGCTTATCTGAGGGTCACATTGAAGGGACCTGGTCACATTCATGGTTATGTAAAAAAAAAAAAAAGCTGAAATTTTTGTGCTGAGATTTTTTACTTATTTTACCGAAAGGATGATTCCTGCATTGTCTCAAAATTGCAGGTGCTGCATCTTAGGAAAACGCTAACTACTGTGACAGTTGGCAGCGCAGCACTCTCTGAACCTGTGACGCACTGTGTTTCAATCACCCACGGCTGTCTGTGCATAGTAAGAAGAAAATCATATAAAACAACAGAAAAATCTGATGTAAATAAAGACCAGCCTATTATTTGAGTGAAAGAAAACTCGTGGTACAGAATGCTGCAGAGAAGAGCTGGGGAAAGGCTCACATGACACTCGGGATGAGACAGCTCTCAGGATACCAGCTCAGAATGTAACGCAGCATTGCAATGTTAGCCCTCATTTTGAAAAGCCTCCAGACACTGCAAAGGCAGTATATGTGTCCTCCAACCAACTAAAACATGTTAATTTTGGGGGTGCAGAGGAACAGTTTATTGGGATAGTTCTGCAAGTCACAGGTACAGACTTTATCTTATTCAAGAAATGGATATTGACAGGCATTTAGTAAGGTGTTCACACCCTGGTTATGACCAAAAAAGCCTTAGTACAAATCCCGAGCAGATACCATTTACTGACATGCCACAGTAAACATCAGTTTAAGACTAATCAAACACAAAAGAATCATCTAACACTTTTTTAAAGACATTGTAATTTTAGAAAAGGCCGTTTCCATTTAAGAAGGGGAAACAGCCCCATCTAGGTCTCAGGTCAGATTTTTTGTATGAGAAAGGCTGAAATGGCTGCAAAAGCTGGTACTCGGGCTGACCTCCATCTGTGCTCTGCAGGAGGGCACTTCCCAGCCAGACTGTTCTTTTTATACCCCTCCATTAGGATGGAGTATTCACATCTACTGCAGCCAATAAAAGAAAAACTCTCATCCATTTGTTTTCATTTTGAGGCATGCTTGAGCATACTGAGCGTGAAGTTTTAAAGGTTCACATAAGGGCAAGCATGGCTGGCAACCCAACTTTCTTAAAACTGCCTAAGAAGGAAATTCTCAAATCTCTGCATAAGCACCAAGAAACATCTCCACGTAGTCCCTTATTTTATCTTCTCTGCTACGTGCACAAGTTTTTGCCTGTAATTAGCATGTTTGGAGAAAGAAACAGTCATAGTCATGAAACAAGGGAATGACAACTAATGTTTTGAGCAGCACTGGCTAAAGAATAAAAACAAAGTCTTCCACTTATCACATGGGAAATGTTTCAGCATCCCCACTGTCCTGAAAAATCTCACTTCTTCTCATTCTTCCTAACAGACAGTTAACAAAAGCAGTTCAATTTCCGTAACTCTGTGCGGTCATCGTGGAACATTAAAGTCAAACTTTATTTCACATCAAGACCAAAAGTTACCAAGATTTTTTCTTACAGGACTGTGACAGAACTCATGATTTCTTTGTGAAAATCCCTACCACTCCATCAACAGTGATGTAAAGCCTTCGAGTTCTGAAATACATTCTAAAAACTTATAAAAATAAAGCAAGATAAGCTATCATACTATGGGCAAACACCCACCAGAAAAAAGATGGTTGCTGCTTCCAAGTAGTCAAATTCTCATTGAAAAAAAAATCTAATCTTTCTATGTAAAACCAGAGATGATTATACCAGAAGCCATTACACAGACCTAGATACTGCAATCTGCATTTCATGATCTGATAAGCTGGATTTTTGCAAAAGCAGAAAGGACTGAAAAATATTCTAGGCAACAGTTTCTGCCCATGTATTTGGCAACAGAGAATACCAAAATGTTGTGCCTTAGGTTAGGAATGGTGCTCCCCAATTTAGTGCTCCCACTGAGATGCTCCAAACTACATGACACTGGCTTGCTCCCCTGTCCCTGTCCCCCTGATGGCAAGATGGAGACAATTGGAGGCACAAAAGGTAAAGATCACAAGCTGAGATAAGACCAATTTACTGGAAACAGCATTGAGATAAGAAAATTAATTGTAACAGCAACAATACTAATGACAGAGGGTACAAGACATGAACAAGTCACACGCGAGTTCTCACCCCTGAGAATACCTGATCGCACCCTCCACCATGTGTTATCCGCCCCAGAAGGGACCCTTTCCCCTCACACGCCCAGCAATGACATGAGGTGGTATAGAACAACCTCCAGGTCCTAGCCATGCCCCTTCCTGGCTACCGCAAAAATTACGCCTGACCGGGCTGAAACCAGGACACATAATCACAGGATATCATTCTACATTCAGTGCTGAACATTGCTCACTTTAAATGTCGGGCTCATGGTCAAATCCCTTGCAATTCTGTCTCTAGACCCTACACAGACTATTCACAAGCAACAGCTCCCTGAGTTACACAACTTGTAGGTGTGAACATAACTTCACTTTTGCTTTCTCCACACAATTATATGCACACACAGTCCTGCTAATTAGTCACACTGTTTCTAACACACTCTTGAAAACAAGAGACTCAATTAATTATTTTTCTGAAGTGCTTGCTGGACATACGCATATTAAGACTCTGACAAATGGAGGAACTGTGAGAAGTCCAGCATGGTCCCACAACAAGCTTATACAAATTATATTCTTCATAAATGAAAGCTCAGGCCTTATCCTTAAGAGCACAACATGTGATAGTGAAAATTTTGCAATGCCTCTTAATAAACAACATAGCTTCCAAAGTGATGCCTGCAATTTCTGCCTTTCCATGATAGAAAAATACCTGATTTCCTGTAAGAAAATGTTACTAGCGTGTTCAGCAGCCTTCCCTCAGTATCCAATTAAAACACTGAATTCTGCAATTGTAAAAAATAATTAAAATGTAACAGTTAAGAACCTGCAAGCTAGTCCTTAACAGCATTTTTTGCTTAAATTTTCAGCTATACAGCCACTTGCAAAACAACAAGCAGCTCAGGCAACTTCATCTCTTAGGAGATGCTTTACTATGTAAGTTGGATGATGACTTTTATTTATCACAAAGAATTACATAAGCTTGCATGTAACAAAACAAGTGGTAAGGAACATTAAGTTTTCCTTTTTATTTTCACTTGAAGATAAAAAAAAATATTCTCTTAAAGATAAAAAAAATCACATCACTCAAGTCAAAAAGGTGACTACCCTTCTTCTGAAGAAAATTACATTTCCAAAAGCAAACTTATGCAAGGCATCTTTAGAAAAATCTCATTCAATAGATACGTGAAAAGAAAATTTCTAAATATCAACATTCACTTCCAGTAGTTTACAGGAATAAAAATTCTTCCCTAGAAACATTTTAATTACATAACACTGATCACTGATTTAAAGCACCACCATGAAATACTTAGCAAGTTGAAAGTGCATATTTGAAACCACAATGCAACACCAATACTCAATCACTATGTTGCACATAATATTCCAATGCAAAAGTTATCTAACCTGTCATCTTCACACTGACAATTATTGGTATGTACTGGAATTTTTTGAAAAATATATGAAATCTTCTGGATTCTCTGCTCAGAGGCATTACAGAGTATTTGTGTCTCATCAATTTTATAGCAAGATGTACACTGAATGCAGTTCACCAGCAACAGTATAGACAACAAAGAGTTTCCTAAAGATGCTGACACTACTAAAATCCTAATAGCATAGGCCTTGTACTGCAACAGAAGAGTACATCTGTGAACCAGGAAAGAAAAAAAGGGTGCACCTTTTCCACTTTCATGGACTAGGAAGATGATGAAATCACATCTTTTAATGCTTCTAATTTCATCAACAGCTTAGAGGAACATTAGATTAGAATTGAGCTCGCAGATGACTTGAGTTTGTTTGGGTTCAGTTGCGCCTTTTTAGTCACATAATTATTATCCAGTGAGTAACAAAGGAACTGGCAAAGCTGCTCATTCAATTACTGCTATTTCCAAAGTGTCTTGGAATAGCTCAAACAGTGGAACTAAGCTGTCATGACATAACACTCCTTTAAAAGGACAAACAGGATATTAGCTGCCGTCAGTAATGAATTCAGGTATGGTAACTTGCTTATTGTCACTAAACTGTTCCACACAGGAAACACTTTGCTCAAACAGATCTTGTTCAAATAAGAGTTCAAGTCTGATCAATAACCTCTTCAGCTGACAATTCACTGAGACATTTGTAAAGTATTTAGCCTATCTCCTCATAATGTTCTAATAACTATCACAATACAAAAAGTTATGTGTGAGAAAGGAAACATTAAAACTCACCTACAGATTTGAAAAAGTAACTGCACATTAAACATTTCTAGTGGATCATACAGGGTTATGTTTTTTGTTTAATACAATTCAATGCATTATCAGTGATCTGGAAAAAATATGATAACCTTTCTA
>JAWWLZ010000094.1:49792419-49804739 GCA_035041345.1 Poliocrania exsul
TGAAACAGAGGAATATAGTTAAGTTTAAAAATATACTATTGCCTTCAGTAATGTCAAAGCCAAACAGCAAACTAAATTCCTACTGTCCATTATATGTTTCACATGGGTGCCTATGCTTTACATGTGCACACAACATCATACAGAGCTAGAAAACATTTAAAAGCTCTTTAAACACGCTCAATTTCAGATCAACAATTTAAAAAATCACTAGAAACTTTCCTGTTCATTTTTCAACAGGAGCCATCCATTCCATTGATTCATAAAACAGACCAATACTTTAGTTAGAAGGTAGCTATTTTGAGCTTTCTTCCTTTCTCTGATTCTGGGATGCAGGAATATCACAGGAAAATAAAGGGAGGCAAGAAGAGAAAGTGGAATAATAGGAGCACACCAACTAGATTTTTATTTCTGTATTCCACAATTTAGTATAAGAATTTGGACAGTTTAAATAAAGTTTTGTGTAAAATTAAATATTTGGTGGTTTTATTTTTATAAAATTATATTAAAAATCTGACACTAATGCTTCCTTTGCTTGTAATGATTACTTACTCATATTATAGATTCAGGTTACATTTAATGAAAATGTGTCATCATTTTTTGGCAACTCCCAGATACAGAAGCTTGATACTGAATACCAAAAGATTGATATCTTAGCCAAATGGCTAAGAGCTCTAATCCGTCTGTGCCATTGACTTTTTTTTCTTCTTTCAATTTAGTGCCATAGGATGAGGTTTGATCCATGCCAACTACACTTCTAATTGCTGCTCTTGGTAACATATATGTAGTAAGTTGCCAACATGATCCCATGTAAAATGCAGCGTTTGCAATGGCCTCCCCACAAACTTCCCAAGAGGAGAGACTACATTACCACAAGGTATCACTAATATCTCTCCTTTGCCTTCCTGCCAACTCAGTCATAGATGTGGTAAGCTGGACTAAATTCTCCTCAAGAAACAGTCTGTAAAAAAATTTAACCATTAAAAAGAAAAACCATATGGGCTTTTTTGACTTGCCACCTTCTTTTTTGGGGCATCAGAATGAATCCTTTCAATCCCTTTGCCAGTCTGGGAAGGTGAGTAACATTTGTGTGTGTACAGCACCTGACACTCACACAATCCTCACACTCCCCAGTAGAGGCTTTCTGGAAACTTCAGGAGGAAGGCTTTTTCAATTTAGAAGCTCCTATTTCAAGAGTGTGTGGCTATGACACTCCCTTCCCTTACATCTTTGAGCCTTTCTATATCCCAGACAAATGGAAATGCTATGATACTTTTTGAAAAATGAAACCACAATCGTTTCTTTTTTGGAGAAACTAAGATCTTTTTATCAGCTGAAACCTGCTGTCCAAGAATGAGGATGATCAGAAATTCAAATTAACTGTCAGTATGAAGAATTTCTTTCTGATCCTGCCTACAAGTAGTAATTTCCTTTATATTTTTGTAAATGTCTAAAGGGAGGAAAGAATCACAAACTAAACTCACATACTATGCACAACTCAAGCAGATAGAAATCACCAGCCAGTACACATCCTATACTAGTCATGAAGAAGAACCAGAACACTCAAAGATAGCAAATGTGAATTCTCCCCTGGTTACCCCTGTTCCATGTAGGCAGCAGCGGAAAACACTATTATTATTACATGCTGCCTCAGAGACTTTTCTCCCCTCAGTTCAGTATCACTTTCATCAGTAATGCAAAAGGTTGAGAAAAATAATTTTTTTTTTATAATTGCCATTCTTTACTTTTCAATCTCAAATGCATGCTGTTCTACATTTTTTAATTTACTGTTTTCATTTTCTTCATAGTTTTTTTAATTATTATTATTAGAAGCTAGAACAACTTCTAGCACTTAGTATTTCCTTCTAGTCTTTTTCTGATATTTTCCCCATGCCATTACCCATTACTATGACAAAGGACACCAAATTATCCACAACAAAGAAAAACACTCTAAAATTATGTTAGAAGCATGAGTACCTTAAATATCTCAGTAGCTGTGCTCAGCTATTTACATTATCTTCATGTTCTCTCTTTTCTTGAAAATCTACTGCTTATATTAATCAGCACTAAATTAGCCCATATTTTTCCCCCCAACAGCAGTTCAAGTTTTCAGATGACTCAAATAGAATATACAAATATAATGGTTAATCCTAAGATTTGAAAAACCTCTTCATTCCCCATCTTCTCTGAGAAGCAAAGCATGGGCAGCTTTAGACTGTATCAGCAGGCAGGCATTTCCATTCACAGGATGGTACTGTTTATTTCACAAAGATCTTTATCATCTACCAGGCAAAAGGTTCCCTTTAGGCTATACTTTATGCAACAACTGTTATAAGCAGAATTTCAACAAAAATAACTGCCTAAGGAGCAGCTGTGCAAGTCAAAGGCCATGAGAGAGAAGAGCCAGCATGTGTGAGAGAGACAGGAAAACCCTATCCACTCGCTCTGGTAAGGCTCCCATGCTAACATTTCTGAGTATGAGCAAAAGCAGTTGCACTGAAGTAATTCCTCTCCTCCCACATACACAAGAGCACTTTGAGCGAATTGAACAGGAAATGCTAATTAGTTATATACTCTAAAACCCAAAACATTTCTTCTTCCCTGTTATCCTAGGTCAAGCTTGAACAGTAACTAATAACTAAAACATTTGCTGTTCAATACACCAGCAGTCCACTACAGCTATAGATAAAAATAGTACTAGATTTCAGAATTAATTCAACGTTTAAAATTTCCATTCCAGAAAAAAAGTAACCATTATGTCAGAGCCTCACCAAAATTTCAGGACAAAAGAACCTCAGAAAAATCCCTATGAACTTTGATATTTTTCGGCAAAATCAAGGGAGTCTTCATGTATCAATATTTTCCATGCCTTTTCTTCAAAAAGCATTTGAAAAATCTGCTCCCACCACCCTCCTGCAGAGGACAGAAAGTGCTCAAAGTTGGCACTGTTTAAAAAAGAAAATAAAGAATGGGGAAAAAAGGTTTTGTGTATCAGAAATATCCATCAATTATTATTTAGTATGATAATTTTACATAATAGGAGTAATTTCATAGTATTTTTTAATCATGCATTGATTTTCTGATCTCATCATCTCACCTTTCTGGTAAATATCAAATATAAATATTCTTATGAATGAGTAAGAATAGAGGAGTAGAAGAAAGAAGGTGGTGAGAAGGATGTTGTATGTGGCTGTTACTGCTTATCTAGAATATTACTGTATTAGAAATAAAGCTTAAAATCCTCCTAGTCCTGAGGAAAAAGCAGTTCTACAAATGTACTGTGTATGACTTTGTCTTCTAAATCACTCAAACCACTAAGCATACTATTACCCCTCAGGTAAGCAAAAAATAACCATGTGTTTCATGATTCACCCTCATTTCTAAACTCCCTTTAAATTTCTCACATAACAGAATATAATTTTTAGATGATCACAGGAAGGAAACTATACAATTTCAACAGAAGATACATACCTAAGCAAATAGTCAAAGCACCACAGAATTACGCATCTGTATCTTGAGTCTCTGTACTAGGTCGCAAAATATGAACTATCTCATTTTTCCATAAAACACTTAACTTCAGAACAGCAGCTGATCAAGAAAAATGTATTTTGGATTGCAGATACATACTTAATTTCTTTTTAATTTTCCCTTTGCAATATGTTTTGATAATCACGTTTTGTATGCAGAAGAAAACATCAACAACGGAAGTTTACTCGCTTACCTCCAAAAATGAAAAGCGAACAGAGGACTGCATGGACTGCAGGGGCTTGTTGGGGTTGGGCTCAGGCTCCTTGGGGTGAGACTGCAAGTTAAAATAATGTCATCTCTAGTGAACAGAAGGTTTAGCAAGAGTTGCATGTTTAGGTAGGAGTTATGAAAGGAGTTTTGGTTAGAACCAAAGCATGACCATCCCCTCTGAATGAAGTGATTGACAGTAGCCACAGTTTTTGACTTAAGATGAAATTGATTTAAATAAAAACAAATATGAGAACTGATGCTGATGCATATGTTTGACTAGGTTAGACTTCCTCCAGGAACAATATTTTTGTACAAAGTCCCCAGAGAGGTGAAAAATAGTAACTAGTTTTAGACATCTAGCCAAACAGACTATGTAACTGGGACATTCTTTTCCTCTTAAAAAGAACACCATAGGTTTGGGTTTTTTAGTTTTTGATATGCAAATCAGATTTACTAGAAACAAAAGGAAAACTAAAACTGACTATGATCTTTCATCAGCAATAAGAAAACCACAATAAAAATTTCCAGTTTGAGAGCCTAAAATTTGCACACTTACTAAAAATTAGAAGAAGTGCCCTAGTTAGCATCCATTTCACTATGTTTCCTCACAAATGTCATATGGATATAAACAATTCATCCATAAAACCCTTATTTGAGCATTTGACTTGAAAGGACCTTCAAGAAGTTGCCTCAAGTGTATCTCCATTCAAAACGATCCTCAATAAAACGGTAAGCCACTGATACATTTCAGAGATGCTCTTTTAAAATATACTCATGCTATCACAAGCACTTGCCCCCATGAAACCTGCAGGAAAGCTTTTTTTACAAAGATGCTTAATAGCATGCCTTTTGTTGCAATTTGCTGAAGCTATCTGTCCAAAAAGCCACGCAACTCTGCCTTCTGTGCAGACTGAGTGAAGGCAGAAACTTACAGGGAACTTTTTCCAGCTCACCTGCATAAGATTTGTTCTGCTACATACCAGACCCTTGCAGCCAGCCATTGCTAGCACTCCTGTCCTGTCCCTAGATGGTCAATATGCTACACACAGCTAGGTCTAGTTGATGTTTTCAATTGCATAACGTTTTGTCAGATTTCAATACATTCCCTTCAAAACGTTTCAAGGTGGTCACTTGATTCAGGTTTTTTTCCTGAACATTTCAGCAGGAATAGTACTACTGCTTCTAGAATAGATTAGGGATTACTTTTTTTTGGCATTGTACATTTTGTAACTTTTGCTTCTTGAGATGCCTTGGAGAGGGCACAAAGTTTGGCACAGACATGCACACTGAGACTAGGATGGGATTGCTGTTAATTTCTGACAAGGCTGCTGTGTTAGGGCAAATTCCTGTCTGCTGGCTGTGCCTGCATAATGCCTGGACTAGGTGCACGGAAGAGCATGCTGCCAATGCAGTCCAGCAGCCGGATATGAACTGGCTTGGTTTCAGCTGAAGACTAGCTGTGCTAGCATAATAGTAAGTCTGAGCAAGTAAGAGCCATTAAGAGCCGCCAGGTCAATGTATGACTCTTAAAATGGTGCAGCCCAGGCTCCTGCCAGTCAGCCCATGAAGGCCTGTGGAAAAAGGTGTGGATTAACACATACATTTTTGATGTTCCACTCTGCTGCACTGCACTGACCTGCTGCAACAACCACCAGAATGGCTGTTGTTTCTGTATGATCAGTACAGGCTTTTAAAATGTGGGTTTGCATTTATCAGTACTGTCTCTTATTCCTTACTACAAGTTGCTCCGCTGCAGCAGAGCTGGGAGTCTCTCCCCAGTTGGTCCTCCTTTTGTCCATTCGTCAGTGCAGCCCTCAGTGACTGTAGGCTGGGAAAGACTCCTGTGCTGCACTGCCCATTGTTCCTCAGGGGCATAGCAAGGAATAGGTGGAGGCAGGTGACGCAGACCACAAACAGCCTCCATCAGGACCAGAAGCAGGGAGGGGAGCTGGCACTGATCCAAAGAGAATCCAGGTGTAGAGGGAGGAGAACTGCCACCAGCCTGGCCAAAGACACAGGGCTGCAGCAGACAGAGAGCAAGGGGACTGCCCTGGAGTAACAGCTGTGGGCAAGGAACCTACCAAGAACAGATAAAAGGAGAGGGAAAATACAGCTCTAGCTCCAAATGAGAATAATGTATTAGCTTCAAACCCCAGAATGAGATCCTTAAGTCACTTCACTGTGAACAAATTATGGTGATACCTCATGGCCAAAGGATGAGAATCTCCCTCCCTCTCCTGGGTAGCTCACACACAGCCAAGTGGAAGTCCTACAACTGCTAGTAGCTACTCATATTCTTCCTCATTTTCATTACTGTAACTCATCAGAGTCTCAGTCTTGGCACAGACTCTCAGGGCATCCAGTATCAGATGTGCTAGTACTATGGATCTAAAAATTCCCACTGAGTGGTGACACTGGTGTGTCAATCCATTTCTTCTCTAGAACTTGCTTTTCAGCTTTGCTTTCTTAAGACCTACAAAAACCTGTTAAAACAAATTATCACAGTGTTTGACAGGCAGCCTTACTTCTTACATTTACTAAATTTGGAGTGCTTTATTTTGGATCTTTAATATTCTTTGAAAGAGCTTTCTGCAAGTAATGAATATAAAGTAGACAGACTGCTAATTTCTCTGGGAGACAACATAATTCTAGTCTCAACATTTAAACTCTACTGAAAGAAAATTCATGAGATCAGGGTGCATGAAATAAATTGGATTTTTTCCACCACCAGATACGCTCTTTTATACATGATTACAAATAAGAATTTGGGAGACATGACTTAAGTCAGCATTAACTCAACTCTAGCAAATCATGAGAGAATGACTCTATGGGAATCATTATGTGCCAGCAACCAAAATATGATACTTTCTTTTCTCTACAAGTAAATCAAGTTTAGAAAGTAGCAAGTGTGATGGCAACAGAAAGTCTAATATATGGAAAAAATTAAATGTATCCAGACAGTGCTGTAGCAAAAGCAATGATCAATGTTAAATTTAAAATATAATTATTAATTTTATCAGTATTAAACATTTTCAAAATATGGCAAAGCAAGTGTAATTATGTCAGGTTACTATGAAAAAGGAGGAAGCAGTAAACAATTACCTCATATTACAAAAACCATACACATACATTGAAAAAACAGTAACATGAATCCTTCTTCATCCTTTGCAGCTAGTGATGTTATTCTCATATGACAATTACATAATTCAGTGAAGATTGATTTAAAAATATTTAAATTGCCACATCTCAAAAGAAGTATGATTATTAATTATTCATGGCAACCATTTTAATGAGGTCTCTAGTAAGACCTCTCCTCCAAAACTCAAGAGAAATTAGTAATGCTTTTTTCTTTTTTTTTCTTTTTTTTTTCAGAAAAATGTCTAGAGCTTACCCTGATCACAGCTAACACACACTGCTAATAGCAGAAGATGCCTGACTGAAATGCAGAATTTGAGATATTTCACAAATATGGTTCTGGGGAACTCAATATAACATCTGCATTTGTTCCTTGGAATAAAGTGCTCTGTCACCTTCATGTGATTATTAGAATAAATTATTTGCTAGGCTGCACACTTACCTATAGTCCTCTCTTTAAAACATGGCAGATGTCAGAGATAATACCTTTCATAGCTAAATAACTTTACTGCAGACATCTGCAGCATTCAAGGTTTTGGTTTTTTCTATTCCAGCAAGAATGGGGTAGTCCCATGGAATACTAAAGGATCTGACGTAACCGTATCTATTTACCCATATAAAATTAGCACGTTCTCATGGTGGCTATAACATGTATACATACATGCCTGACATGTCAATGTAGACTGCATGCATGTATGTATGCATGTATAGAAATAAATACTTGGGTTTGACTAGCAAATCCTGGGTAAACATATGCTGGCATTTATGAATAAAAGACTATACTTACTATCACTATGTATTAAAATTACACATTTTCATTTAGCTACTCTCTAAATACCTGAAAGCACACAAATTAGTTCATCAGTTTTAAGCAAGTACAAGTAAACACACTGCTAAATTAGGTAAACACACTTACTGCAGAAACTATCAGGAATCCTCCAGAATGTCAATACAGTTCATTAGTGCAGTTACATATGTAAAATACATCTTGTTCCTGATGGATTTTCACAAACTGCATTTCTGTAATGCTTTAATCTCTTGCAGTACTCTCTATTATTCAGCACAGAGAGAGGCCTTTCTAAAAGGCAGCACTGGGATAAACAAACAGTAACAGAGAGCTGGAGAGAAAGACAGACACCCCATGGCCTACTGAGAGATTCTTCCCCTACGAGCTGACAGGATGTTTAATGCACCGAGATTCAGTAACTTCAAATATGCAGAAATGCTTTCTTGCCAAACACACTGCAATATCCCTGCTCCAGGCTCACACATTTGCTGAAACCAACTGCAGTGCATTGAAAACGTGTTCCTTCAACCTGGAGCTGCAGTGCTCCCAGACTGTCAGCACAAACGCATGTTGAACAGCTCCTGATTGCACAAAAGCCGGCATCATGCAGAAATCATTAAAATATTAAAGATAGACAATACTTACTCCAAGGTCAGCCCTGGAATTTGTAGCCTTTCCCGCTGGGCTTTCATTGCTGTAATGTGTTACCACACTCTATTGTAATCATGACACACATTCACGGGCAGCATTCTGGCGATGACAGAAAGCCAAATGAACCACTATCAAGGAATGGACTACGGATCTCCTGGGGCCGGGGGAGGACCACAGGTTGGGGTCCTTCCACCTCCCGCTGTCACGGAGAGCTGCCGGCCGCCTCTCTCAGGTCAGCGGCCGCCGCACCGGTTCTGTGGAGCGCACGGCACCTTCAGCTGTGCACACCGAGTAATTCATCCCCGGAATTCTGCAGCAGCAGCAGCAGCCCCTGCGCCGGCACACGCGCGCACACACGCACACGCCGCACCTCGGAGGATGGAGAGGTCCCCTCGCTACGCCAGCCCACCGCGCAGAGGAGCCTCTCTGCCTAACACAGTTTCTCTCGGCAAATGTCAAACATTCACCACCCCCTCTGATCCTGCCGAATAGGATTTAGCCATCTTCTTTAAGTCACATTATCCCTTTCCCTGGTAAACAGGCAGTTTCTGCAGTGATAAAATAGCAAACTGCTGAATGAAAAACAGGCTCTTCTCCTTTAATGGGGAAAATTAACTGCCAAGCCTTTTGAAAAGCAAACATACCCTTGTAACACGGAGGTTAATACAAAAGGAAGAGTCATCATTCTTTTCTGTCATGTTTGCACCTGAATTTTAAAGGGAAATCACCTACAATTTATATTAAGAGAGCCAAACCTAGAAGTTGCAGAAAAATATATTAATTTCAGCTTGAAAGGTAACATCACTTAAAAGTAAACCACTACACAACACTTTGTAAAGATGGGTTTAGATCACTACCACTACATAGGATGTTTGCTTTAATTACATTCGGTTCTTAAATATTCTCTCTTATTCTGAGGTTATCATTTTAATAAATAAATATTGTGCATTGTTCCATGAGGACTAGCATAGAAGAGCAGGAAAAGAGAAGTGCAAATATGTACTTTTAGTCATTTATGAGCTAGACTATTTTATCTCACCCACCTACTTTTCCTGTACACAATATAATCATGTCAACCACACGATCTTAATTTTTGCCAGAACTCTGGACCTTGTCTCTGCATGGACAACTTCTACAGACTAGTCAAAACAAAGGACCAAAGGAAAATGTTGCTTTTTGGGCCCTTGGCTCAGTTTTGGAAGAGATGAGTGAGTTCAAAGGTACACAGCCACAGGTTTCAGAAACAGAGGAAAATCTCCTAGTTGTGGGTAACTGCTGAACTGGGTTTGGATTTGGTGAACTACATTCCTTTTTCAACCAAACAGTAGAAAAGAATAATTAAATTCTCTCTTTTGTGTCTCCTACATATTTCTGCTAGAAAGTATTTTAAATTTATTGATTACCTGGAGCCTTCATTTTACAGGCATTGAAAACAAAACTGAAGGATACAGAGAACTATGCATTTGAATTTTTAAAACATAACAGACATCTGGATTCTGAATATTAAGCTAAGGTCCCAGCAAGCACTACTAAGCCAAGCAATCTCTCTAAGGAAGTTCTACATTCTCCTACATCCCAAAGAAAGAGAAGGGACAAGATCTAAGGAGTTAAATTCAGGCTCACAAACCACAATGGGTGAATTCACAGATTTGCAAAGGCACAAAGATCAGTTAGGTGCCCATCTCTAAACAGCACTTTCAAAATATGTTTTTCACATTTTATTCACAATACAAGCAAAACATCAATGTTTGGAATATATTCTCAAACTTGAAAAATATAGTACAAGAATCAACTGTCTAACAGTTAGACAACTCTGCCATTGAAACTGTCCAGGTGGAGCTGCCCACGTCTACATGATTGAGTTTGGAGATAACGCTTTAGGATTAGAAATTTAAAAACAGAGAAGCAGAGCATAAGATACTACAGTCACAGGTCCCTGACTCTCCCCTAGCTGCCAAGAACAGGCAGCTCCCTGTTCCCATTGCTCAGCACCTCACAGACCAACCTCTGTCTCCTTAGAAGTCCTTTGATAAAAATATCTTTTGTACATAATACTTCTTCAGTTGCTGAAGTCTTCTTTCTGATGGAGACAGAAAATTTCAACAAGTAAACTGTGACTATGTGCACACCACACGTGCACTTTTAGATAGGTCTTAAATTATATTCAAAGGGCTTAATTTTGTGCTTACTAACCTTTAGTTTGGTGCTTCATCACATTATCTATGTAAGCATATACACACATAACACCAAAATACTTATTTGTTGTTCTATAAAACTGTTAAATTTTCATTGAAGGCACAGAGAGTACTAGACAGCATAATACCTCAAGGAGGACAGCCAGCTCCACTGAATCAGGATGTACCACAACTGTTTCTGTAAACAAACCAGCAAAAGGACTAGCTCTGAAGGAGAAAGTGTACTTCAATCAAAAGCACAATACAAATTTTACACACTACTTCCAAAAGACAAATTTTAATACTGGGGTGAACAGAAGTCCATAATCAAGGAATTTTGTTTGCTTGGTGAAAGAATAGTCTGTCACTAAACAGCACTTCAGCATGAAACGCAACAGGTATTTGGTGCATTTTACCTGCAGAAGGACAGCAAGGGCAGCTAGTCTTGTCTAAAAGGAATCTGAGTTGGGACTAGAAGTGGTGTACAGCCACTTAAATATAAACAACTGCATCCAAAGGCTATTTTGAGACCACGATAAATCAACCACTTTCTTGAGCTAATTCATGCAAGCACTTCACATCACATCAATGGTAAAGTATTCTAAACTGAGATTGAGCTACAGGTTGAATTGAAAATTCTTCTCTTGTACATCTTGTGTGATCCAGACAGAAACTTGGAAAAATCATAATTTACTGAAAAATAGAGACGAATACGTAGTAGGAGCTCAAATTCTTCTCACTGTTATGATCCTACAGTTTTTGCCAGAGTAAATGGGAACTGCTTCATTCTTCTGGGGCCAAAAACCAGCAGCAATTTGATTAGATGAAGCCTTGTAAGTGAAAGCTGACTTCAAGTTTGATCAAAACAACTGTTTTCTTTTAATTTTGGACAGCTTATATATCATCTTACCAACAGAGTTGAGGAAGCAAGTAGAAGTTAAAAAAGGAGGGTTAGTGTACTACAAAAGATAAATCTAGATTAACAAGAACATATTGGCAAATTTTGCCTATATTGACACAACTTCTACAAAGAAAAATTCTCATCTGAAAAGAATCTCAAACCAAAATTCACTAACAGCTCTGTAAAAATCATCTTCCTCTGCAAGTGTAAACCTGGTCTCCTCTTAGCTAGCTGAAGAGCCGAAAAGCAAATTTAAAAACTGAGATGTCAGAATACATGGCTTAAGTTATTCATTTAAGTCCTCACTGAGGTTTCTCTAGTCTAGTAATCTCAGACAGCTGGTTAAAACCAAGCAAAACCAGTAAGGTAGAGTCGAATGTTTTATTTCCTTGAAACACATGCCACGAAGATTTTTCTTCCATAGCACTGTTATTAATATTCTGTGCTTTCAAGGTCCCCTTCTTCTGCAGATGTTGACTATGCTTCCTTTTCCCCCTTAAATAACGGTAACACAATAATACCATTAACAGTGCAGGGTGCCACTGGCTTTCAGTAGTCTCTAACATTTAACATCCTTTGGTTCTGCATGCACTATTGGCTAATATTTTCCAAAGTTACTCTTAAAGAATAATGACGACACCTTTCTATCATAGTTATTAAAGATCATTTAATCTGAATTTCTATCATCGAATCTGCTTAGCACATCAATTCAGACATTTCTGCATTTTCAGCAAGCACAACTGGTTCATTGGTAACACTAGTTTATAAAAAGTTCTAACAGGAACGATGCAGAAGCAGTCAACTGCAACACTACTTCTTGGCATCAGTGAGATGCAAAATGCAGCACTAAGTAAATGGGGTGAAAGAACACATAAATCTATTCGCATTCTTTCAACACAGCATGCCTGGGCACAATTATTAACTACACATAAAAGAA
>JAWWLZ010000094.1:49836935-49849788 GCA_035041345.1 Poliocrania exsul
TTTTATAAAGAAGACAATCTTAACGTTCTAAGGAGGATCCATGTGTAATATCTGACTGCAAATGATCTTCTGCTTCTATTTATACATATGCCAGACTCTCTAACCTTTGGCAAACATAACATTCTAGCAATCAATTGGCCATCAAATCAACCTTCTGTCAGCTGTTACCCAAGAGAGTGCTAGGGAATAGTGCTTTATTCTAGGCACTCCTCTATCTACTGGATGATTTTTTTTATATGAGCAGATTCTGTAATGAACACTAATATCCTACTCCTGCCATAGAGATTTGAGTTGATTTTATAGTGAAAAGCAGTAAAATTCTGAGAATGTGGGTTTAAAACATACTTAAGATGGAGCCTAGCAAGATATACAATAGAATCTGATCGATCTAGCCATTTAGTATCAATAGCCATAAGTAAATCATTATTTTTAACAAGACTTCTGTATCTAAGACCTTCAGTCTAGGTTTTGAAGGTGGAGACATTGTTCTCAACAGTAAACTATTTCTTTACAATCATGGGTCACTGAGGCAGACAAAACAAAACAGTTCTAGAAAAATTTTATCAACTTAAAAAGTACAGTGTGTGACTACTGTAAATTCAGAAATTATTTCATGAGCAAGAAAGTCTAGGGTTTTTGTAAAAAACTGCTGCAGAAATTTTTCTATATGAGTTGAGCAAAAATTACTTTCCTCTGTAATTAATTGATAACATATTCACACAAGAAAGTATGTAAAAGCAAACAAACTCTGTCTCTGCTGAAATATTCTCTCTCTTCACAACCGGTCTGGAGTTTATTTATTTCATTCTATCAGGTTTTTTTCATGCTGTTTTTTCAAGCTAACAACATTCTACATACTCTTTGTAATTCTTAGACAGCTGTTCCTAATTTATACCAGCAGCCTTACTAGAATACAGCTTTATTCTTATTATGCATTGAAACGCAAAAAGAGTTTGAAAACAGTGCTAATATAATTCATACAGCAAAAGCTATGTAGAGACTACATCTATATTGTTTTCACATATATCTGATAAAAAATTCCTGCTCTGTGGGTCACACAGTCTAGTTAGAATCCATAATGTCTCAGCATATTTTACCCTTTATATTTTTTTAACAGAGTAACTACATCGGTGGACAATGGAAGGGTTACAGATATCATTTATCTGCACTTCTATAAGGCCTTTGATGCAGTTCCCCACAACATCCTTCCCTCTAAATTGGAGAGAGATGGATTCAATGAGTGAACTGTTAGGTGGATAAGCAATTAGTTGGACAGTCTCAAACAGAGGGTAGTGATCAATGGCTCAGTCTGGATGGACAGTGACAAGTGGTGTCCCTCAGAGGTCCTCAGAGGGACCAGCATTACTTAATGTCTTCATTAATGACAACAGACAAAGGAATCAAGTGCACCTTCAGCAATGTTGCAGGTCACATCAAGTCGAGTGATCCAGTTAAAACACCTGAAGGACTGGATGCCATCCAGAGAGACCCAGACAGGCTCAAGAAGGGGGCACATGGGAACCTCGTATGGTTTACAAGACCAAGTGCAAAGTGCTGCACCTGGGTCAGAGCAGCCCTGGTATCAGTCCAGGCTGGGGGATGAACAGATCAAGAGCAGCCCTGACAAGAAGGACTTGCTGGTGGACGAGAAGCTGGACATGACCCAGCAATGTGCACTCACAGCCCAGAAAGTCAGTTGTATCCTGGGCTCCATCAAAAGCAGTGTGGCCAGCAGGGTGAGGGAGGGGATTCTCCTCCTCTACTCTGATGTGGTGAGACCCCACCTGGAGTGCTGCATTCAACTCTGGGGTACCCAGCACAGGAAGGACATTGACCTGTGGAGCAAGTCCAGAGAAGGTCAACAGGATTAGAGGGATAGAGCACCTCTCCTATGAGGAAAGGTTGAGAGAATTGGGATTTTTCAGCCTGGAGAACAGAAGACTGTAGAGTGCCCTAACTGCAGCCATCCAGTACCTGAAGTGAGTCTACAAGAAAGATGGAGAGAGTTTTTTACAAGGTCATGTAGTAAGAGGACAAAGGGTAATAGCTTCAAACTGAAAAGAGGGTAGGTTTAAATTGGACATTAGGAAAAAATTATTTCGTATGATGTTGGTGAGACACTGGAACAGGTTGCCCAGAAAAGCTGTGGATGCCACATCCTTGGAAATATTCAAAGCCTGGTTGGATGGGGCTCTGAGCAACCCAGCCTAGTGGAAGGTAGTCCCTACCTATGGCAGGGGTTTTGGAACTAGATGATCCTTTAAGTCCCTTCCAATCCAAACCATTCTATGATTCTGTAATTGTTTGCAGCCTAGCTTTCCCTGACTTACATCAGATCCAATATGAGCTCACAGCTGTCCAAGTTCACAGCACCCTATCTTTAAAACTCTACTGTCTTTTGCCAGGACAGGCCAAAATCCTTTCCCCTCTGGAAACATGAGTCTCCAGTAAGTCAACACTGCATGTCCCTTGCTGCTTTGGTCACATAAATCACTGACCCAGAATTGCACTTCAGGCAGGTCCAGGACGAGCAGAAATAGTGCTGAGATGCAAGAGAATCACTGTATCAGCTGACCATAGGTAAACGATCTTCCAGACAAGTTATACCTCAGCATCCTTTGAATCACTCAGCACAGCTGCTGTTTTCATGAGACACACTGTTTTCATGAGACACACTGCCTTGCTTCCAAGTCTCCCGAATACAATTGTTCTCCCATAACCATGATGTTAGGAGGCAGATGCAGGAAACCCAAGACCAGACATGAAGAATGAAACACCTGTC
Source organism: Poliocrania exsul (assembly GCA_035041345.1). Lineage (NCBI taxonomy): Eukaryota > Metazoa > Chordata > Aves > Passeriformes > Thamnophilidae > Poliocrania > Poliocrania exsul. The sequence continues at coordinate 49,839,718 of JAWWLZ010000094.1, forward strand.
CAAGCCCAGCAGGATGCGTTCACAGGCACAAAACCAATACTCCTATACAAGTTTGTGATGGTCTTCCCCAAGCCTTAAATAGCATCCCTGACAGAGGCAGCAGTCCCTGAAAGTTGTGCAGCCTGAGCTTCCATTACATCCTGCCACCTGGGCAAACAGCTGCTGCACAGGAAGGCAAAAGGAATAAAAGGGATCCTACCAGTCTTTGCAGTACCAAGATAAAACATACCATTTCAGAATAGCAACTTTGTTTGGTTTGGCATTTTTGTTTCATTTTTTGTATTTGGGGGTTTTTTATGTTTCTCTGTGTATGTTTTGGTTTTTTAAAAACTAGGAAGAGCTGAATCAACAAGCTTAAAGAAAAGCATATGAGTTTTGCTGATAGCAATTTGCTATCTTTAGTCTAAAAGCAGCAGGCAAAGAACCTCATGTTTTAGGATGGCCACCACCATGACACTGGCAGCTTCTGTGTACGTCTGCCACAAAGAACAACCAGTAGCTCTTCATAAGGCAATAAACAAGTGTGACAAAAGAAGTAGCTGGAGAAGTTCTGCCAGTCTTGCCTTTCTACAACTTCCTACTCTGGAATTACCTCCACATCTGACTCTCACCCATCTTCCTAATCTTGGTCAGGAGAGCAACCTTGGTTCCCACAGCCAAAGAATGAATGATCAATGACCTGCAGGTCCCAATGGTGGAGGAGGCTGCCAAAAGGGTACTGCAGCAGGTGTGTCTGCAGAAGCACATGGAGTATGTAGACTAAGTCTTTGGTAGGACTGGGAGACAGGCTGCACTGCTGTTGCCTTTTGAGATGACTGTAGTCTCTCATACTTCTGCAAGAGAAAGTAGTCACCTTTCTTCATCAGCAAATGGATTTTTCTTTGCAAATGGATTCCTTCAAAGTAGAGTGCTGGTTAGGTTGCCACAGCAACTACTGGTGGTCATGTCATTCAACAGGAAAGACAGACTGATGATATTCCTATTGCCTTGCAGCAGTCTGCAGGTGACTGACAGAAAACAGTTCAACAAGTGCAAGGAGGAATACAAGGGAAAGACATAATTTGTCTTTCAGAGGCTCTGTGCTAAGAGTACTTCCCCACTCTGCTTTTATAGTGATCTGAATGGCAAATACCGATAGTCTGACACTGCCTTTATGAAGTATGTCCTTAAAACACGGATTTGCCTTTGAGGAACACAGTGTATCACCCCTGCTTGTTACAAAACACAGCCTGCTACACTTCTCCCCAACGAAATCTGCTCACAGCTACTCCTCCCACCAGTTTACAATTCACCGTAGCACCTGCTGCAGGAGAGTTTTGTCTTCATTCCTTCTCTTGAGTAGTCTCAGTCCATGGAGTAGTAGTCAAGCACAGCCCCAATAGTCCTGAGAAAAGGTATTGAATACAGCTTTTTCACTGCTTTCACGTCCATTTTCAGGACCTGTCTGTCCCATGCAAAGCAGCAAACTATGCCTGCTTGTCCCATAATCATCAGCCAATATCCCAACTCCAACACTTCCTACTCAAAGGCAGATATTGAGCTGCCAAGGCAAATACCCGATGCTACATTCCATCAGCTGGGCCAGCCTGAGTGGGGTGTGATCACCGGTTAACATGACATTTCTCAGACCTGAGACCTAGAGAAATATGAGACACAAGTTGCACCAGGGGAAGTTTAGACTGAGTATCAGGAAAAATTTCCTCACTGAAAGGCTGTTCAGGCATTGGAACAAGTGGCCCAGGGAAGTGGTAGAATTACCACCCCTGGAAGAGTTCAAGAGGCATGTAGACGTAGCATGTGGGGACATGGTTTAGTGGTGAACATGGCAGTGCTGGGTTAACAGTTGGACTTGATGACCTTTGAGGTCTTTTCCAACCTCAGCAATTCTATGATTCCATGAGCCCAAAGCACATAATCCAAGCCCCTGAGTGTGACCCATGCACAAAAAAAAGGGAAAGGCATCCAGGAAGGAGCAGGAACCATGAAGAAAATCACACCTCAATTTACTTCAATCAGGCCAGGGACATACAGTCCTTTCACCTGTAGTAGTTGATTTCAAGAATGTAGCAAGGGTGGTAGGTGAGACAAAAAGGCGTGTGTATCTAGAACATAAAGCATGGCACTTGTTCTTCACAGAGAAATGTGTACCAGACAAGAAGGGAAGGGATGGCTGTCAGCACAGATGGGTACAGTGCCTGTTAGTTTTATATGCTTGCCATGTTGAAGTACCGCCCACTCAGTGAAATGCTATCCAAGAACAGGACTCAGAAGACTACTGTGTCAGGTTTTCACCACTCTCTCACCTGGACAATGAGAGAAGAGATTATGTGGGTGATCTAAAGACCACGAAATTTGCAATTTTTCTCTTCTGTCCCACACTACTGGCAATGAAGCAATGCTTCTTGTTTGCATTTTTTCTCTTCCCTTTACTTCTCTCTTTAGACACATTTTAATCGAAACAGAACACTCAACCAGAGCTATGTTCCTACTACATGGTTAGGAGTCTCTCCTAAGCAGATGGTGATTCTGAAGCTGCTGCCAGTTGTAGTAAGAGAGGTGGAGTATGATGTGGTTTGTGGTTAACAACCTGCCTCTGGATGCTGAGCTGGTACCCAGCAGTGCTGAGCTGCTAACTGACCTGTTCCCAGGGCAGCAGGATGTCCTCCCAGCAGCAAAGACCCTGACTAAAGCACAGTAGCTTAGGGCCTTGGAAACACCAATCAAGACCCTTCTGGTCCTTCTGTCCCAAACAAAACAGAAGTGAAAATACTGAGGTTACTCTTTAGCTACCACATTGAGGTTTATACAGCACACCTACCTTTGACAAGGTGCATCCAGAGGCATAGTAAGGCACTGGGGCATAGTGAAAAACTGCAGGAAAACTAGGTAAGAGGAAGGAGCAAAAACTAACACAGTTATACCCACAGAATTGCACATCAGTATGTATTTTTCCTTTGGCTCTACATATTGAGAGAATTGGAGTGATTTCTGTGTACATTAATGCACACAGAAAGTGACTTAAGAGAATGGGCATATATTTGACTTACTTTTCCTTCTGTAATCCCCAAAATGCCCTTCTCCAGATCCCCAAAAGGATATCTTAGTACTGACAATTTTGTTACATGCTAAAAGGAACAGTAAAAGTCAACATAACTAATATCTAACAAGTCAACACATTTAGCAACAGAAAGAATCAGTCTGACAAGTGCTTTGAGTCCTAATTTAGAATGTAAGCTACAACATAACATCAGGGGTTTTGTTTCAAGATTAACTGTTACCATTGATCTACTTCATCCTGCATCAAAAGTTATATGTAAATACAGCAACCAGTTCTCTAAGTATCTTTAAGAAAGTGGAGAATGGGATTCCTGGGAGGTAGTAGTAATGGATACACAGTTTCATTTCTACTCTCACAAAAAGCAAAAAATAAGTACAGTTGAACACTGATGCTCTAACATATGCATTATAGTACATTTTAAAAGTTCCGAAATAACAACACCTTCACTGAACCCATTAAGCTCTCTGAGTATATGTCTACAAGGGCAGAAGAGCTTTATGGACTAACAAGTACTACTATTTTAGCTGCTAACATAATTTTTGAGTCTACTTTTTTACTCTGGAATTTCATATTGCTTCATCATAATGCTTGATAAAAAGAGTTTTGATTATTTTCCATATTCTTGCCAATTTTTTTTATTCAATGAAACCTTTTTGTTTAAGAATGAGACAAATGAATTGCACATGTATTTAGTAAAAGACATCACACGAAGTAATAAACCCAAAGTGGAACATTTCATACAGCTTTAATTTCACTTCACAGACAAAAAAGAAATCTCATCAAAACCTTTTCAAGTTAAAAAACAGCTGAACTTGAGTATGAATCAATTTAGTGCTGAATTTCACCTTAAGTGAAAGTAATTGTATTACTTGCAGATGAGTAAGTTACAAAATCCCACACCACGCACATGGAAGAGCTTCCCTTTAGCAACAAATCCTCTGCTGACACAACACTGTTTTAGAAATGGTCCTTCAATAAAGGCACTCACTTTTGTAGCTGATGGTTCCACTAGTCTCTGACGATGGCGTGCTGAGCTGAAATGACTCTTCTGAGGCGTCCCTTCCTGACAGTGAATGGAGAAAGGAGAGAAAGAAGAACAGAGAAAAAGGGGGGAAATGGATTGTGGAGGGGATGGAATGGAGGATGTTGGAGAGGGGAGAGGGAGAGTATTTAACTGAACTGTATTTTCACTAACCTTGAAAAAGCTTTATTCAATGAAATTTCAGTAATACCACAAATATCAGAACAAGTATCAGTACAAAAATTAAGCTTTTGTAAGAAGCAGTCTTATAAGGCTTTTCTACACATTATTCATATGTATTTAATGATAATATCTCCTATATATTAACATATATATACATACATGTATAAATGCTTAATTCACTTTGTGACACACACATTGAAGCTAAACACTCATTTCACTCTTCCCAACTATAAGCATTTTCTGTATCAACTTAAGAAGTTACACACAAGAAAAAAACCCCAATCCAGTAGCTGTCCCACCCATCTGGATTCACAACCTAACAAACACTAGAATCTCCTCTAAGAAAATATGACTTCTGAGACTCCCGCTCTCCACCTAGACTGTCAACACACCATCCACCATACATCACTTTCATCTGTCCTAGTTACAAGGGCCAGGACTAGTTTATCACTATGTGGGTATAACAAAAACTATGCATTCTACACCCCCTGTGTCCTTTCTGATGGACTGTAATAGATCATTTGCAGCAGCTGCCCAGGGCATACCTGTCACCTCAGGCTACAAGCTGGGTGTTAAAAAACCCTGCGAGGCAGGGGAGTGATTCTTTGTCTTCACACCAGTGCCTCAGCTGTGGTAACTCCCCTCCAGGGAGGTATTAGCACCTTCACATCCAGCCTGAGGTATCATCTCTGCTAATGGGCCATTAGGGACCGGCACAGTAAATAGCTGCAACGATTTAGACCATCAAAAATTCCAAAAATATCCAATGACTCACAGAGTTGAATCACCCAGTGTGAAACTACACGCCGTGGGGGAGATACTGGGCATTCTCATCTGAACCTGAGCATATATCATCTTTGGGGTTTGGGACTTCTGGTACCACTCGCTGGATCCAGAGGAGGACTAGAACCACAATGGGACTTCAACTGCCACTCTCAACAAGACTGTGACCGTCATCCTCACCACAGGTTTCTTTTACTTCACACTCAGGGGAGACCACATGGTGCTCACCACGGGCTAACAAACACCATTCTGTTCTTGCCACAGGCTACTCGGTTATACTTCTGTCGTTGTTGGTTAAAACCAGTTTTCTCTGAATCACTGTATTTACTGTAATCTTTTTAGTAAATTGTAACTCTTGACTTGTAACCTCACTGGAGTTGGGTTCATTTCCCCACTGGTTCACTTTTAGACCAGCATATCTTATGGCATCTGAGGTGGGGCACGAGAAAGACGCAGGAATTACAATTTCATTCCAAGCATTTGCGTATCTGGGTACACAAAATCCCTGATCATCATGTTGCTCAGTGTATCCCCATGGATGTTATACATAACCCTGTAAATATTTCCACGTATGGGGAACTATTTGCTTATCATGATGCTTTTTTTAAGATCAGGGAGAGCAATCAAAGTTGCTTTGTTGATATGTGTTTGTGTCATGATAACACTAAAGACAGCGCATTTCATTTAGTATGTATATTCCATCCTGTTCACCTGTCCTGGTCTGAGTTGCTACCTCTAGGTCCTTATTAATAATATGAAAGAGCTATCATTTCAGATAGCTTAGCAATTTAGTGGGCTCTGACCCTTGTAGAAAGTTCTGTTTTAATCAATTAAGCCCTGGACTTGTGCTATTTTAGTTGGTTTTCTCCTAAATCAGTTTAATATCACAAAATGAAGACAGAAAACTTGACCAAATCAAAGAATACTGGAGTGATGCACCTTGAGAAAATTAACTTACAGAGGTTATACACTCCACAGAACATAGTCAAAACAGATTGGTTTTGGTAAGAGGTAAATTCAATAAAGAATTGTTTAAGTAGAGAACAATCTCCATTTACATTAACTAATCACAAATAGAAGTGTCTTAGCAAGAACTAGAACAATCAGACAGGAAGTCAAAGGTCAGCAATAATTAATCACTCATGCCAGGAAACCTGCCAATGCAAGGAAGACTCCATGATGAGGAGGGTGCAAGAAGCCACCCAATGCCCCTTCCCCATGTTCTCCCATCAGAAAGAGGGATACTAAATGGCAATCTTGGTCCATGAAAGAACAGCAAGACAAACACTGAGAACACCCCTGATGCAATGGGGGAGGGACAATCTTTGGGTGGTGCTTTTGAAAGTTCCTATGGATAAATAACTCAAGAGATTGTAGCAAGGATGGATGTGTATGGTGAATTATTCGCCCTGTCCCTATCTACCTGAATTAAAAGGAATGTTCCATTTAATGACTCTGTTGTTTGGTTCCATTTTTTTTTCAGTTGGCATCCCAAATGGGACCCTCTGTTTGGCCAGGATTTGTGACAAGGACACACAAGGTGCACCTCCTGGACTTTTTCTCCAGTGAGCCTCCCTCAACCAACTGGTTCTTCTGGGAGCAGATATTCCTGGCCTCAGATAAGTACACTACTTTGAGGTTTTTGGTTTGGGTACCAGTCTTTGGGTTTGTTTTGGTTTGAAACCTTGGCAAAATACCACGCATAAACCAAAGCAATAAAGTTCCCCCCCCCCGCCCCCCAAGAAAAGGGAGAAAAAAATCTGGAAACAAACTTGAAACAGAAACTGGGGTATATATTCACAAGAAAAAGGGAAAATTAAAAGCAAACTATAAAGTAACACATATACAAAGGTAAAATGAAGCAATAACTCCACACCTAGTCGCCCACCCAATAATACAGATTCCACCACCCCAGCCACAAAACACACTAAAAGACACCTCCCAAGAGACACCTGGCAAGAGACAATAAAAAACGTTTACTTCCTGAACTAAACCAGCTGCAAGTAGTGGTGAGGCCTGTCGCTCCCAGCACTGTGATAGCAAGTTCACTCAGCACCTGGCCATGAAAGAAAAGAGGCAGAGGCACCTCCCTCACTCTCTTTTATATCTCAGTTTGTCTCATCTGATATGAAATATTTCTTTGGTTGCTTAAGTCAACGGACAACCTGTCCCTTCTAATCTACACAACACTATCAGGGCCTACTAAATCTAAAGCCTAACTAAGCCTAACTACCACAGGGTTGCTGTCCATAAGTCATTACACACAAAACATGGGATAGCCATGTGTCAAGCTATTAGCACTTCTACCAAATACAGTTGGTATTTGTATTTGGAATTATGTTGGATTTAGTATGTAATGTGGTCTGATTTTGGATTAATGTTTTTGTCAGCTTACAGTTTTGGGCTTCGAGTTGTATAATTCCTATTTGGGTGCACTGTTGCTTTAAAGCTAGTGCTAGTTTTTCCAGTGCTGCCTGTGTATGTGTGTGAATGACTGTTTGTAGTGTTTGCCAAAAGTGTCAACCCCTTGTACTGGCTAGGTGCCCAGAATATAGTTAATTTTTGTGGGCTTATTTTAGCTGACTTAAGTCTGGGGGAGTTTGGCAGTGTAATACATGTGAAAAGTTGGGGGGTTTTGTGGGATCTGAAGTGGATTGTGTCCACTGCAATTACCTCTAGGTGATTAATACCCATTACCACCCAAAAGTATAATGCATCCGTATGTTGTATGTCAAGAAATATTGAATCCACCAACACAAGATTAAGCAGTGTGCCTTTCCTGAGTAAAAGCTTCCTCCCCCTCTGTAGATTGCAGGACTGCCAGGCAGCTCTAATCACTCACTGCCACAGTAAGAAGGGTGGTACTGCCAGGAATTTGTTGTTATTGCTTGCTTGCACCTCAGAAATCTTGAAAATATATGCCTGGTGATATTAGTTCTATTAAAGGAAGCACAGCTTCCTTAGTTACCAAGGAGGCTTCTCCAATGCTTTGTTGCCTTTGTAATAGGTACCTGCCAGTTATCTTTGCTCAGTGTGAATAAGAGTGTTCAGGGTTCATTAAGGTGGACCTAAACCAAGGACACAATTAGCTGTATTTGCCAAGAACTTATAGCTCGGGTGAGAGCAAATATAGCAAATATACCTGAGGGAGTGTTTTCACTGTTGTGTGAGTGAGATGTACAATCAAGCACGAAGTTGAGTGCAGAGCTTGGACGTGCAATTCTGTGATCCCACGAGCAGTGTGGCTGAGGAGGAGCAAAGCAAAAGGCAGGAGTGAAAGATAGGAAACTAACAGAGTGAAGAAATATCCCTGAAAAGTCCATTGAGTTGTATTCTGGAGCACTGGAAGAAAATGGGGAGTCCCCTTGGAGGAAGTGTCAGTCAGAAAAAAAGTATTGCAATTTATGGTGGCCACTTTATACATTACATGATGACCAAAAGTGGCCAATCAATGGCAGTCTTAAACTGTTACACACTGTTACAGGTGATGGTGGTTTTAAGATGTGAGGGAAAGCAGGATGAAGTGATATATTTAGACACAGTCTTTGTCTTGAAAAGGAGCCCCTCGGGATCCATTTATGCTGGCTCTTAAGAAGGAAAATCAAAGGAAAGAAATAGTACAATTGAGACGCTGTTTTCCAGCTTGCAGTATAGGCCAGAGGTGTTTAAAACTTCAGAGTCAGGAACCAGAGGACAAATTAGAAGACTACCTAAGTCCATTCAGAGCAGGAGCAGCAGAAGCTGGGGCTAGTGCTGCCAAAGTAGAGACTGCTGCTGAGGCAGAAGCTGACTCCATTACTGTCAAGACAGAGACAAATGAGAAAGACGATATAGAAAGAGAAGCACGGGCACCAAAGGGGAAGAAAAGGTAAAAGTTTGAGCCAAGGCTAAAGCTTCTCCTGTTACAGGCAGTGATTTGGCAGAACATAACGAAGTTTGAAAGAGAGTTTCAACCGTGGTGGAAATACATTTACTTATAACCCTTTCAAAAGCACCGCCACAGCCTTTGCTTTAATAATACAGAAGGCACAATTTAACAAAATCTACCCAATTACTGCATGAGATGCAAATTATAACAGAACTCTACTTCAACCACTAGAACATAAAGTATGGACCCAGAAAAATGAAAAGAAATGGCAAACAATTGACTTAGAGGCATACACTGTGCAGGAGCAACAAGGACTCATCTGTGAAAGTGACACTATCAGAGCACAATATATCTGTTTAAATACAGTACAAAGTATTTGTCATTTTGAAACCCAGAAACTGTCATTGTCTATACAAGTAAAGCATGTGCTTGTTTGCAAACCCTCTGTAACTTCTTGTACGTAGATAAACTTGCTGTAATCACTACTAATCATTCTAATATTTACATCATAATTTTGTCAACATTGAAGAGTGTTATTTTAATTATACAGCTCCAGTAGTTTCATAGTCGCTGCTATGACCTATTGTTTCGTGATTCATAGTCTAACCCCATTGGAATTAACCACCTGTTGCTTAGAAGGTTCTTACACCATGAGGACCTGCAGCAGCTACTAAAGTATGTTCAAGAAAATGGTCACAAGACTCTAATCACAGTCCAACATCACAGAGAAATAATTTGTCAAATCGTTGAATGAGTCAAACAAGAGAGGAAACATTACTGGTGGGACATGTTTGTAGGTAAAGTCCCCATCAGCTCAGGTGCTGAATGTACTAATCCATTCTGTTTATTTTATTGTTTGCAATTTTGATTCTCACAATAGTTAATTTTGGGGTTTTGTAAAAGTTCAGGGTTTTAGCATCTCGACTGTTAACCCTACTCATCACTTTCAAATATGAACAATATGAAAGGCTGCAAAAGAATTCACGAAGTATATATTAAAAGGGGGGATTGAAAGAGAGATATGCCTGCATTTCAGATAGCTCAGCAATTTAGTGGGCTCTGACCCTTGTAGAAAGTTCTATTTTAATCAATTAAGCCCTGGACTTGTGCTATTTTAGTTGGTTTTCTCCTAAATCAGTTTAATATCACAAAATGAAG
>JAWWLZ010000094.1:49881797-49897094 GCA_035041345.1 Poliocrania exsul
GGTACATATCTAGCATTGAAATTACTCACCAAACTAGCAGTGAGTGAAGGTGCTGACTGTCCAAATGTTTGGTAGCGCATCCGAACAAGATTAGTGGTTTCTACAGGTTGCCACAGCTGCTGTCCAGTTGCACAGGGAAGCAAATACTTTCCTGTCAAAGTAAGAAAGAGAGAGTTAAAACAGGAGACATCACAGATGAGGCAATGCAATGGACAAATTCTACAATAACGCTGTTGCCACCCTAAGATGCTACAGCCCTGATCAGAGGTGATTCTATCACACCAGAATTCCTACTATTCACTTGCTAGGCCTTCACATCACCCTCCCACAAGCTACACATTCATAGTATAATTATTTTTTCAATATTCTCACAGCTGTACCTTTTTGCTACCTAGAAACACAAATAAAGCAACAACAGGTAATGGTGGTTCTGAAGCAAAAGAAACCTAAATTCTGAAAACTAGTGAAAAATAAAAATTAAAACATACATAAAAATACGCCTCTGTCTATCCCTTGAAAGAATAAGGTTCCAAGTCTGAGGGCAAAGTGAAGTTTATCGGAATAAGACATTTACTATGTGAACAACAATTGCACTATTCTGTGAAGGCTGTTTTGCTTCTATTCCAAAACTCATTATAATCTACCTAATAGGTATCACTCAATTCCCAAGAAAGTATCTTTCCCCAGTGTCCCAAGTAAGGGGAAATTACCAAGGTTCAGGCCAGCCATTCCTTAGGAACACTCACCTTCCATTTAAACAGGTGTATTTTGTTTCTTTAATGCTTTCCACTCAAAAGAGGTCTATGCATTTGCTTTACTTGCTTTTAGACTCTGCTCCTCAGAGTCAATGGTAAGAACAAATTCTTGGGTAAAATCTGACATTTCCTAATGCTGGTTTTCCTGATTACAAAAATCTCTCAGGCTAGAATGCAAACTACAAACACTACCATGAAACTGCAAGAAGCCTTGCAGAACTAAAGCAGCATCAAGACAGCTCCAAACAAGCCATCACCATTCAGCAATACCTATTTTGTCAAGTAGACATGCATTACAAGAAACCCTTAGAAACTCTGTATTAACCCACCCTAGAAAGCATTAGGAAAATTATACTAAACCATTTTCAATTACAGCACTGTATCATAATCTTAGGGCACTTTATTATCACAAGAATCAAAATTTCAAAAGCAGTAAGAAGTTCTCCCTGATCCTTAAAACAACAGAGAATTCACAGGTTAAAAATGGAGGGTTTTAATAACATTTTTCTAAAACTGGGGACCATTATCAGTCTTTGGTTAACCAATACACTTCCTCATAGGGTGTTGCAGGTTAGGAATGCTATCCCCCAGTTTAGTACTCCCACTAAAAAGAATGGGCAGAGATCACGGACTGAGACAAGAATTTACCGGAAACAACAATGAGGTAAGAAAATGAACAGTAACAGCAATAGTACTAGTAACAAAAATATACAAAGAGAGGGTGGTTTACAAGTAAAAATGCTCACCAAACCCAGGACAACAAAAAACAATGGCAGACAGACTCTCCACCTGCACACTCTCCCCATCAATCAAGAGAAAGAGTCCCTTCCACCACACCCTGGCAATGATGTCAAATGGTATCAAGTAGCAGTTGGGTCTCAGCAGTTGGCCCACTCAGCACAGCTCACTGCTGCCCAGAACTCCTGGGCTCCAGCAATCCCACAGGCTCAGCCTTCCCAGAAGCTAGGACTAAGGCACACCACCATGCCCAGCTACTTTAAAAAAAAAAAAATTAACTCTGTTCTGTCTGGAACTAGGACATAGAGGTTTAAAACCAGTCTAAAAATCCATTGTCAGACATTAGACCTTTCCCAGATGGCACTAACTTTCAATTCAGATGAATCCCACTGAGATTCCCAAGAAAAAAATCAAAGGCAATCATTTGTATTTTGTCCACAAATTAACACAGTTTTTTTTAAGTTTGGATCCCAAGCCAAAAAGGTTTAAATAATAAGACAGTTCAGTCTAGAAGGAGAAAGGTACTTTAGAAATAAGTACTATTAATAATGCTTGTACTTACTTTTTGTTTCAAATGTGCACCAGATCTAAAACATGGACAGCTAATACTGTTATTCCTATTCACATCAGGTCACTCAGAGTAGAACACTCTGTACCTTACCATGTGCAGGGCATCTCTAATAGCCACGTTTACTATTTGTACTTTACAGTTATCTATATTTTACTTAGTTTTTATCTTGCTCAAATATCTGAAAGAAAGGCTAAGAAATCTTGGTACAGAGGCTAAAGGAGAGGCAATCCTACTGTTTATGACAAAATCTTGTCCCAAGTCCTTCCTTCAACAGTAAGATTTTGCCTGAGTGACAGGAAAGCAGAGTAGATTAATGCAGTATCAAGGTCAGTGTCTGCACTGTAAGAATTTGGTTAATATTTCATTATGTTTCTTGCATGATTAACACCTAAATAATGTAAAATAAAATAAAATAAAATAAAATAAAATAACTTTAAAAATGTAAAATAATATTGGGGGTGGTGGTGGTGTTGAAAAGCTAATTAGGCAGTAAACACAATCAAAATTGCCAATAAAATCATAAGCATGTGTGATGCTGGAATAACCTCTCCTCCTATCCTTACCACAAACAGGAGCCTTAAAGATACCGCAGTTTCCACAACATACTGAACTTAAGGCAAGTAGACTGTCTAGAACTCCAGTTCTTTTTGTAGTACACAGGCTTATTTTAAGCACAGAAATACCACATAATAAATAAATTTTTTATAGAAGGAAAAATATCCAAGGCTTAGACAAAAAGATGGTAACAGATAAATCTCTTATCTAGGAATAATGCTACTCTTTATGCAGAGAACTACCATGAGGAGAACAGCCAACTGCAACAAAATATCTGGACAATAACAATGGTACTTTTAATACCGTGCTTCTCAAAAAAAGAAAAGTTGGATATACTTCACAGAGCTGCAATAAAAATGCTTTTTCATTTTCAAAGCAAATGGAACATCAATATTTTCTACAGAAAAAAACTTCTGGCAAAATTCAATTGGCTTCCCTAAGGGATTAGGGTACTACTGCATTAAACTACCACACAATAAAGCAGTCCCTACCCACAGTGAGTTAGTCAGCAACTCTCCCTAGATTCCTCCATTAAAAAAAAAAGGAATAATCCCTTCAGACTATTCATTCCTCCTTTCTCTTGCCATTATAGTACTCCTACACTTTTTCTAGTACAGTTTCATTCATATTTGTATGCATTTTCCCCCTTTACAGTTTTTAATAACTCCTTGAATTTACATGAATCCACACTTGCCTTGCTGTTAACTGATTTAAATTTCAGTATTACACAAAAAACTTGAGCTCAAATGCCTTATTGATTTTCACACTGCATGCATTTCTGCCTTCCAGATTAATGTTCCAAGGAGTTTTCCTTTTAGAGTGAACTGACTTGGGAGGGACAGGGAGGAAGGCTTCAACTTCACCTCATCCTTCCATATTAATTCAGTATTTTGGGTTATAGACAGCACATAACATTGCCAACATCCAGCCCTTTGCTACGCTGGTAGTAATTTTCATATTATTTTCATGAGGTATTGATACAGATGAGTAATCTATTCATACAGGTCCCCTACTGCTGTCCTCAAAAAAGTCTTTGGCTTCCTCCCCTGCTTCCTCGTCAGAGGTTTTGCTGGTGTCTCTATCACCCTTTCTGTGTCTGAGACTACCAAGACAGCCTAAATTTCTAACACTGTAACCAATGCCATCTCCTCTCATATTGTGAATGCAATCTTTGTTAGTGCAGCACATTTATCAAAATGCATTTTGATGAAAGGTGACTTAAGTTGATTACATAACGGTAATAACTTAGCATTATTTAACAGTATTATCTCATCGTCGGTCGACATAACTAATACATCACTGCAGTTTAGTGTCATGTTCCTCCCAACTTGCCTCTCACATGTCTAGCTCCCTTTGTAACAGATATTTGTAGAAAGTCCAAATGGAATCTTTGTTGCTTCTTACTTTTGCTGAATTCAGTGTGTTCACATTAGTTGTACGCATTACTATATAAGGTCAAAAGAGACTAAAACCTACACATGCTTCCTTCAAACCTCAGTCACAAAAGGTGGGCTTTGCTTTAGTTTAAATAGAAAAACATTTCCTGCTGCTGAGGTATTTCTCTCCTTCCTCTGTCCCTCTCAAATACGTATCCCAATAGAATGGCTGAGAATTACTAAATGAGCTTAAATCTAATACCTAGAAATCTTTCATTTTCAGTTAAAATTTAAAAATAACTATGTCTCAAATGTTCAGCGCTCTGATAATTAAATTGCATATGATTGAGAAAATTTTTTAGCATCCAAATAAGTTTTCGCCTTTACAAAAGTAAAGTCCATAATTCCCATTAGCTGTAACTGGAAGGTTAGAGAAGAGTGAATTTAAAGTCATCTCTAGGAAACTTTTCATTATTTTCCCCTATTCTGTTATGGCTGCATCAGACTAACTTAAATTTCAAATGACTACTAGCATGAAACAAAAAACGGTTACCATTTTATTAATGCCTCATTTATTGCCCAGAACTTAGAGAAAATGAGCATGTTTTGCATATTACTTAGCTACACATGCCAATGCAGGAGTGAATTCTTCTTTCAACCACTCTGTCCCTTAAACATAATATTATTCAGGTTAGCCTACAGTTACAACAGACTCAGTTACAATTTCTTTTGTTACTGTACAAGAAGCATTTGTAAAAAATCCTATTACACTCACAATAGTTTTTTCACTGTTTGATGTACTACAAAATCTCCTAAAATGCTGTATCTTGGTTTCACTCTAAAATTAGACAAAGAAGTGGCACTTTAATGCACATGGTATGATTCTTGGGGTTGTTCTGTGTAGGGTGAGGAGTTGGACTGAATGATCCTTGTGGATCCCTTACAATTCAGGATATTCTACGTGTCTTGACTCTGTCTGGCCATGCATGAAATAAATGTGACTCACCAAAGGCAAAAATGTGGGGTGAGGTTATGAACTTTAAAAAATGAAAAAAAGCAGCAAAAGATCTATCTTAAAATTTCATCAATATTGGCAGAACTGGAAATGGAAAAGGGCACATCCAGTTTTGTACCACAAATTAGTAAGATGTAATAGTATCCAAACACACACACACACATATACATATATATATATATATATATATATATATATATATAAAAGAAACTCGAGCCTCCATTAACTACAAAGGGATTCAGAATCAATACTGTTAATAAGTCAATTACTGAGAGTAAGTAATAACATACAGTTTAGCTTTCATCCCAAAAACAAATATCATTTTCATGCTTGGAACAAAATTCTCTCACTGAAAATCACTTAGAAGACAAGAAAGAGTTTTGCTGATATGGAAATTACTCAGAGTTCCTTTGTTAACAGATACTCACTGCAGTTACATTTCTACTATAACTATTTGCAATCTATTATTGAAGTACTATAACAGCAATAAAATATTTGAAAGGCACCTGGGATGCCCAGCAAATCTCCCTGGTTTTAATTAGATTTGGAGAGTAAGAATGGTTTAGGGGTTTTCAGTTTTGTTTGTTTGCTTGAGGTATTTTTTTTAGTTTTCCATATCAAAAACACCTAAAGCAATAGCACTGTTAGGCAAACAGTGACACCAATAACTACATAATAAAAACACCCTACAGCCTGAAGTTACCATTCACATTGTTATTTCCCTACCTCCCAACTCTACAGAAATACAACTCAGCAAAATAATTAGTTGCTGATACTTACCAGTGAGCTAAGAAATGGAACATTCAGCTGCTTCCTTGTCTTTATCATACCAACATAGAGGTCCATTTCCCATACTTCTCACATGTAGCTCCAAAACTTGTAAACTACAGGCCCATTCTACAACATAACCCTAGACACAGATATTACTGCTCCCCTTTCAGCCCCTTTTCGAGTTTACACCTGTTCTAGAACAATATGAAGGTCCAGTTCTGAAACTCTGATAAAAGTAGAAAAACCCAGAGATTTAAAGTTCACACTAGACACATGATGATATGAAAAGCAAATTAACTACATCTAAGTGATAACTAGACAGAATTCCTTCTGATACACAATCAATTTTGCCAAAACAAGAATCCTGCACACTAAGAGCTCAGAGATAACTCTTATCTGCAACTCTAAACACTGACCCACTTGCAGCAAAGCTGTGCCTACAATACATATGCTCTAATTTTGAGGAACTCAAAAAATTCACTGTTGCTCAGTTCAAACATTACATGAACAACTACTTCAGATAGTGGCCAATACTCTTGACTCTCACCTCTGCACCATCTCAA
Organism: Poliocrania exsul; assembly: GCA_035041345.1. NCBI lineage: Eukaryota > Metazoa > Chordata > Aves > Passeriformes > Thamnophilidae > Poliocrania > Poliocrania exsul. The sequence continues at coordinate 49,888,142 of JAWWLZ010000094.1, forward strand.
TACTTGGTTTTTTGCTACTTACACAATAAAATTTATGATAAGAAACAAACGTCTTCCATTGCACTGAGGAAAATGCCCAGGAATTCCTAGTTGACATTAAGAAAGACAAGCATGAAATCATGTGTCAGCATGATACTTTCTCTATAGATCCCACCATGACCCCTGTTTTGTTTTATGTGCATGTTGTTAAGCCACAAAATTAAAGAAATTATTTGTCACTTTATTCTTATAGTCATTTTTCAAAAGGCGGAGCTTCCTCATAGAAAAGCCTGCTCCTGTTTTCCCTGGAAAACATCTACGAACTTCTCCACTGAAGTCTTCAACCTTCATTCTAAGGATTAATAAGAATAGGAGTGTTTTTCCCCTCTTCTCAAACACTTCTCAATCTGCACACTCAACTTACGTTAAACCAACCAACTTGGAGAAAGCAAGTATGGTGTCAGATTATTTGCTTTAAAACACCCACTAGAGAGCCACCACAAGGAAAAAACAAGAAGACTTAAGCCTCTAGGAGTAAAGATCATGTGTTCTTGATGTGAAATTATAATTTATTTCTAAATATGTATAGTCAGTTTGGACTAACAACCTCAGGTACTAGCAACAATAGGACTGCAGCCTCACAGAGTTCAGATTTAGTTAATCAGCTGGTTAAATACAAGCATTTAACTAAATTCAGGAAGTTCTTTCATCCGTGCTTCTACAGTTACACTGCTAACCATATTTGAGCCAACTAATTCAACAGCTCTAAGGGTATTTCTTAAAGACCTGAAACTCAAACTTCAGAAATCTAATATGCAGATTATTTTTTCCACTTTTTATTTTTCCACTATGATAAATGACTCTTAACAACTTTCCAGCTGCTTTTATAAGTGTCCCAAAGAGGGTTAAACTCTATTTCTCCCTCCTTCAAAACAGGCAGCTTGCAAACATATCTACTAATTAGGCACTCTACTGGTACATTTTGCTTTGATCTCCACAACAATCAGCTTCTCATGTTCTGATGATGCAAGCACGATTAAGCAGCAATTGAGGAGTTAAAAGCAAAATAATGAGACAGGAATACAATATCTTCTGTTCTCAGCTCTGACTATTACATGATGCAGATCCCAGACATGTCAAAGAATATGGAAATTATCTTGCTAGGCACATAGGGAAGTAAAAATCGACTCAACTATGCAGGCTGATTGAAGCCTTAAACGATGAAGGTAACTGACAATGACAAATACAACTTAACATCATCTTAATCACCAGTGCACCAAGAACCATCTTAAAATGCATATTTCATAGCAGAATATATCTACTTCATCTGTAGAAGACAGCTGTGCACTGAATGCCTAAAAAAACAAAAACAAACAAAAAACCAGCAAACAGAAAGCCTAAACAAACAAAAAACCCAATCCACATCACATTTCCTCAGATATGTAATTATAGAAGAGATTGTTTCTATCTCTTTCAATTAATTCCAGAATAAGGAAACCTTTGAGGAAGGAAGTGAAGACTCCCAGATATGCTCTGGGTAGACAGTGCTACTGAATGAAGCATATTGTGCTTGTGATCATGCACACCTGGCTGCTGAAACTTTCCCCTTCTGTACCCAGAAACCAAGTGGTGTTAGCAGCAGTACTGGGCTGTTACTCTCCCTCCTCTGCTGCTGGAGAGACCTCAGGCAGTTGCAGTTGAAAAGGCTTCCTAAAACTGAGTATAGCCAGTCCTGTCATGCATCACAGTGAAAGCAATTTTGAAACATACTTCTGTTCTGATATGCAAGGGGAAGAAAATGCAGGGGTAAAATTTCTTACAAAAAGGCACATCTGATAGAACTTTGTCACTGGCAGTCATTCCTCCCCTGAATCCTACAGCACCTCAGTTTCTGGCACTCAGGACAGGCCAACAGAATCTACCAAGCTCTATCCCCAGAGACAGCTATGACATTACAGGGCACATGGGGTGGCACATGTATAATCATTTAGTACCATGACAGAAAGAAATTTTGATCATGTAAACAGGAAATACGGAACACGTCTTCTTATCTACACCAACTGGCAATCATTAATAGAAATAATCTCTTTCAAATATTGCTAGTAAACTGATCACATCACAATTATGACAAGCAGTTGTATGTAAAGGTAAGGTTCCATGCTCAGAGAGCTTTCAAGGTACAAGTCATGTGATTTTATGATCAACTTCCCCATTCACCAAGTTGTATTATATATTTGACACTGTAAGGCTTAATGCATTAGCTGATCTCCATTTTAAACAATATTAATGAAAACTTATCCTGACAATGTTTATGAAAAGTCTGCTATAGCAACTGCTCCCCCGTATGAACAGGGAAAACCTTCATTTCCAAGTCCTGCCAGCACATGCCAACCCATGGATAAGAGAACAGCTTGTTCTTCATGGCCCATAAAGCTGTTGATCTTTCTGCTAATTAGTGTTAGCAGAGTGATGAATCTCTGATGCAAAAAACAGACTGAGAATCCCCAAATTCATTTCAGATCAACCACAGATTAATTATAAGGGAATAACAATTGATGAGCATATCTGGATGACAGACGAGTCAGAGGCGGAAAGCTGATAAAAGCAAGAATATTAAGAAAAAATATATAAATTGTACAATTTCTTCATTTTTAGCTCTTCATGATCTGTAGGAAATATGTGATCTCTGGATTATTAATTAACTTCATTAATATAAAGTGCTTTGGGATTCTTGGATTAAAGATTCTATAAAATGAAATTTATATGTGCTATGTTACCAGTTGTCAAAGGGTTCCTTCAGGGAATTTTCTCACCCTACCAAACACAAAAGTTTGGGGAGTTGAAGTGTTGGGACTGAGAACAAAGGAGTGGTTGATGGCTCCAGATTCCAACTGAATGATGGGGCAGAGGTGAAAAAACAGACTCAATGCACATGGGTGGAGGAGAGGCTTTTCCTGTGTGCTGGCTTCACTTTGTTGTTTTGGGCAGCTGTTGGGAGAGAGACACTGTTTTGCTGAGCTGGTGAGAGTTCCTTCTGGCTCTGCTCTTCACCTTCCCCCCTCCATCTCTGGGCACCCTGAGCTTGAGAGAGGAGGGTCACAGCTGCTTCGGGACACATTGCAGACCTTTTTCCTGGGGACCGACTTGGACTGCAAGGAGATTTCTGGGAACTACCACCACTCCTGAGCCCCAGCATTTCCTTCTTTTGAACAAAAGGACACAGAGAGAGAGAGAGTCTGCTCTTACCCCACAGGAAAGGCTCCATCCTGCACCATGTGAGTTGTTCACCCCCTTGTTTCTGCCTCGCTGGGAAAAGACTGAGAATTCACCTCATAGCCGGCCAAGGTGTGACACTGACACTGTCCATAAATATAACTGCTCCAGGTGGAGCCTACAGTTTTTGGAAGTTGTTTTTTTTTTGGTGCTGGTGGAGTAGTTTGCTCTGGTCTGTTTATAGTTACATATATATATATATATATATAGGTGTGTATGTGTGTGTGTGTGTGTGTATATATACACACACATATATATACATATATACATATATATGTGTGTGTGTGTATATATATACATATATATACATATATATATACACACTATACATAGATATAGTAGTTAAGAACAGTAAAACTTCTTATATACATTTTCTAATTATTTTTTTTTAAATTTAATAAGGGGTGACGTGAATATTGAGGAGGAATCCTCTCCTCTGGTATTGGTAAACATTTTGGTTTCCCTCAAACTAAGACACCAGTATTTGTATAAAATCAGTTTAAGGTTAGCAGATAACAGCCCTACCACAATTAGACACAATTAGTCCAGCAGGAAGTTTGTTTCCAGGCAGTTAAAGGAGAGATAACAGGAGGCAAGATAAAAAGTTCAAACTATAGATAACAAATTGTAATTTTTTTCTTCTTATGTAGCAGCAGAGCTTATAGTTACAGTATAGAGACAACTGAGCCAGCTGCAGCACTCTACAAAATACAAACACTTCCCAATGTGTTCTCGTATCTTTTAGAAGTAGAAAGAGAAATAGCAATCTCCAAATCCTGCATCAGAGCCGCTGAAAAGAGGGAATAAAGCTGCACCACCCACCACGGTGCAAAGTGAGGAGCAGGGATGGGACATGAAAGTAAGGGCAATTTGTTTTGCTTGTCCCAGTGATTTGTCAGGTTAACCCTCTCCATGGTTTAAGCTCATTTAATTTCTCATCCTTTCACATTACTTTCTGCCATGGATTCTATTTAAGCATCCTGAACACAGCAAACTAAAATCTGTAGACAATTTAAGCCAAAAACCCTCTGACTACAGATAGTCCTTTGAAGTTTGAGAAGATCAAGAAAACCAGCCAGCACAGAAAAGCAGCTTTTTAATTAAACATCTTTTCTCCTGGTTAGAAACAAGTTTTAAAGTCCCAGTCTGTGCACCATTAGGAATCCTTAGGAAGGCAATCTAAGGCTACAGCAAGAAGCATCTAATACATGTGTACACACAGATGTATATTGTCCCAAGAATAACAGAGCTGACTCACACAGCCACAGATTGCTCTCAGTTCTGTCCAGAACACCTCTCATGGCCCTGCACCCAGAGGGCACCAGCAACCTTCTGGAGCAATCCTCTGTTCTCCTCTGTATATGACCTAGGGCTATGAAACAAGGAGCTACAGCTCAGCTTTGCATCAGGACGTACTCTGCATTGAACAAGCTGCGCTAGGACTGTGTTTTACACTGTCCGTGGCACAAGCAGAACTTTTAAAGATCCAGTTTACTTCCCAGGTAAAGGATGTGTCAAGCACTGTTAGGGGAATGTGTGCATGCAGGGAAGGGGCCATCTAGAGCAGAAGAGGAGTTATGAGGCAGAAGCACCAGAAGACAAAAAGGCAAACACTGATTACTGTGTAAGTGGTTATGCTACCCAAAACTTTAGAAACCTTTGGAAACATGACCTTTTAAATTAAAAGACTAATTGGTCATGAACTACTTTCAAATTCTTTTACTCTGAAGTTGTTCTATCTCATGAATGCTTACATTTAGCAGGCATAGTTATGAAATACTATTTTTCCTTCTTTTTCTCTACTAAGCAGTACTGCTAGCACTTCACAAGAACTATTAAAGCAGATTTGCTAGACTAAAAGCAGGCCACACGCAATATACTCTTTTCATTCCAAACTCATTCTCTCTTTTTCCAAAGGTCTTCCTTCTCCTTCTCCTCAGGAATGAAGATTAAGGAAAGCAATACTTTTGCAACAATTATATTGAAGTGTATTCCAAAGTATAGCAGCATGATGTCTCCAGGAAGCAGTATTCATTTCTTTTATTGGCCAAACTTTATTTAATATCAGTGGCTCCCTAGCAATTTTCAACAGGAAGCAATAGTAGATTTATTCTCAAAAACATTGATTTCATTTTCTTCAACTTTGAAAAACATTCTTTGCTTGCCACTGAGAACACATGGTTGTTGGATTGCTTAAAACATCGTGACTCAGGGAAGAAAAATGGGCTCCAGTTTCCCTGAAGCTGTGTAGAAAATAATTTCAGTTTCCATCTCACCTCTGCAAGTTTTCAACCTTCTTTTCCCTTGTGTTGATTTCCCTCTGGAAAGACCCTGTACATCATTCTCAATTTTTCTCATATTCCTGTATAAAGAGTTTTGTAATTTACCTTAGCCAATTCAAGGCAGTAGGTTCTCAGTAACTCTAATCCTTCCGGTTTTGCAAATCAAATCCAATATATTGCAACACCAAAGATTTTATTTCTTCTCATATGTCCTGCATAACATTATTTCCTCTTGTAAAGCCCAATAAACTCATTTATTTGGGATCTATTTCCAGATATAAAACTCCTATCTATTTATCTCTATTAGTATTCAGCCCTGCAGGAATTGAACTATTCCATTTTATATAAATCAATTAAACTTTTATTTTTGTTTTCATCATTAATATTGCTTATGCTCTACGGCTCAATAATATTGTGTTTTTAACAGCAAAGGGAAAGTAACATAAAAAAATACAATTCACTTTTCTAACATTTGGAGTGAGCAACATGCATCAGCATAGGAATATTCTCCAAATTTGCAAGCTAGGACTCATGCTTCTCGCTTTACTTACACCCATTTAAAGTATTTTTGAAGTTGAGCATTTTTTGAAGACAGAGTGAACTGTAAACAAATTAAAAAATACCTTCCTGAACTACTTCTCAATGGACTGATACCCATTGTTAAACTAGCACTTATGGGTATATTAAAAGCAACAAAACAGAAGAAAGAATAAAAGAAGACAATGCCTAGTGATATTAAAGATTAAGTACTTAAAGATCAAGTATTTTTTTTAAATGACATGCATCCAAATACATTTTTCCCCTATGGGCCAGGAATATTTTTCTGGAAACATCAAGACTGAAACAGAAATCTGGGAGAGGATGTGTGAGCATAGCAGTAAATCCCAACCAAGGACATGTCAGCTTACCCATTTTAAAGAAAGGTCTTCTTGTGCCTCACTGCTTCCCTTCTTTTTTAGTGATATTGTGATTCCTGTACTTTCAAACCAGAACAGCAAACCACTTAAGCATCAAAGAAACTTAAAAACTCCCAAAACTTAAGTGCATGAAGAAAAGGTAGGTAAATACAAGACCAAGAAAATTCCTAACTTCTGATTGCTGAGCATTTGAAACAACTCTAACTGCAATGGTGTCTTTAAAACAATTTAAAAACAAAATCCCTGAAGAATATAAAAAACTTTCAGACATCAGAATGACTTTGATTAATTTAATCAGTATCATGAAAGCTGTTAAGATATTTCAACTATTTTAAGATACCAAAGCCCTAGGGTATCCAGGTTCATTTAAAGTGCATTAGTAATAAAGCAGTTCAACATCATTGCACACTATAATCTCAAATCCTGACATGAAACCCTGCACAACATATTGCAAGCAGACAAAAAGCATATCCATTTCCCTTTATAAGGGCCTCAAGCAATAATTCAAGCATAAACACCAGAGACTACGGCAGCAGAGGACAATTACTATGTTTGTTTTTGATTAGGCTGTCTTCTCCCTCTTTATCTGCAGGGTTTATATGGGAAAGATCAGGTTTTAAAGACCAACACCTCACTTTAAACAAAAACAAAATTAAAACCCACACCAGCTTCTTCTGAAATAATAAGTGTGCTGGCAGGTTTTCAGTTTCAGTAAAACAAGAGTTTGATTTACACTCCAAACTTATAGAGCTGTAATATTCTAGAGATGCCAGAGTTCACTGAAATGGTTAGCAAAATTGGTACTTGCCTGCTGTAAGTCACTTGTCTTTCATGAAAGCCCATATGGACCACAAATAATCCTACACTGTTTCTGAAATCTTCATAATACAACTCTTGACAAAAATGAAGTTGCAAGAGAAATGGCAAATTTTGCCCTCATTACACTAAAAATCACAGCAATGATTATGTACTGATGTTATAAAAAAAATATCTGTAGTAGTATCTGTTTTTCCTTCACAGAAAGTGTGAGACAACTTAATTTTTTGAAGTTCCTTAGGTAAAAAAAATTGTCACTTACAAGAAACATTGTAGGTCATTTTAAGCTACTGAACACAAAGAGAGGTATTATTGCTATAGCCTCTTGGAAGTTCTTTCAGCAAAAAGTTAGGGAGGGAGGTGGGAAGCAAACCAGAAGAGCAAATACTCTAAATTAATTTCCCAGACATTTATGGGAGAAAAGTCAATTCTATCCACTCTGGAACCATTTTTCATCCCCAAGCAAAAACAATTCTGAACAATGTACAGAACTTAGAGACAGAAGACATTTACATCTCTAATAAATACCACTTCAACTTCCTCTCACCTAAATTCCACCTGCTTGATCTTAACATCAATCAACATCACCTGGACGGATAAAACAAGATTTTGAGTCTCAAATTTGTATCTTCCAGTAAATTCACTGAAATCTATTGTTCTTCTCACCAAGTACAACAAATTCTTCAAACTATTATTAACGGTGCAATTTAGGAACATATTTCATCCTAATTCTAGTGACTTTTTCATATTCAGTTTGCTCCATACTCAAAAAAATCCCTCTTCAGTGACCACTGCAGCAACCATAGAGTTCTTAGAACACAGTCATGATACCAGGCATCTGTATCTTCTACAGACACTTTTAGGACAAGGGAGGGCCAGAACCCTCCTCAACTATCCTGCTACTCTGCATTGCTCCACAGAGGAGAAGCTGCAATCCACAGCCAGTGGCTACCTGGTAATGCCCCTTCTCCACTCTGAGGCCAAACTGCTTTTTCTTTGCTGAAATCAAGTACAAAGGGACTATCTGTACACTTCAGCTCCTTGAGGAAACAAGATGTATATGGTCCCTTGGATGGATGCACATGATCTCATCTCAAAACAGCTAAACTAAGTTGGCGAGATAAATACCATATTCATAATAAGATACGGGTCCTTTTCACGCTGTGCTTGGCCACCTATCAGCAGCCCATTGAGCTCATCCAACTAGCAACTGGGGAACTCATGTAGAAGAGACTTTATGGGAACTCCACCTCCCCCAAGGAGTTCTGCCACAAGGCAAACACCAGAGGTCAAAGAGCTCCACAAGTGCTAAACCTCCAGGTGGAATTACACCCATCTCAAACTCACCAGTCAAAGCTCCTCCAAGGCTGCCTCTTCTGAGCTGTCTCCCATCTTCACTCAACTGCCTCTTAAATTTAGGAGACTTTCCAAGGCCAGAAGAGACTTCAGGACTGCTGGATTTTCGGAAAGGCATAGGTGGGGGGGATAATATGTGATCAAGCTGCAGAGAAACAGAGGGGAAAAACCCATTACTGTACTGTTTAAAAGCTTACCTTCACTGAAACAAAAATCTAAGTTTACCCTCAAGTAATGATTATGACACCATTTGAGGGGAAAAAGACTGTTCACAAAGATGTTACAGTAATTAATTTTCTAACTGAAATGAAAGATTTAGCAAGCGTGAGA
>JAWWLZ010000094.1:49899389-49913226 GCA_035041345.1 Poliocrania exsul
GATGGAAAGAGCAAAGAGGGGAGACATTCTTCCCACCAATGCTCATCAACAAGATGTCCTCCATTTGAAAGTTGGTATGCAATCCTCCCACATGAGAAATAGGGAAACAAAATGAAATTTCTGAAGTTTTGTGTTTTTAAACACAACAGGTGGAATGCAGACTCTGCTGAAGGAAAACATGACTTTATTATATGGAGATAAAAATACTAAAATAAGCATTCTTGTATATAACAAATTAAAGACTAAAATATTACAGCTATATACTGGGTTTCACCAAGGATTTCTCAAGGATAGAAGTTCATTTTAATAAAGGAACAGTCAAACTCAATACAGGAGATGACATCTACCCAGATCTGTCAGCTCTGTTTGAACTGGATGTAGAGAACTCATCACTGTATCTCGTCACCTGAACCAACTATACCAATTGACATTTATAAGGTCTAACACTACAAAGACACAATATGGAAATATGAAATTTAGCCAACTCCTGATTTACAGAAACAATTACACATTCATCAACAAAGCATTTCTGGAAGCTACCCAAAGGCTCACTTGTGCTTCCAAAAGGCAAGAAAGACCCCTGTGAGCATGTACAGCGTGTATGTGACAGCAGATTGTACATTGTACATTTTAACTTGTAGTAGACTAAGAAGAGTAAGCAAGGATATACCTTTTAACAGCCTTGACCTCAGAGCTCTAGATGCCTGGGAAATATGACGGAAGTGGATTGCAGAAAGCAGCCAGGCTTGCAAGCCCCCTCTGAATAACTTCTTGCGCTACTCTCAAACCCACCCCTGTATGGACCAGAACCAGCGGGGGTTTCTACGCCTCATGCAGACCTTGCTTCAAATAAATGCCTTTGCAGATGAAGAGGTCTTTCTGCCTTCAACAGAATGGCCTCCCCCTCCTGCAAGGCAGAGCATTCAAGTACAAGTAAGGAAACCAACAGAGAACATTAGCTCCTGCTTCCTTAGAACCCAAATCTGATTCTGAAGATGCATAACATGTTATGTATTCAAATCCCAAGTAGTGGTTAATTCAGCCAAAGAGACACTACAATCACTACAAAAGATTATATCAAATTTAAATAAATGAGTAATAGCAAGACCTATTCAAACTTGTTAATACTTATTTGAAGGATCTGGAAACCTGAATACTATGAAAGTTCAGGCTGTGTGTCTTATCAGGTACAGACTGGACATTGCTGTCCACATGACAACATCAAAGCAAGTATCTTGAGGATTGAGGTTAGTTCAAATTCTACCAGAGGTATTTTAAATAATTCCATTTAAGCTGCTTCTACTCAGCACTCAAGTTATGTCCAGCCACAATCATCACTCCAGTGGTATTTACTTCATGCTTACATATGGAAATGTGCTGATGTTGGCTGGCATACAAACTCACCAGGATAACCAGGGTTGCACCTTTTTTATCAGTGAATCTTGCTTGACAGCAAGTTGCAAGAAATACAATAGCTGTATCCCTGCAGGCAGTTTCCAACAGACAGTCATGTTATACATTAAGGTTCTGGCTATCACATGCTCTGCCCACTGCCTCATTACTGCACTCAGGCTACAAGCATACGCGTCTCTTAACACTCTTTTAAAAGAAATGTCAGTGACCTAAGAAGCAATGGAGTAATTTTTTTTCAGATAAAAAATTAAAACAATGAAAAATTAAAACTATGAAAACAAAAGTGTCTTTGACTGCCCTGTATCTAAAGTACAAGTGGGTTTAGCTACCCATAGAGTCTATACAGGCTCTTCAGAGAGGGATTTTTAATCAGTACACATCTCACTACCAGTCTTTGCTGTAAATATTCACAATGCATGGATAGTTAACTTATTTAAAAACCTTCCTCCACCAACGTTAAATACCAAATAATATCTTCTTGACAAAGGCACTTTGAAAGACGCAAAATACATGGCAAATTCCAAGCTATAAAGAACATACTGTTTTACAACAGTCATTTCTTCCAATCCACTTTTCCATACATTTAATAAAAAAATCTAACTGCTTTTGTCATCGTTATAATGAATTTCTTCAGAAGCACTGTAAAATTTAGGAGATAACAGCTCTCACGAAATCCTGTTTGTTCCACTCCCTCCCATGAACCTTACAGAAAGGAAGAGAATTATTAGAGGAGAATAGTTTGAAAATTATATAGAACAGGATCATCAAAATATCCTTACCATAGAATTCCATATGTAGATTTAGAGATCCTATAGAAAATTGATTGAATTTGAGTAACAGTCTCCTCCAGTTATACAGGAATCAATTTTTCCTCAAACAGTTTTTTTCCCCTACTTTGAAGCTATTCATTTTCTGTGTGAATAGAATCAACTACACTCTTCTAAAGAAAATTATTCTCACACTGTACTAGCCATGGACTTTTAACAGCTCACCTACTCATAAAGGATTATATTAGTATTTTTTAAACCCTCAGTAGTACTGAATCCAGCTGTCTACCATCAAGTATTTATTTGTCAGCTAGAATGAACTCTCTGCTTGATAATTATATCGTCAAATAGTCACATCAAGTACGTCAACCCACATGTCCTTATGGAAATTAAGGACATGACAACTGATTCAAAATAAGACCTTGCATCCGTGTTTAGGAGTACATTTTGAGCCAAGTATATAATGAGGTGTGAGGCAGTCAGAAAGAAAATGAATTTCAATAACTTTCATGGTACAGGAAGGTGAATGAAGGTAAGAGAATGCAATCACACTGATAACACCAGGATAAAGAAAGTTGTTCTAAGCTACTGAGAATTGTTGCAACATGGTGTGTGCTTTTTCCAATAAAAATTGAGTTGAAATGAGAACTGAACTAATTTGATCACCTCCACTTTTTCTTGAAATACCCACTATAGTTTTAGTGTCCAAAATACTTTATCCTCAACCTCCCCTAACCGCTCCACAGGCAATATTTCTAGTTCCCACAGAAACTGGGAAATAATGGTCGAGTATTCAGTCTTATCAATATGAATAAAGAAGTCCTATTAAGTAATTTTATTTCTTTCTCCTGAATGCCGCACAACTTCACTCTACCTCATGTCATGTTGTATATACATATTAAATTCTAAAGGTTCCATAAAAAGGCTATGAACTGTCAACCGTCTTAAGCCTCCTCAAGTAATAAACCAATCCAAAAGAGAGATATATCAGCTGCAAAGTCTTGCATACAGTGTATAGTGGCATATTCTTACCTATCATATTGTAGGTAGTAAAGAAGTATTTTAAGAATTTTGCTAAGGATTAATACAGACATAACCACATTATTTTGATACGCACTTCACACTCATTCTAGAAATACAAATCTGCCTTTAAAACAGTTGCATTTTTCTTCAAAACAAATCTGACATCTGGTCAATTAAAAACAAATAAATACAACTCAGGAATAGGAAGAATCAGCTATGTTTGAAAAAAAATTAGCTTCCATCCAATGCTTTTTCATAAATATATTTACATATGATTGTACAGAAAATGAAGCACAGCCTTCACAGTATTCTATAAGGCCAAGAAGTGGCCTATAAATATGCATGTACACTGCTGTCTTTGCCAATTATTACCCAGGTTAAGCTGGAACAGTTTTGTTACACTATGACGGAGTCCTTCAGTTCTTGAAAGCCTCCTGTGTGCTGCCTCTGTGCACACAGATTCAGAGACAGACTGCTCCCTTTCCAGGAAACAAAGGAAGCAACAGTATTTGTATTGAGGACACTGCCTCCAACAACTCAGCTTGCCCCCAGTCTCCTTGGATTTACTCAGCCAGCATTAACAAACATAAAAGATTAGGAAACAGCAGACCTCATGTAAGGTCTTAAATCAAGAGGAAAAACTGGAATGTAGTTCTAAAAAAATAGTTTCAACCTATGGTTAAAGGGGATCACATAGGGCACTTTCCTTATTGGTAACATCAAGACTTTCTTTTTATTCTGAGTCATACAAGTATCTCCTCAGGAATGCATGTGATGTCCTAAGGTCTTTGCTTCTGACAAAAAAAAATCGTTTCCAAACTAGGGAACTGTCAGCACTCTCAAAAAGTGGGATAAGTCAAAGCATCACAACAGGCTGCAAGCCAGGGTAAAGCTGCAGCAGCTCAACAGGTCAGCCCTACTAGGAATGACAAAGAGGCACCAGACTTGACATAGCAGATTCTGTAAGGAAGTCTGTTTGATAACTTAATTCAAAAAAGCATGAAAACAGAAAGCAGGGCTTGAGGTCCCTTGAACCGTCTCTGCTCTGCTGCAAGTGTAACATCTAGAGAAAAAAAATCCCCCATTCTGTAGTGGTACAGCTCCCATGAGCACTGTCCAGGCATCACGAAGCACACTCATGTTTTACCTTCACTTCCACAGCTTTAAAAGGAATCTGTTATAAGAAGATATAAAAAACAAATAAACAAACAAACAAACAAAACACACCAAAAAAACCCCCACCCTTTGCTGCCCAGATGTGCAGGAGTTCGTGCCACCGCTATGCAGCAGGAAGGATACTCCCTTCCTGTCCCTGTCCTGCTGGTCATCTTGGCAGGAAAAAGAGTTTCACAGCGTTGAAATTTGTTGTGACTACTGCCGCATCTGCCTGTTGCAAAAGACCCAATGAGTAGCCAGGAGGCAGCAAGAGAAAGCCAACAGAGAGCAGGTTAAGCACCCCTGTTCCAGTTTGGGAGGACATCAGGGACACAACTCAACCACAAACCTGATGGGCAGCTCCTGGGCTCTGGAAAACACCTTAGCTGGGGTAAAGGGACAACAGCCAGAAACTTGTAGCAGAAGGAAAACCACACACAACAACATTTCAGACACGAAACAACACTGCAGATTTACCGTGAAGGCACCAACACAAGCGCTTCAGTAGTCCTGATCCTTCCAACAGGTCCACAGACACCGAGGAGCAACGGTGGCTGATCCCTGCTGTGTCCCCACAAAGAAATCATTTGGCAGGGCATGGAAGAGAGAGTTGCAAAAACCCTAACACAAAGCACACACTTCAAAGGGTTGTTTTGTTTTCCCCAGATTATCTGCTTTAAGGAGTGGAAGAGAACAAAGACAACCAATTTTTCAGCTGAAACACCAGGAACCAAAAATCAACAAGTTTAAATGAAGGTTATCAACATTGTGCATCACTAAAAAAAATTACACAACAAAGTACTATTTTCTTACCTTCCCTTGGATAAAGCCCCCCGCTTCGGCAGCTTTTGTTCTTTAATTTTCTAAGGCTGTATTCATTTCCTTTCTATCATATGCAGAGCTATATAGTAGCATTAGCAATGCTATGCACTATGTTCTGCTACAGATAAAAATATTAAACTAGCCACACTGAGTATTTCCTTAATTCTCAATGACAGCAGAACTTAGCTACACAGCAAACTGAAAAGAACTGTGATATTTCTAGACACCACAGGCATAATTTTCATCCTTAATTATTTTAATGAACCTTTTTAAAGCTCAAGAAATTCATGACAAATGCATAGAAATATGTATTTATGCTCCATGCATGTGAAGGCATCCACATGCACACCATTTTTTAAACATTTCTAATTCTGCTCCTCATACGCAGATTTTTGAGAAAGATTTTACCTAGCTCCTTAACTAGGATGAAAATTTAGTAAAACTAACCTTCAAAGTCACTTTCAATTGAAAAAAAAAAAAAAACAACCAAACTTGAAATACATGAGAAAGAAAGCTATTCATCTTCATCAGCTGTTGACACCATCATCATTCGTCTCATGGAAAAAAATAATTCAGAAGAGAATATATACACTCTGGAAAGAGGGGTTTGTGCTTTTTTATTGTAATACCATGAATACTAATGCTGTGAAAGCAGTTTAGTTCTTTATAAAATCTATTTCCATTCACATTCACCAATGAACTCCTAGACTACCTATAAAGGTTTCATTTATTCAATCACATTGGAAGCCTCAGAAAACTAATTGTTTATTCAAGTCTATCTGCTCCATCCATGCTCAATTAGGTCTCACTTTTCCCTCAGTTACAGCAAAATTAAAAAATAAAAATGCAAGCTGAAACACTTCTTGTTCCACTGACCAGCTCGCCACAGCATACCCCTCTGAACAACCACTGCTTCAAGTACAGCGAAAGCTTCTTGACCATAGTGTACCATTTGCATGACCCACTCAGCAGCTTACAGAATTCCTACTTATTAACTTAGTCTTGCGAGTAATGGAAAACATGTTTGAAATGTGGCTTTCTACTAAGAACTACTAAGCAATGTTAAGTGTAACTGGGTATTCCAGTCACAGCAATTCATAAGTACCTCATAATCTCTACAAACAATAAGTAAAAAAATTATTCTGAATTTATTATTCCTTATTTAGACCATTAAAATATTAAATCAACCACTTTGACACATAAGCCTTCAAATTCAGCATCACTTTCATTAGGAATAACATTTCAAAGAGAATCACAACACATTTATGCAAGGCAGGTACAAAACAAAAGAGAGAGATCCATGATGAAATGAGCTTAGAGTAAAAGGTTCTCAGCATGTAATGGAGCTGAAGTTGATCCATAAATCAATGCAAGATGAAAGCAAGATTATTTATGTGAAGGGATTGCATTGTTAATTTACAGTCTGATTGAGAAAAGAAACGCTTTACTTGATCAATGTACCAGTGATGTGCATGTGTGAACTTGAGCACAAATTAGTTATAATTACCAGTAGGTGTATCTCCTCGTATTTTTTAATTAACCTTAACAAGCAGCAGAGACAAACACAGAAAATGCAGTTTTTCCCTGAGTTTGCCTTTAACACGCTAGTAAGTTTTTAAATAATGCAGCCTCGCCACAAGAGACCTTGCAGACAAGGGCTTTTTGATCTCTTCCCATTCAGTGCTGAGAAAGCAAGCATGCGGTTATCGAACAATAGCTACCATGAAAAACCCTCTTCCTGAACTGGTTTGAAAGTGAACTAGAATAAAGCATTTACTTGATGGCTTTATAATTTTGCCCTAGACATCTAACACAGAACTCAGAGATTGGGATGCTTCTCCTTCAGCTTCATCAACAAAAATTAGCAAAAAAATATCAGAAGGGTAACTGTTTCTGGGGAAGGGTGGAGGTACAATCTAATTTGCATTTGGTAGAGATTTTTAGTTAAGTATAATACTCAAGAATCATGTTTGTAATTTTAACTGCCTCCACTGCATTTCACATCATCTCTAAGCTGCCATTTATCAGTCTCAGACAATTTACCCAGGTCTATCATTACCAGAAGGGATTATTAACACTATCTGGCCTAGGTAATATTTTTATTCTTTTTAGCCTGACATCTTTAAGTAGCGCTACAATTAGGAAAAATCATGAATACCATGTGAGAACATAACCTGAAATATGACATGGGATGATTTTAAATACTCCACCCCTTTAATGAATTCATTGTGTAATCTGAGCAAGTAACTGCCTGTAGATTCTAAATAGCCCCATAGTAAAACCTACGCTCATTAAGTAGACTTATCCTCACTCATCCTGGTCTTTTTCGCCAGGCTTTTCCAATTAAACAAGCAGCTATTTAATACAATGATATTGATGGCTGAGAGAAGGAAAGATCCTTATAGATTAAAGTCCCATTAGGCAAGGAAATTATAGCAGAACGTATCACACATTGTATCTGAAAGAACAAACACTGGTATGTATATGCAGAAGATCATAAAACAGGAATGCAGAAAGCATTCAAATCTAAACAATTGCAATTTTTATGAACAGTTTAGGGCTGCTATGGTTTCTTCACCTAAGCACAGAAAAACTAAAATTAACAGCAGAAGAAGATGTATGCCTTTTAGAGATTTAGTTATAGATCGTATCACCTCAGAGATTTACACACAGTTTCTTATAAGTTCAGTATGACTTAAAACTCTCTAAATTACAAGGATTAGTCGTATACTAAGTTGTAGCAGTTGACTGGTATCACCATGAATCTCATAAGTAATTTAATGTAAGTTTTGTTAAAATGTCTAGAGTGTAAGACAGAAGCACTGTAATGTCTGCAACTTAGCAGTAACCTTGCAATGAGATGGGGTTTTTAATAATATTTTCCTAAAGTAACCAGATTTAATAAAATATGAAATACAATTCTAGCCATGATGTTTCACACTGTTTTAGAGCCTTATTTCAACTTCCTTTCTCACTTCCACTAGTGAAAAGGGAGTATCATCAAAAGCAGGACAAGCACCACTTTCTGTTATCAGGGTCTACCAGGGCATCTCATGCCTGTAAGGCAGCTGGACTTCCATCTGATATGTAACTCAGCTTTGCACCCTCACTCCAACCTGTATTCTCAGGGTTAATCTCCTTATTCAAAAGAATGGAAACCCACATATTCCATAAAACAAAAGAAGTTGTCTAAGTCAATGTCAAAAGGTTTGAATCACATGTAGTCCTTTAATCTGTGTAAATTACAGGCAGAGACTATCTACAAGAGCAATTCCACACTAGCAGCTTCAAAATGCAGAAGCATTTTTACCATTTCAAAATCTGAAAACAAATTTTAGCTGTTAGAAGGTAAAGATATTGCCTTTTCTATGGTTTAGAAATTTGTCAGTTTATAGAAATCTAAAGTTCCTAAAAGACATAACAGCACAGAATTGAAAATGGACATTTTATTTAAAAGTATTGAAAACCAAAATAAGGAATGAAAAGTCTAATAAAACAATGAGATCCACAGTCAAAGTCGACAGTTGACATGTGGGTACCAAACATGTCATACCTACAAAAATGGCCCAAGACAACTTCTGTCTTAAACCATACCTCATTTTTCAGGCTCTCTCAAGCATACAGAGAAGCAGTTTGTAAGACTATCGTGAAATCACAAACACCTCATTAGTTTCTCCAATAAATACAAATAACATCTTTGGATATATCTTTAGCACCTGTAGTGCAGTTTCCCTTCTTTTTAGTTGGTTTCTTTGATTCTGAGAGATAGAAGACTGTAATCCACTAAACCATAGCCTAAAACGCAAATAAAACAATCTTGCTAAGCCATACTAACAAGATTCCACAAGTAAAAACATGTCATGCTAAAAGCTTTGAAATTTATACCTTCTGTGACTATGTATTACCATGGGAGTTAACCCAGTTTCTTAGCTGCTGTATTAATCGGACACCTTTAATACCGAATTTAAAAGTTATTTAATAAAACTCTTTCACAAAAAAGAAAAACATTGAATCATCTTAAGCCAAGATGATGATGATTACTACTATTTTTTTTTAATTACTAAACTGTTCTTAATCTCAGCCCATGGGTTTTACTCTTTTCTGATTCTTGATCCCATCCCACTGGGATGGTGGGGAGTGAGCAAGCAGCTGTGTTGTACTCAGCAGCCAGCTGGGGTCAAACCATGATTGACGAATTTCCTACTTGGAATTTAGAATAAAATATAGGTAAAGCAGAGCAACCGGGATACACGAATTGGTCTTTATTTGCACTGCAACTTCAAAAAATGATTGGTAACAGTCAGCCTCAGTAAGCAGCATATGGACAGGAGGGCAAACAACTTTGAATCTCAAAGCTATGCCACAGTGATTTGTACTTCATTAAGCTTCCTTTTGCTAAGACTTGAATGCTACCTTACTTGCACACACCAATTAGTGATTTCCAAGACAGGGCCCAGTTGGGAAAGACAGACCATATTTTGCATGCTAAAAAAGTAATAATAATATTTGAGTAAGTAATTTGAATAGAATAAAGGAAAAAAATGTTTAAGTATGTAGTTTCAATAGAATAAAGACATGGCATACTGTAGGTTTAATATTTGGTTTTCTCAAAGACTACCTAATCAATCAGCAGCATAATCTACCAAAATTATTCAGATAGGAGTAACTCCACACATTTCTGCGACATGTTCCTCCCCAGGCAGGACAGTATCAAATACTTCAAGGCCCCTTTTATGAATCCCAAATGTGCCATAAACCAAGGTATCCAGATCTCAGTTAGGGATCTACACTGTAGTACTAGCACCTCCACAGGGTTTAGAATTCCTGCCCATCCACAGGATATAGCAGCCAGAATTCTCTCCTCTAAGAAGTACACACTATGTTGTCCCAAAGACAATAAAATGAGCAACCTTCCAAAAAAGAAAATGCAGTTTACTGGCATGCTCTCACTTTACAAATCATGTAGTCACTAGTGCAATTAGTGTGTCTGTTTATTCAGAAATGTAATCACTCTAAATTGTCCTTTATATATAGGCTAGCAATCTATATTTCCAAAGCCATTCCCTTCCCAGTAGTACTACTGCTGCATCTTTTTCTGCAGTAATAAAGGTGCAGACTTATATGCATGCAGCCAGCCTTGGAGTGCTGCACAACATTTCTTCATGCCCCATAAAGAGACAGTCAATCAAACTGCCTTTCCTACAGCTTCACAACATACATTGCCAGCATACCAGGAGCTCACACAAGAATAACACAAAACAATGGACCCTCCATGAATGACTGCTGAAGAACATGAAAGAACACAAATCTCTTCCAGGTTACTACCATGCTGTAACTGCAAACACACATTACAGCCTCATTGAGAAATACACCACTGTTAGAAATCCTGACTCACACAGCAAGCCAAAACTAACATAACATTTTCACTGTAACAGCATTTATAAAAATAGGACCTTTAGAAGTTCCTAACACCTTAGCTCAGCCTCCTGGTTCAGAGTTTCCATACTTGTATCTTCCCCAGAGTGGCAGGGAGGGGAGAAACTGCACAGGTGCCTGAAGGAAGTGAAGAGGAATCAATGAGAAAAGGGAAAATGCAATTCCATCCTTATCTGTCTGCCTGATTCAAGTCCATTTATCTCCCTTCTCAGGCAGCTTAGTTTCTGTCAGGATCCTCTACTGCATCCAAGCTCTTTGGCACCTGCCTTCACAAGTACCTGCTATGCTTCCATGATGGGTGCTATTTTCTGCGACTACAGAAACTAAACTAATTTACTGGAAGTGGTCGAAGTACAAAAAACAAAGCAGTTTGACGCCATTGTTATTCAAAGAAAGATTAGGAATAAAGTAATGCAAACCTCCTAAAATTTAATACCTTTTTTACAGTTTTATATTACCATTTGAGTCTTCATCATCCTCTAGCTTGTATTGCAGCTGTGCTTCTCTTTACTCTTCTCGTAAGACAACTGGCACTGCCAGGTGTTTTATCTCCAGAACAATGACCTCAGGGTCTGCAGCCTCTTATGCACTGCTGGTAAACCATTTAATCTTACAATGAAGCATAAAATAGAAGTCTGATTGCAGATTTCTGTTCCATTCTTCTCATTTAGTTAAAGTTCTAGAAATACTCACGAACAGAATGCTGAAAGATATCCTGAGATGTTCAACATGTGTCCCTGCTACACAAGAGCAGTATGCAGAGTTAACATCATTATTGAGAGAACAGTCCTCTAAGCCCAGTCACAGAAATGTTGATAGGAAATGTGATGTTGACAGAAAAATCTCAAAGTGCCTGATCAGCAGTGTCTGCATTAAATCCAGCACTATAACCTTTCCTAAACTGAGAACTTGAGGGTCCTGAGACTATCTCAGTTGTTAAGAGTTCTCCTCTGCCTGATTAATCTAAAAGACAACTGCTTAAACAGCTGCATATTCTTCCAGTTGCTTGTCTTGCAAAGCCATCGGACTCCGAAGAAGGAAAGAATTCCATCTTCTCCAGACAAGATGAAAGAGTCATGAAAAATAGGAGATTGGACGAGTGACACCTTACCAGTTGCTCAACCTATACACGTTCACCAACTCACTGAACAGCCTACCACAACTGAGCTTACTGAAGAAAGGCAGACCCCACCCTCCCTTCTAACTGAGCACAGAGAAGTGAAACCAAGCCCAGACAGTAACTAACTAGACAGCTGCATCCCCCAAGAGGTAGACTTGAAGGAATGAAAGAAACAAAGGATAAAATGCTCAACCTATCTACTTGCTTCCTCCTCTCATTTCAAATCAATATTTAACTTCAGGAGAAATCTACACTGTAAAGCTGCATCAAAAATCCATCTCAAGCAGCTACATAATTATTCCCATGCTCTGGATTATGTTGGAGTCTTCTCTATCAGATCTTTGTGGGACCTGCCCATATCTCTCCCAAAGAAAAGACAACTAGTGCAAACAGAAGGGAGACAACGATATTGCTATTAAGTCCTACCTCAAAATCTCACCAAGAGTCTTCAGAAGATGCTGTCACACAAAGTCAGGTATCACAGTAAGTAATACTTAAGGATATTATCAAATGTAATGAGGGGGTTTGGTACATGAAACAATCCTTAAAATTCAGGAAGACTCCTTTCCCATAGTTTGACAATATTCCCTTTTTACTTTAATTTCCAAAATTCTATATCCAACTCAAAAGAAGTGTGCAAGGGTATTGGGGGAAAAATTGATTCTTAAACTTTATTTTTACCCACTTTTGCAAGGGTTCCTCTGAAGCTTCTCTACAGAGGAAGAACTACTGCACTTTGCCCTTCCATGCTAGATGAAGACATCTTGGCATTTAGACAGCAAATTCTGCAGTCAGTCTCCCTCCCAGCTTCATACCAGTTTCAAGGCCACTACATTCAGGGCTTCATTCATTAACAAAAAGCTAAGCCAGCAATTTTAGATTTGCTGTCAGGCATACAACTTTATGGACAGACCAAGCTTCACTGTTAGGGACATCACTAACTAAAAAGTGCAGGAGACTTCAGGAGTTTTTACAACTTCACGTTATAGACAAGAAAAGAAAAATTACATGGATCAAGTATGCTGGTCTAGTAACATGGAATGCCAATGGTTTACCCTACATATGCCGAAACCAGAACCAAAGTTTAGTTAGCATAAAGCATAGAACAAGTTACAGTTGCTAAGCCATGTCACAAACATGGAAAACTGAAGATCAATATACTATCTTGTAGTTCTAAAGTGCACACACAAAAATTTTACAGATCAACTGTGAATTCTACAGCCCAACTTTTTCTTGAAATTATTTGATCACTTGCTTAAATTCTTGAAGCTGTGAATTTATGCACCAGAGTCAACACTTTTTGGGTAAGGTTTCCATGGCTCCTTATTATGCATTATAAACAATAAATTCCATAATAGTTCCTATCCCACCTTTAATAGCAGCTTGTCTAAAAAGCTGAGAAGCTGAAAGCTCCCTTCTGGTAACAACTGCAAGCTTGTTCATGAGTTAGGCCTAAGCTGCTTGATTCCCAGGTGACTACAAAAGTACCTGCTCATAATAATTCGTGCTCAGAAGTCTTAGAGAGGAAAGCCCATATTGTACAGGTGGCACAAACCCAAAATTTGTATATAAAAGCCCATACTGCAGTTAATTTAACATGGTGCCCAGAGACTGCTGTCAGAACAGGACAGTACCATTAGTACTTCAAACCACCACCATCCATTTACTATTTCCTACCCTGATCTGTCATCAGGATACTATCTGTTAGCATAGGGAAAGTTCCCACACTTTTCCATTTGGCTTCAGTCTGATTTAGTAAAAAAATTAGACAAGCAAGTACCTAGAAACTGTATGCCAACCCCTTATGTAACATTCTTGGACAACAGGACCACTGAAACTGCTTGAGCTTAGGGCCAAAGTTACTCAGTTAGACAGCACTGCTGGGGTTACAAAGGTGATTTGTGACTTATAATGGTGACTTTTACTGCCATCGGCTTTCATGTTAACAACCCATACTGAAATGTGTAGCTGCACTGGGTAGGGGAAGCACCTGCACAGACATTAGAGCAAGGACAACAAAAAACATTCCTTACAAGAAGAGAGACTGGAATACTTACAAAAAGAAGGCAAAAAGTGAAAAAATACTAACTTGTACACACAG
>JAWWLZ010000094.1:49913326-49925518 GCA_035041345.1 Poliocrania exsul
TGTGTTAACAGCCCACATACCGAAATGTGTAGCTGCACTGGGCAGGGGAAGCACCCGCACAGATATTAGAGCAAAGACAACAAAATAAAAATGTTCCTTACAAGAAAAGAGACTGGAATACTTACATAAAGAAAGCGAAAAGTGAAAAAACACTAACTTGCACACACAGAATTTTCTTCCACCCTTCAAAATCCTTCTCTTCTCTCGATGCAAAGAGCTGGCATTCCTTGACCATCATTCAAATTTGAGTTTAGTCCTTCAAATTCAAGAGCTAATACACAAAACCTAAAATGCCCAAGGTGAAAAGATTCTGGTACAGATCTAAACACATGTGAATACATAGTCTTAAACTAAAAATACAGTGGATATTGAAGCCTCAAGCAAAAAAAAAAAAATCCCACGTTGCTCCCAGAATTACCAAGATAACCTTTTGCTCAAGAAATTGTAGCCTGAAGTCTTACACTTAAAGTGTAAGTGTCTTACACTATCAAGATGGGAGATAAGCATGAAAACTGTTCTTTTTAAATCTTCGAAAAGAATCTGTGTTACACCTTGTTGATGCACAGCACAAAGCAGAATTAAGCAGAGAAGTTTCATACAATATTTTTCTTCTACTTCCATCAGTATTTCCTTGTTTCAGATCAAAGTCAAAGAAGAAACACAGTCCCTGGAAGCAGTTAATTTGCATACACACTGAAAAAAAATAATTTACATCATAAACTCCCTTAAAAATGACCTAGATTTGTGAACAATGTTCAAGTATCTTTAGCACATCTTTACTATAACATCATCTGCTCTGAATTTTAATCATGAAAATGGTGAAGTATTCATTATTTGAAAACATGGTCACATTTGCAGAATAATGTAGTTAGTTAATTACTCCTTACCTACTTCTTCATAGATATATATGTATGTGCGTGTGTGTATCCATCTATCTATACATATATATATGTGCATATATGTATGTATATATACACCAGGTAAAAACAGACATTCTTCTCTTAATAAGGAACCGGGAGGGGGCAGGGGAAAGCCAGGGAAGATTTCAACTATATATGTATACACCTCAAATATATGTATGTATGTATGACCAGGCTTCCTGGATGCAGATTTGGGAAGGGCACTCCCCACGTGGGTGTGCCCTTCCAGCCTGCACAGTGGATTTTTTAGGTGAGGCTCAGCGTGTGCAGAACTGGCCCCACCCTTTAACTCCTAAGGTTCGTCTGCCACGGCCGAGCGAGCTTGGACAGTGACAGTGAAGTCCTCAGGACTAGAACCTACAGCCCCTGGTATTCCCAGGAGGTCTCCCATCCAAGTACTCACCACGGCTGACCCTGCTCAACTTCCAAGATTAGACAGCATTTAACTGCCTCCCTCAAACACATAACCAACACATATAGAGCAACAATGGGTTAAGAAGAAAAAAAATCTGAAATCACACCTTTCAAGATCACATAACACAATGAATCACACAGAGAGAGCCGGTTACGAATCACTGTTACTAGCACAGCTGAAGCTAATGTGCATCTAGTGGATACATTTTGCTTTGCATTTGCCACTCTATAACATTATGGATTTATAAAAACAGAGCCTCAGAAGGAAAGATCAATGTATGACAGTTCTCTTTGATCTCTTGGTTTACTTACTTCTGCAAGTGAGATCAGATTTTAAAAGCCACAAGAATTTACCACTTTGAAGTATTTTAACTTTTCATTAACTGGAACAGTAGTACTCAATTACAAGACAAATTCAGAAGGTAGAGCTTATTTCATTTTTGCAGATTTAAGCTTGTTGCACAACTAATAACGAATCCAGTACTTAATTTAATTTTCAGGTATGTGATTTCTTAGTAATATTGGAGTTGTGGGAAAGAAACAGGAGCTTAAGAGTGTTGACCTATTTTGATCTGGAATGAGTAGTGCAACATCCCCACTCAAATTCCAAGAAAAGCCACTAGAAGATAAATTTATTTTTCTTTTCATGTTTATTCAGCTGACAAGTACAACCCTGAGAACTGACCAAAATAACAAGGGCCATTTACCCTTTCTCAAACAAATTAAGATTTGCTAATGATTACAGGAAAGGAAGACCGAACTGTTGACTCTGATTAAAACTAGTGATTCTTGATACTGGCATTCTTCAATGTCTTTACAATGACAACTAAGGATAAATACAGTGGAAGTGCCTAAATCTAGCAAATGTGCACGGTTTTTTTAGACAATTAACCTAGAATTAGATATATTACTTTGCAGATGATATGCCATGAACTCAAGTTTCCTGAATGGGAAACATAAATTTATATAATTTATAATTTTTAATCTTTATTTTGAAATATTTAAACTGTGACTCTGAGCCAAAATATTATAAACCTGCCTTTTTTGTTGTGGTGGTTGTTTACGACTTTGGGAGCATTCTGTGTAGGATTTATTATCTCTACTTAAGATTACATCATAGTACCCAAAAGGCATGATGGCAGAGAAAGCTACAGACTGAAAACTAACCAATATACTCTGGCTAAAAAAGTTTCTTGATCAAGAGAAATAAAAAAATTTCACGGAAAAACCACAGGTGTGGACAACAAGGTTTTTGTTTCTTTCCTTTTGAGGGGAAAATATTGGAAATCAGAATAGCAAGAGGAGAACAAAAAATTACTTGCCATGTTGTTTTTAAATAAGTAGTCGTGTAGTTCTGGTGTCAGACTGTTTCATCATGTGTGCACATACTAAGGGAGTGGAAACGGAACATATGTGCTTGGAATGGTAACCATGGAAATGAAAAAAAAAAGGAAAAGAAAACACAAATATCATAGCACCATAATAGTGCTCTCTTCTCATTTGCTTAGAAAAACAATCTGTCCATTGCAAGATAAAACTGCTACACTGAGAGGATTGGTGGTGAAAGGGTTAACTAGGGGAGGATGAAACCACTAAGAACATCTACCAAGGAACAGCTCCACAGCAACAAATTATTATGAATTTGTCTTTGCCTATTTATACTCAACTTCTCCTTCTGCCCATGTAACCAATACATGCATAAGTTTATCCAATATGACCCAAGATTTCAGTCATATCATCCAAGCACACTCTAAGGAAAGAAACAGATTTCACTATAAACTGGCCATTTCTCTCCTACCAAAACCAAAATTCTTTCCCCAGATAAAAGGTTACTATCATAAAATTTGCTTCTCCAGGAAGAAGTTGGATCCGAAGTAAGGGAGCCTCCTAAGAAGGAAAGAGGGAAATGAAAACAATTTTCCAGAGACAAAACCCGTTGACTCACACAGGAACAGCTTGAAACCAAAGCATCGGCTCATGGAAGAAGAAACTTTCTTGATTAAAAGGGCCAATGCAGGGCTTAACTAGAGGTATAAGACTGCAACGGAGCAGCGACTGAGCCCAGGAAAATTGTTAAATTCCTAGGAAAACAGTCAAAGACAAAAAAGACATCAGGAGAAATAAATGTCAAAAGCTATGACAAAAGTAGGAATATTTACTTGGAGGTTACCTCTCCTAGAAGCACCATAGGGAATCCAGCTGAACCAGGAAAAAGTGGCACAAGGAATCAGTCTGAGCAAAAACACACAGGTGGAACTAAGGCAGATATGACAATTAACTGTGTTAAATAAGTTCATGTAGTTTAATCCTAGAAACACAACCCTGCTTTACAGACAACTCTCAATACATGGCAAGCTTACGTGCACTCACCAAAACCGAGGAGCAATATGACACACCTTACATGCCCATGTTCCGGTTTCACATCAAGTGCATTGTTTTCCCTATATTTTGATTACTCATGTAACCTGCTGGCTGATTTTCAAATAACTGTGTCATTAACAAGCAAATGGGAGTGCAATTACATCAAATTTTTTAAATGACAGCCACAGAGAATGTATCATTAGGTCTTCCTTACAAGCACTTATGATGTTTCAATTGTCTGAAGTCTGTATATGCCACAATTATCAATATGTTTTGGACAAAGTCCATTTTGTTCCCAGAGACTCAACAGTATATCATTTACCACTAGGTTATAAAATTAACTGGTTTATTTTTGCACATTCATATTCATATTACTGTAACTCAGTACATATGATGGCTATTACTTAAAGGAATGTATTTCAATTTTCTGAATGGTGATTAGCTATTACAGATCAGAATATCAGGTCTTCCTGTGTACTGCATGGACTGTCCTACCCTAGTCACTATGAAGTCTAATAGAAAATATCGTGTTTTCCTGACACATTTTAGAAGTGGAAGGAGGGGGGAAGGGGAGGCAAAGATAGCCAAAGCCTTTCTCCATGGGTTATTTCTTCGCCCCAGCTTTGCTCTCCCTCTTCGTAAGAAAACCTGAGTTTCCTTCCTGTGTCTAAGAAATGTGAAGGCAACAGATTTGATGTGGCATGAGGATGGCAGAGCAGTGACAGCAGCAGGAAAACAGAAAAATCAGGTCAGAAGGTATGGTTCAGGTCATCCAGCTCTGCCTTCTGTCTCCAAATATCACTCAACCATAGCTCAGCAAAGTTCTCAAAAAACCCACTTAAGACTGACTCTCAACTTAAAATGGCCCATCCCTTTTTCCAGACTACACAATGACTGCACATCTAAACAACCCATCCCGTGCACAGATCAGTGCACCCCGAATGAAGCACCACAGGCTCACAGGAGTACTGACTGATCCCTCTCTGTCCACAAATCCATCACAGTTTCTGGTTCCTTGTGATACAAGGCTCAGGACAGGGCCGTCATCTGAGTTCAAATAAATCATTAAAGCATGCAGGTGGACCAGGAAACCACAGCATTATGAATGTTTTGTGTTGAAGCTTAACTGAGACAGGAGACCATGGAGAAGCATCTTACCAGGCAGGCTCACCCATGTCTTACTGTTTTACATTTACAGTTTTAGAATGCTGAAACAGTTCTTCCAAACACACACTTAGGAAAAATCTGACATAACCATTAAAAATGTCAAAATTTGCCTCATGTGAGAAACTGAATGGATACCATCTTCCTAACTGATGATGATTAACTTCTTACCAAGCTGGCTTTTAAAACAGCTACGGCAACATTTTAAATTACTTACCCTTCATGGCAGACCCATGTAAACCAAGTGATGCCTGCAATAACTTCAGTTTTGGTTTTCTGCAGCTTTCTTTGTTTGCCTTTTTGTTTTGGTGGGAGGGTTTGGGGGTTTTTTTTGGTTTGGTTTTCCTTCTGTAAGGGGGCACAGCAGGATAAGCGGAAATAAACACACAAAGCAAAGGTCCACATGTCAGTAGGAAAAAAAAGTCCCTGATTTGATCAAAGAAAGCACTAAATGCTACCATGACCTTTAAACTAAAGGCTTTTTAAACTCTTTGGTTACATACCATTTACTCAAACATCAACTACTTGCAAACAAGCAGCTTCAGGCTAATCAGGAATGATACTTGATGCTAGCTGGTGATCCCCTGCATTATTCTTTGGTAATCTCTTTACAGAATAGAGATGCAGAATATAAGCAATGAGCAAAATGTATTTTTTCAAGTCATGTACTGTGTCTACACTGACTGAATCATTAGGATTCATAAGGCACTTTGCAAGACCTTTTTTACTCAATAATGTACTAAAAATAAGAGAAGAGGTACAAAGATAACACAGGCTATGTTCAGTACTCTTTTTTTCCTCTTTCATGCAATATTTAAAAGTTTTCCATAAAGACAGTAATCATGTTTAATGACAGCTAATTTGAGTTACTTGAAGACACATAACAACTTTCTCCAGAAAAACTAGAACATTACTTATCCAGTTTACCTAAGATGGAAAGTGAGGCCTAACAACACAAGTAAAAAACATGACATGTTTGCAGCCAAGGCAAAAAAGTACCTGCTGTGAGAAAAATAATCTGAAGACAGTAGTACTTTTAAAGGAGAATTTATTTCTTAATAGACCTGGAGTGTATCATGTCAAAAAAAAATCCAATGAAAGTTCAGCTTATGAACATTATAAAACATCCAAATAATTTCATTAATATACCAGAAAGATAACCGGTTTGTCTGCATTTCTGGGTGTCAGAATCCACCATGTTTCTTGAATTTACTATTAAAATGTCACACAAATTATGAGAGTTTATCAGATTTAGGTTCCTCAGTCTCTTGATTTCCAATCACAATAAAAAAACAGTTTCTGTTCTCTAACATGGAACACACTATACTAAAATCAAAACTTAAAATTATGTTGCGCAATACCAAATCAACAGTCTGTGATTCAACTGACATCTGTTTTTAATCATGTACACAATTTGACAGACAATATGGGGAATGGTATAAAAATGCAGATATTACAATATAGAAAATGAAACTGCCCTATCATAACATTTGGAAAGTCAAAATTATTTCAGGCACAAGTCTTCTCCCAGTATTCCAGGGCAAAGTGTTGCATTTTTTTACCAGAATCTCTGATGTTATAGTCTGATCCCTTGCAACCTCCCATCAACTCTGTAACACAGAGGCAATTTTTTTTTAATTAATGAAAAAACTGTCAGCTATGCAATTGTAAATATTAATTTAATAATGTGTCTGCTATTCTTTTCTATCAATATAACAAAACTCAAATATTTGAAATTACATGTCAGTTGTCTCAATTTCCTGAAATTATTATTTTTTACTAGGAGGATTAGGAATAAAATTTTGCTATAAAACAGCAGTCCATGGAAATTATGAAGATCATAATCAATTAAAAAAAAAAGGATGTATTGCCTGGCTAGATTTTATGTCCACAATTGTAGGTCCTCAAAAGCAGGTTTATCACACATGACAAAACACTGAGAGCAAACCTTACTGTCCAGCTGAAACTTAACAAGACGTTTAGATATTTGTATATTTAGTATTGGCATTCAAAAGGCTAATTGCAAACCACACTAAGTCCTACTATAGCAAAGAGGCACATGCCAGACACATAGATTTATTCAAGTCATCAAGCTATCTGGACCACTCTATGGGATCAATTAACAGACATTCATCTGGAAGCATCCAAGATGATTTACAATAAAAAGGAAGTTCATCACTAACAAGCAAACTGCTGTTGCTGGACACCTGTGTTGTGGGCACTGCTGTACAGACAGCAACACTTCGGAGTATCACTCTTGCTGAGAAAGGTACCCTGCAATGAGGCTGGCATCGAGTTGTGTTCATGAAAGAAGTCAAAGGTCCCTATTTGCAGGAAAGCCAGACAGAAGAGAAAAACCTACCAATAACCATCTTAGCCTTGTTACAGCCCACTAGAAATCAGAAGAGTTTAACTCATATCTCTCCTTGTGCAGTTTTTAACTTTGGTTTGTTGTATTATAATACTACAGGTGAGAAGATCATCTCCTTTTAAAAACAAAAAAAATATTTTTAATACTGTCAACTCCCTGATTAGTATAGCTTTTCTGAAAAAATGAAGCAATTGTCTTATGATTATTCCATCAGAAGACTCATCAGAAAGAGCAATACATAGTAACAAGATGTATCTTCTCACCACAACAGGAAATTCTGCAAGTTGACATTTAGAAACAAGTTTGCTGGGTTTTTTTTCTCTGTAGAGTGTGGCAAATAGCCATAACATGACTAATATGGTGTATTAAAGCAGCCAACTGTGGAACACAAATATGTAGTAAAAAGTAAACCAAATCCAGTCTGGTAGTATCTACCATGCAACAAAGGACCTTTTAATGTTCTTGCATATTTTTCTTTAAGGGGTGTGTCATGCAGTGGGATGTCAAGGCAGTCGAGAAGGAATAGATTTGCTCTCCATTCTTTGTGACTGAGTAAGAATTCCAGTTTTCTCCATTTATATTAAATTACTTCATTTTGCGGTACACATGATCTACTATGCTATTCTGCACCACACATTGAAGCAAAGTGTTGGATTTCTGACAAGGTTTGACTGTGTTTTGTAAGGATTGTCATCTGCTTCATGCATGCACTCAAACCAAATAAGCAACATTATTTTCATCTTGAATTGGCTTGATTTTTTTTCTGGTTTTAAGTCTCAAGTTTTAAAGCCTGAAAATGCTAAATTCCTCAGGAATGGTAATTAGCCATAGGTAATTTTTGCTCATGTAACATAAAAATGTATAAAGAAAGGACTTTTTAAATAATTAAACTCCTTCCTGAGCAATAAAAGAAATAACTGATTCCCAAATATATTTAATTGAACCTACTGCTGTTTCAAATTCAATTTTTCTTTAATTGGTAACTGTAGTACATGTGAATTATTAACTAGCAATCCCCAAGAACAGGATATAAAATAAAAAGAGAAAAGGCTTCCAATGTAGCTGCAAGATAAACTCACTTTTTTCAAGACACTCTGTAGAATTCTCCTGCCATGCTGCTTTTTTTATTACCATCTACCTGAAGTTCTGCTGGAAGGTTTCCTCTAAGGAGCCTACAAAAATCAGCTTGAGGATGATGGTATTATGGGACTTGCCTTCTCTGAAATGTTAAAAGATTTTCAGAAGGGCTACAGGCATCAGAATCTGTACTGTGACTTCTAAGGAAGCTGAAGAGTAAGCAGGAACTTCTTAAAGGTACTTCTCACATGGGTAACTGCAGCCAAGAACTGCTTCCCAATTAAACCCGTTACACAAAAGAACCAGCTGCTACCAGCAAAAAGCACAACCACTTAACGCCAACAGTGCATTAGCAGTGTACTAGAACAGCAACCGGCAACTATTCTATTACATTTTTGTATATTCTTAAGGTGCCTACATTTATTTCAGCTTCCCTATGTTTCAACAAGGCTATTATCCCAGTCACCAGCACCATTACACTAACTACAGTCAGCACTATAAGCTCTCAATGCTATTCCAAATGCGATGCCACTCACCATTTACCCAAAAAATGCTGAGGAACAGACATCCTATTTTGGCACTTGCCAGCCCGTGCTTCAGAAATACATCAGCCTTCATTAAAGAGCTGAGCTCTGAAACACCAATGACCAAGGTACATGTGGCACCACTGTGGGGTTTTTTATTTCTCTTTTTCAAACTTAAGTCCACAGGATAAGAGGAGTTCACATTTCAGCTCTGCTGGCTGAGGAACATCTCAGCTGAGATTGCAAAAGCTTGTGATGAACATGCGAAAAAGGATATTAGTGGCAAAATGACTGCTCCATAGGTCTAACAATTTCCTTACTATCCTAACACAACACACAGAACTCTACCCCATAGCCAGAAACATGTAAGTTACTCCTATTTTTTGGAAGAGTTCCCCAGGCAAGGAAGCACAGAACTGAAACCTAAGAAGAACTGAGACCCAGGCATGAGCATAAATTTAGTGTTCATCTCCTCATCAAACAGACATATTTGGAGCATCAGTTCATCTTCTGAGAAGCAGCACCATCCGTACCTTCCGCTGCTGCTACAGTTCCTCAGCAGTTCACTTGGTTAACTCTGCATACCACACCACAGAAGAACATGTGCGACTTCATACTACATGACAGTGTGAGCACAAAGATGCTGTTTTCTAGCTATTCATTACAAAAAATACAGGAAAACAGTAGTAAAAAGAACAAGAAGAAGAGGCAAACACGGTAGGCTTTGCTTTCTACACATTAACCACTTGCAGGGAAGAGCTAGTAACCATTTTCCACAGAGGCATGGGAGTGGTCACGTTAAACTGAAGCATTAGGAACACGCAGTGCTAAGAAAGCTGCCTACCATGGAGGAAACCAAAATGCAGGGCTGGTCCAGCCAGGTACCAGAGGTAGCCAAAGCAGTTGGCAGCATTCCCAGCAAACACCTGCTGCAGGGTGGCAGAGACCACCAGGAAGTGTCTGGGCACAAAATCACACCTAACCAGGCACAAAAGAAATCAATCACCATGCTCACAACTATTTTTAAAAAATACTTCTTTGGTACAGAGGAGAAAAAAGCACAGCCATCCTGCATATCAAGTGAAAACATATTTAATTATATAAAATCTTGTAATGTCTAGGGTTGAGGACATCAAATTGGCTTCCTATCTTAAGCAGCAAGTATCCTGTGAGGAGATTCCTCTTCCTCTCCTGCTTTCTCTGAGAAATATTCATCAACTTCTACTTAAAGGAACAGGAAATTGTTGAATACTTATATATTTTCTGACTATTTTAGTTCATATTGGACATCATTACTCAGGAACTGAGCACTTATTGATGTCCCACCAAAGAACACTGATACAGGAAGATTGTGCAAGAGCATTTTTCAAGCAACACAGAAACACAGCAACTCATTTGATTTGTTATTAGGGGCAGTCCCGTGGTGTAATGGAGAGCACTCCGGCCTCTGTATCCCAAGGTCACAAGTTCGAGCCTCAGTAGGGACCGTCCCCGGCAGGGCTGTGGCAAATGAACCTTAGGACTTAAACAGTGGGGCCAGTTCTGTGCACGCTGTGCCTCACCTAAAAAATCCATTGCACAGGCTCGAAGCGCACAATCCACATGGGGAGAGCCCTTCCCAAATCTTCGTTCACGAAGGTTGGCCATTATATATATTATTATATAGTTAATAAAATCACCATTTGAACGCATGGCCCCACAAGCACAGCACCTTAAGGGATTTACCCACCAGCCCGTTCTCAGTTCACCTCCCCCAGAAAGACTGCTAGTTTAAATATCACTATAATCCCTGTTAAGAGCCTTCTGAGTAGACAAAAAACACAAAATCCTGTGAACCTGTGAGGGAAGGACAAGACAGTCAGTGCAGTGCCATCAAGAAGGACATGCTCTTAAACTGCATCCACTTTGAACTGAAATTTGCCAATACAATTGTAGAAGCATCATTTGGCTTTTAGACTAGGTGCATCATGCAGTACAGGAGAAAATCACAGTTATTTTTGGATTACAATCCAAGACAGATCAAGGTCACTTTATGTTGACAGTAAAATGCCACTCTGATGAAGAGTTTTGAAACTGGGAAAGAAGGGAAATATCATGAAAGCATGGCCACTCCACAGGAGGCTGCTCCCATTTTTTTCCATTTCCTATGATGTGATCTCTGAACTTCTAAGTAAAGGGGGGGAAAAAAGTCTTTTGAGGGTAAATTCTTCAAACTCCTGTATTTAAGCTTTTGATATTACTCCATATTCAGCCATAATCAGCACTAATATTTTACTGAGAATTAAATTTATGCAGACCAATTTCTAGTCTTTTCTAGGGATGGGGAGTTGCAATTTTTCCTTTGCACAATGCTCATATAGGACAATTTTTCTAGAGGGGCAATTTTGACTTTAACGGCCAAACCCCAGGAAGCCCGGTAAGCATCCTTTATGGTATATACATAAATATACTTTCAAGTCAGAAAAAGACATCTACATGTGAGGACAGTGACGGGCGGTATGTACGTGCTCCAGGGCCGATTTAAAGGAGGTTTTATTATCCTGCTTTACTGCTACATCCACCTTTTGGGGATGGTTTCGCATCCCCTGTCATTAAGATATTCTGTTGTAGAAAATGTAGCCCACTTCTTCCATCTCATAGGCTGTACCTCAACCTCTCTTATTAGCAGGTTGAGCTGTTGTGCTCATTGTTAATCCTTCAGCCTAAGGGTGGGTTGGCAATGGCAGTATATAGGCTGTTTTGGCAAGAGGTGGTTGGTATGTCGTGGGTCATCGATTATAGAACAGGCTCCTCTAGGTGGGTTTGGAGCACCGACAAGTCCTTACAGTTTTAAGCGTTTGTGCTCATAGTACTCAGGCAGATGCTAAGGTAAGTAAGCATCAAGATTTAGGGTGAGGCATCGTGGGGTCTCTAATTCCAATTTGTATCCTGGCTTTCATGGAGTTAGGTCAGTCATGCAACTAAGATCGTTTGTAGGGAAGATGTTAGATGCATCCTCTGCTTATTATGGCTTAGTTGCACTTCAGCCATAGTTGGAAAGATAGTTAAGGACCACTCTTTATGCTGTGTAGAGTTAATTTGTGCTTCTTGTGTGACCACAGTGGCTGCCACAAGATTTACCAACCCTGGAGTTTGCTATAAGTCGAGTTTCCAGTCATTGCTTAATGTTAATTTCTGCTGAATTCCCATGGGGGTGTGGCTGGGTAAGGTGTCTTGGGCTACAATTATGTGAGCCTGATTCCTGCTCCTGCTGTCTAGGTTAGGATGCCGAGGCCATTTGCACTGGGGCACGGATACTTGCATGTATATATGTGGCAAAAATTAACAGTAAGATTAGGACTAGGTCTTTTGTCCTTGGGTG
>JAWWLZ010000094.1:49925618-49936425 GCA_035041345.1 Poliocrania exsul
GACGTTTCAAGTAAAAAAGATAATTAAAGGGGGAGGGGGGGGGAGGGTAGAATGAGTTTGGTGGAATTTCTGGGGTTGCAATGGGTTTTAGCTATAGTAAGTGAAAGAGGAACGTACTTGTCATTGAAGAGACAAAAATGTTTTTTCAGGCCATAAGTCCTGGGTAAAAACTGGGTAAGACCTTGTATGGTGTATTTTATGGGGCGTTCAGTGTTTGTTTTGTTTTAGGGGGATTAGCAGTTGTGTCAAACCCATCACCTTATTATGGGGTAGCAGGGTTGGTGTTAGGGTCTGTTGTGGGGAGTGGGTGTGTTATGGGTTTAGCTAGGCATAAATTTAGACTTTAGTTCTCAGGGTAGGCCTTAGATTATCAGCTGACTTAAGTTGGTCAGGTGAGCTGACACTGACTGCTACTGGCCAGTGGTATTCCATACCATCTTCTGACATCATCTCAAATATAAAAGCAGGTGTAGGAGGGGTTGAGTTCAGTTCCTTCATGGCTACTCATCTGGGAAGGATGTATTCTGTTGTTCTCTTGGAGCAGGCCCCACCACCACTTGCTGCTATGGTATCTTAGGAGAGTAAAATGTTCATTCATAGTTTTCTCCCTGCTTGAGTCTATCCCTCAGGAGATTGAGTTTTCTTGGGTGATTTGTAGATAAAATGGTGGGATTTGTGTTTGATGGAGATATAAAAGAATTATTTGTTATTATCTAACTTGTGTTATATTGTAGTTTTCTTTTAATTTTCTCTTTTCTGTATAAACACATAAACCTGTTTTAAGGGTTTTCCCCCCTTTTCTCAGTGGGGGGAACAAGACTCTGTATTAGAGAGTTGCCATTTTGCCAGCTCAACCTAACACAGGGTGATTAGTAAGTTTAGGTCTGTCCTTTGTGTTAATAGTATTGGGTTCAGTTTATTTAGGGGGAATGTTGGTGGTTTTCGTGTACTCGGTGTTGTCGGCAGCAGACCCTTTTCCTGTGCCTTGGGGAGACTGCTGGGTTGTGGGGTATGGGTCAGGGTTGGTGTTGTCAGGGTGTTTTTGTCTATGGGTTGCTGGAGTGTTGATGAGTTGGGGTGGAGACTGGATAGTGGGAGTGAATCTTTTGTTCGATTGGACTTTGGGGGTGTAGCTATATTTTATTCTTGGGGGGTGGGGAAATTTTTAACTGCAGGTTGAAGTTTGTTGTTGACTCTGTTTTCCATATTGGAGTTGGTGCAGGGCTTGTCTCCGGGTGTAATTCGTGTGGTTCAAGGGTGAGGACGTCAGGAAACGGTTTAATTGAAAATACCAGCTTTGGGATTTGGTGATAAAGGTTTGATTCCTTTTTTTCTGAGAAATTGTTTAGTGGAAGGGTTGATGATATGTATGTCGGGGTTACTGTGATGGTTTGGTGGCTTGTATTGGTGTGAACAAAGCATGCAAGAAATGAGGAGCAAGATAGAAGCAAAAATAGGGGTTAGAGAAGTGGAAACAAAGATGGAAACAAAAATAAACATAAAATTTTTTTTTGTTGTTTTTTTTAGGGGAAACAAATGTTTGTATAATGAAATATTGTAACAATAGATGTCAAAAAAATTTGAAAAAATTATTCATTATTAATGGAACTCTCCTGGAATGGTGAGGAAATTTGTGGATTTTTATGCAAATTTTGTGAAATTGACTAGGTAAAAATATGTCTAACAAACATTAATTAATTTAGCACTAGCTAAGAGACAATGATATCAAATCAAATGTCTATGAAAGTGCATCAGGACTACATTACGAGACCAGATTACTCTTAAAACCTAATCATTAATTTGTCCATGAATGTGATGAAACTGCACGCCCACCACAAGATGGACATGTCCACCATTATAGGGGCACCTGCTGCACCGGGAAGTTTAGGAAAAAAAAAAAAAAGAAAGAAAACAAAGGCCTGAAGAAAAAGCCAAGATTATGAACTGGGGAGCACTGGTTCCATTCCCAACCACAAGCTTCTGTGAAAGGCAATAAAATAGGACTAACCAAGTCATGGCCCTCACCGAGGAACGAGAGATGCAAAGGAGTAAGATGGGTGAGGGGTTTTAGAGGAAAGAATGGTCCTGAAGCTGGTCGTGATAAACCTTTCTAACACCAGCTTGCTAATTTCTCGTGAGGGGTACAATCAATAAATGACCTGGCACTTCTTGGTCATTACAGTAAGAAAGATTAATTAGAGACATTGCTCTGAGATGGTTAGTATCGGGTGGCAGGACCCTCTCATATTCTGGAGATTCTCCTGGAGTGTAAGTTACCAAGGTTAGGTTTTAGTCAGATCTAGTGAATCTTCTCCTGGACAATAGCAGGCTCTGTCCTTGTGATGGTAGTGTAAAAAGGTCAAAAAATGGCTTTTCATGTGAGAATTTATGCATGGCTCGCATTAATATAATGTAGATATTCCTACATGCAAATCATGCCCAATGGGGGATATAATATATCACTCTGCAGGGGGGATGGGGAGAAAAGTTTAATTTTTAAGTCAAAACTCTAAGAAGAGGTGAGTCTTCAATCTCTGGTTTACAAGACTAATGTTTTTATAAACTATTAGAGTGGGCTAGAAGTTGAGTATTCTGTTACCAATTGTCGGAGCGCTAGAGAACAAAATGAGGAGGATAGTGCAGTAGGTAAGTGAAGCCAGATGTCCAATGACGATGAATGGGTGTTCTACTGGCTGGCTGCCTACTCATGTGAGGGTAAGGAGGTTAGAAACTAAGATTCAGAATATGAGTTGGGATAAGGGTCAGAATAACTGTAACATTTTCTAGCATGTATCACTATTACAATATTGCAATCAAATGTTTCCTGAAACTGTCATCATATTTGGACTACACGTTGGTCACTGAAGGACCTTTTATCTTTGTTTTATAATCTTTGAGGGATACATGGAGAAAAATCTAAACCTGCATGGTTTTTCAGTTTCAGAAGTATAACAAGCATTGTGCCTTCGAGTAAAATTCAAAAGGTTACATGTTTAACTGCTGCACAGTATACATGAAACATTATTTTGGCACATGACCATTTCCCATGTCCAATTAAGCATTACAGAAACAGTCTTCCCTGACTCCATAAGTTATAACTTAGACTGAACTTTTGCTAGCTGTATTAAAACACAGTGGGTTTAGCAGCCTCTTTGGGCAATCTCTGAAGAAAAAAAAAGCATGCTCAGTGCTACAATAAGAGGCTCTAACAGAAGAAATTAATAAACTGTATGAGCTCATAAAAGGCAAGTTTCTTAAAGACAGCTGAACATGTTCATTCCAAAAGTGCTGTTAGATAAAAGTGGCCTAAGAGAAAACAGTGAGTGGTGATCAGAGGAAGAAAACAAAAAGTGCTTTTTTACTGCATCACTTTAACAGTTCTCAACATTAAAATATGCCCATTGCCCATAGCAGTGTCTTAATTACACAAAATACAGTTGTATCATCAAGCCTTTTGTAAAAGCTTTCCAAACATTCTGAAATCTTTGCAGGAACTAAACCAAATGTATAACACATCAGCTTGGCACAGTATCACCTGGAGGATGTACCAGGCTATTGGCTTGGTATATTTGCAATTTGAAGGGTGAAGCAGTTTCATCTACCACCTATTCTTTCAACTAACCAATCACTGAAGTGCATGTTTAAAATTCATTTGCAAGTTCTCCCTTCTGCCTAGTTTAGATAGAACAAGGAATATATAGAAAATCCCTATTTGTATGTCTCTGCTCTCTCCCAGTACTGAAGTTTTCTTCAGCATTTAGACTTTGAGAGCCTTGAGGCTTCTTTTGTCTTCCCTCTTTCCTTTTCTATTTACAGCCCAAGTTTGATGTTTTCACTTTTCAGCTTTAGTTTCTTCCCTTCCTTATCTAGCACCACAGTAAAAACCCACCTCTCTTTTCTTGCTGTCATTTTCTTTGTGAACCACTCAAGCATCCCAAGAGAAACCTGCAAGTCTGCTCACCTTCATTATACTGGGAGCGGCACACAGGCAGGCCACTTTTTCATTCTGCTTGTTCAATGACCCATCAGTACTAGCTGTGTGCCCCAGTGATGCAGCATTTAATCTCAAGAATACAGAGAGGCAGGTGACAGGTAAGAACACAACTCAAAGCAATGTACATACTTAAATCAGACTTCCCCAACCAGACAGGAGTCTTAAGTCACATATAAAGAGCTGTCCAAATCACTATTTGTGCCCTCATGTATAATGCTTCAGAGATGACTATATCTAGCTTCTGTTCTGGTTTACAGGATGGATCCAATTATTTCATAGATAATGCTTGCTTGGCTAAGAGTTCTTTCACATTAGAAAAAAGGCAAAAGAAGAGGACACAGCCAGATCTTCTTACATCTTAAGTCATGTAAATACACAGGAGATTGATGTTAACTAATTCTACTAATATTCCTTGGAAAAGAACAGATGAAATCTTCAATTTCATTTATCTGAACAGAAAAGCATGTAAAATCTTTTAGCTGCTACA
This sequence comes from Poliocrania exsul, assembly GCA_035041345.1. NCBI lineage: Eukaryota > Metazoa > Chordata > Aves > Passeriformes > Thamnophilidae > Poliocrania > Poliocrania exsul. The sequence goes on from JAWWLZ010000094.1 coordinate 49,930,100, forward strand.
CAAGCAAATCATAGCAGTAACTCATATTTTACATAACCAATCAACATCTAAAGTTAACATGCAGTTCTGTAACCAGCATGGTGCTGGAACATCTGGCAAAACCAAAAGAGTATGCAGCTCCTCAAGGTCATCATCCCATGTACACCTCAAATAACACTACTATTTAAAAACAGGAATTTTACACAGAGTAACTCAAACCCACAGAAGTCCTAAGCATTAAAAGCTTCACACAGAACTACCCACTGACAAAAGTCATCCTATTCAAACACTTTCAATTTCCTGAATTTAATATTGGACAGGCACTATTTCTCTTTAACTATGTACACTTCGCAAATACACCAATTAAAATAGCAGGAGAAAATGCTGGCAAGAGATGGTCAAAGCAGCTTCAACATGCAGTTAGAACTAGATAATGTTGATGGTCCCTTCCAAGCCAAATTATTCCATGATTCTATGTTTTCAAGTCCTATGTAGTATTTAAGTCAAACTGAAGTCACTGACTCTTAAGTTTTACCTCCTTTAAGCTACAGGCACTAAAGGTAACAGCATCAGACCAGGCCTACCTCGTAACAAGTAGTAATAGTTTAATGGTTCCTTCACGTATCTGGATCTCATAAAAACATGGTCCTTTCTATCTCATCATGGCCAGGCTTCCTGAACGCAGATTTGGGAAGGGCTCTCCCCACGTGGGTGTGCCCTTCCAGCCTGCACAGTGGATTTTTTAGGTGAGGCACAGCGTGTGCAGAACTGGCCCCACTGTTTAACTCCTCAGGTCCATCTGCCATGGCCGAGCAAGCTTGGACAGTGACAGTGAAGTCCTCAGGACTAGAACTTACAGCCCCCAGTATTGCCAGGAGGTATCCCAATCCAAGTACTAACTGGGGCTTACCCTGCTGAGCTTCCAAGATCTGACTGGATCAGGTGTCAGGGTGGCATTTAACTGCCTTCCTTTCAATCCACATGTCCATGAAAGAGCATGGAGTACTTTGCACAGTAATACATATTTCCATTGGTGACATTTAAAACAGCCTTTCCTTTCATTGTCACTGAATATACATCAGGCTTTGCTGTTTGCCTTTTTATATGTTTACAATATTAAGAAAATACCTTTTTCACTGCAGCAACCACCATTTTAACTCTACAGATAAAAATGACGAAACAATTTAACCGGCGTTGACAAATTGGGTGCAGTTAAGTTTCCAAGAACTAATCTGAATGACAACTTCACTAAAATCCACATTAGAAACTTCAGAATCAAAGGAAGACTTTCTCCAGCTTCAGGGAAATGCTTAATCCTAAGTATCTCTTTATGGAATCATTAAGCAATAAATAGATTAAAATAATTTACTACAAACTGAATTCTTCACGCCTTCTTTAACAAGTCTATCCAAGAGATGGAATCAAAATATTTTTCATTTTATTAGCAGGAAGACAGAATTCATTTGAAAAGAAAAAACTAGACTTTTTAAGGGTTTATTTCCTCTTTAATGATAGAAAATAATTTGCATTGATAATAAAAATCACTGTCTGTGGTCTTACTTCACATTAGGCTTGCCAGGATAGCATCACATTGCAACGAAGTATCTTTTCGTTCTCCCACTCCTCATATCCCCCCTGCACTAGGCAAACACTGTCTACTGAGCAAGAACTGAAAGCATTACTCATTTTACAAAGGCAACTTAATTTTGGTACGTTGTGGTGGTGGAAGAATAACATTAGACAATTTTAAGTTTTAGTATTGTGATTAAATTCTATAGATGACACACCAATAGACCTGAGAACGCTCTGAATACTAACAGAAAGTTTACCAAGACATTTCATACTTCCTTGAGAAACCTCACATACAACATTTCTACAAGGAAGATTTAGATATAGTATACAAACTACCTCATTAAAAAACTGAAAATCTAGTTCACAAAATTCAGCCTGCTCCAGTCCTGATGATGGGCAAGGAAAGATAATTAGAACTTATGCAGGTTGTCTGCAGAACATGTGCATGATGAAATGGATGTCAAGAGATCAATTTTCTGACCAACTCGGTCAGGCTTGGATTTTTCACAGAAGGAAGAGACAGACACAACTGAATTGAATGGTTTCCCTGATATAATTTTGTCTAAACCAAGGAAGTGACAACACCAGAAATGCCATTATGGTAGTAACAGTAATTGCCAATTACTCCCCTCTGCAGCCTTACCTTCATTCTCGGAAATATGTAAAAAAATCTTTTTTTCCCAAGAATTACACTAAAGCAACAATTTGTTCTACCATGAACATGCCCTTCTCTAAATTAAGGAAGAGTTAGAGACAAGAAATCATGTACAGTATAAAGTGGGTCCAGAAGTTCAGTTGCATTCACAATTTCAATGAGGTTTTATCACTAGGTTACAGTTCTATTCTGGTACAATCCCTTGATCTCATCCCCTTAGCCTGAAAGCAGAACATTTGATTAAAAAGGAAGATAACTGAATTGACTTATATAAGAGAGAATTAAAGATGTCTGAAAGTTAACCTAGCCAGGATTTTTTTTTTTCAGTAGTAGTAGTTTACATCAACAACATCCGACATTTCACTCAGGTCTTTCAATAAGAATTTAAAAACTGGTTTCTCTGGCCCTTCCCAAGTAACTCTATTTCCAGTGTTACTAGAAATTAAAGGTGCCTAGGTAAGAGCTGCAATACATGATTAAAGCATTGCCATGACAATATGCTTAGCCATGCACCGTAATTATTATCCAAAAACATGATTACCCCTAAGGTGAAACAATTCTGCCTGTTAATTTTATATATAAGCTTTTAAGCTGCATGCACACTTCGGTTGTGCAAAAGGTATGGGACATGTTCACAGATCAATTCAGCTTGCTAGAAGGAATATATTTGTGTTACTCAGGGTTGTAGTTTTTTTTAAAAAAATACAAATTACCTGCAAAACAACGCATTAGCAGATTATAGAGATGAAACATTTTGAACAACCGCAAACACTTCATACTGAACAACCATACTCCCAAATGGAAAAAGAGTAGCAGAAGCATTCCTAATCCTTTGCATGTGGTCAATAGTGCAGAGGGAGCATGTGCTTCCTACGCACGTACATGTACCAGCTAATGTAAACTACAGATTTACAGTTTATAAACCTCAGCCTTCAGTCCCTGTAGATTTGGGGGTTCAGCTTCTCAGTGTTTACTGACTGGAAATAACATGATGAAGCCGCAGCAGCAGCATTACAATGTGCATTCACAGCCCTCAAATCCTGCTTTAAAGTCCGTGCTGCCCTGTGCTCTGACTTGCTGCTGCACCCTCCCAGCCACAAATTACAGTCGTTCTTCAGAATGAGGATATCTTCACCTTTTCCATTATCAGAAAATGCCCTCATGGTACTTCTGCCTTGCAGCGATCAAAGACTACTCCCTCCTAGTGGCAGAGAAACTCATCTAGAAAATTACCTTAGCCCTGCTAGGCTGTCCAATCTTTTCAACAACTTTCAGCCACTGAGTAATTTAACATGGTAGTCTACATGTTAAAAACAGTAAGATGGAATTTCACATTTAAAGGCCTTCAAGGTTTGCACAAAATGCTTCAAAACACCAAAACACACCAAGTCCCCCTGTCTGACCTGATGTTGCACATACAACAGCTACAAACAGAAACAGTTACAGTGCCTTCTCCCCACTGGCAGAAATGCTCCCGAGGACAAAGCAGAACACTCAGGATTTCAGTTTCATCTGAAATAAACAAAGCAAACCAATGCAGGACCCTACCACATACAACCACAGTGCTCAGCTAGTGCAAGGACAGTGGTTCACTGGATGGTTTTGGAAGAAGAGATTCTTCTTGATTAGAAAAAAAATAAACCACCTCATAACAGTATTATTACTAAAAGTCTGCTTCTGCAAACATCTAAGCTTCATTTATCAACAGAAGATCAGGTTTGGAAAAGACTCCAAAACAGATCATGAAGCCTTTACTGGTGCAATAGGACATGCACAAAATAATAATCCAGGAGCTAAGAGTCATTCATCTTGCATTTAGTCTACTCCAACTCAAGGAGCAATTACTGCAGCATTCCTTTCATTAAGGATGTTCAAGATTCAAACCCAACATTACAAACTCACAGTATGTGCTCCTCACACAGGGTGTCTTCCAGCAACATCACCCAACCAAATCCAGCATTTCCACTGTTGGGTGGGCTTTTTACTCTGTGTGTAAATTTTATTTTTTTAAAAAATCTTTAAAGTATAGGATGACACTGCCGAATACTGGCAGCAAAACAGATGAAAATCCCAGTTGATTCTCTGGTTATCCCTGCCATAAAAATGAGTCTTTTTGAGTTTATTCTTTCACTAATCCCAATAGCTATGAGCTTCAATTTTTGAATGTGAGACAGCAGGGCTGCTGATTTAAAGAAAGGTCCAGTTTTATAACAATTCAATAATCAGGTGCTATACTGTATATCTGCTGGCTTCTGGTTTAAGCAGGAGGTTCTTATTATTTCTAAAGATAATAAAAGAAAGATCACTTTCTTTCATCTCAAAAAAGCACAAGCCCAACTGTCTACTTAAGCAATAAGTGTGCAATATCACCTCAGAGAGTGAGTTAGAACTTCATGGCAACTACACCTCCAAACACAAAGCAGCAAATTAATTTCTATGTTGGACCTGTCACTGAAGTAATTATTCTCCCCCAAATATGACAATACTATTCTCAAGCACAGAAGTAGCCTTTTTTCTGATCTGCAATTCTGCATACAAGATGGAGTGACTTGTAGGAGAGACTAGTACGGATTCATTTGGGAAAAGATAGAGACAGACAGGAAGACACAGTCATAAAGTCATTTATGTTTTAGCATTATGGCAAGAAATAACATGTAGTAATAAGCACCAGACTTGCCTTCCAAGAACAACAACTTTCCAAGGGAGAAGAGAGACACATTCCATTCAACCAGCACAATCCCAAGCACAACCAAGTAGATGAGAGCTGCAAACATCCACAAGTCCTGCTCACCTTTTCCCACCTCCTTAGTGAAAACAAGGGAAGCAATGGATGCTTACTCACTGTAGGAACAAGCACCTGAAAGGCTGAGAGTGCAGTGCCACGGCAACCCAGATCACAAGCACAGACCAGTCTAAGGAATACCACAGAACCAAATCAAACTGAGGAGTAAAATACACACCAAGGCAACAGCTTCAGGTGTTAAATAACACTTGAGACAGTCTGTATGGAACACGTACAGCAAATTGTAATTGATGTAAGCAGCTGTGTGAACCATATGAGTATTATGTTAAGAGATTCAGCTACTCCTGATTACTCTAACAACTTCTGCAAATGTGTTAATGGAAATCCTAAAAAGTATCTAAAAAGCAACGTTGACACACTATTCTCAAATCAGAGTCTCAAATGCACAACTCAATACAGATCAGACTGTAATTCCTGAAAAAATACAGTAAAAATCTTAATTTATACTTTAATATTTCACTATGTGAGAACTCAATTTTTTTTAAAAAGTCTAAGTGAAGCAAGTTACCTGACAAAGACTTCCATTAGTGCTGTAATCAAGTGCCACTACATTTTTACTACAAAACCATCTCACAAAGCATGTGCAACAATACATCTCAATTATGAAGACCCAGGCTAAACATCTGCTGTTACAAATTCATTTGGGAGGAGGGGGAGAACTGAATCAAGTTGGGACTACATAAATTTAAAGCAGAGAGGTCTGAGAGTTTATTTTCCATTTATACTGCCAGATCAGCAGCAAAGACATTGCAAGTATAAACCTGTTAAAGTTCTGTTTTCTACTATTATCTTTTCTGTGTGAGTCTTCAAAAATTGGAAAAAGAACCAAACCACAAGTCAAACTCTTACATGGCCCACAAAAAGGCTTCTGACTAAATTATTTGACTAGCTTTCATCTTTACCTTATTTATTACATACTGTTCTATTCAGTGAAAAGCTATGTTATATATCACCCAGGCATATTATGCTTGATCTCTTTCTCTCAGGTGTCTGATCCAGTGTTGCCTTGCAGCACAACACACAAGCATTCACAGTAATTATTTCTGTGTTGTGACCATAGCTTTTGCTATATTAGGAAGGAACAGTTGCCTACTGTACTAGAAGCATTACTTTTTCAGGATATTAGAATATCTCAATTTAAAACAGCTTTATGCTTGTTAATGTAGAGTTACAGCCTGCTTAAAAATTAGTTAATCTATAAATACATTTATAAACAGGTTACAAAAATATGCACATAACATTTAACTGCTTTGGAGAAGCATCCAACCAGTGAAGCAAGGAGATGCCTGTCGAATAGCATGGGTTAAAGACATTACA
>JAWWLZ010000094.1:49944719-49957683 GCA_035041345.1 Poliocrania exsul
TTTACATGACCTTACATTTCGTGTCCCCATAACCACAAAGAAACACTTAAGTAAGAGCCAATAAGCAAGAACACTCAAGCATGCATGATAAGCACAATAAAATAAACCAGACAATGATAGTTTTGATAAAGTCTCATTGTAAAAGGTCTCCAAGTACTTTAGTGGTTAATTGTATAGTGCTGAGCTACAACTCCAAACACTCAGGAGCTGTGCGGAAGCAATCAGCAATGTATAGGACATTACTCAAACCTCAGAAGGCCTTCTACTACATTTCCTGCAAATGCAGTCACCAGAATTATTTTAAGTGCTATGTCTGTAGCATAAAAATACTAAGTCATTTCCCCCTACTGCCACTTTTACTTCCATTATTTGGATCTTTAAGGTGTATGTTTATGCTTAATAAAAATCTTGCAGGAAGAGAAGAGTTATAATCATCCAACACTAATGGAAATGAATACAGCCATATCATATATTTTTATGTACAACATCTATCAATATATGCTCTGTAATACCAAAAACAACAAGGCTTATTCTGAAGGTTTCTAGTATATAAAAACGATTAAGCCACTGAAGACCAAGTATCTCCTACACACATGCACTAAAACTGTGTGGTTTCAGCAGAGTTCTCAAATCTTAGGATCTAGCTTTACAACTACAGTAAACAAACACCTATTGTTATGGGAATGTCTTTTGCCCACAGGTTTATTGAAGCAGCTTAACTGGCTTTACTTGGATACTATGTGAACAAGCAGAGGCATTGTACGGTTATCTACACCAAACCGCAGGAGGCATCTGTTAGCAGTACCATCAGAGTGAAAACAGACCAAGCCATTTTACGTGTCCACACCCGCTAAAGTATAGAGAAGACTATGTATATTTCCATGTTTGTTTATGTACTTAAAGCACCTTTAAGGATTAAAATCATGTATAGTAGCATTGCTTTCTCTCCTAGGAGATGGGTAAATCCATTTAAAAACAACTTTACCTAAACATAGGGAAGAGCTTCCAAAGCCAACCATATGCAGGAAGAAAGTCCCTATTCAAAAAAAATTAATGCAGACAGAAACTTAAGCAAGACATTACCAAACTCAAATCTAAACAGAAGGGATTAACACACCAGCCAACTGTTAATTCTCTCATGAAAGCACATTACCTCAACAATAACCAATGAGGGCAGAGGCAGCAACAACGAATGAAAAACACCACACCCAGTCAGAAATTTCAACTGAAAGTATTTGGTGTTTACAGTGTAACCAGAGCTGAAAGGGCAGCTCTTGCAAACACATTCAGTTTAAGCTTATGCAGAAAAAAGTGTCCATTAATCAACTGCTGCCCGAAGCACAATATTTATTAGAAAAACCTGGCCAGACATCAACCACAAACTTCAGGTGGCTAAACAAGGCTGATCCAGGTGCAACACCACCAATAGCCAAGTCACCGAGGCACCTACCAGCCTCTAACAAACTCTGAGGCTTATCCAGCTCCTGTACAACTGGCATACCTGTATACCAGGTCACCAGCCCTTCTGATTGGGCTAGTGTTGATCTGAAGTCACTTGCTCCAAAACACATACAGTGTTAACGCTGTCCTCAACAACATTTCTCACACCTCAAATTCATTCCCCTTGCTTAGTGGTACTTCCTTATGCAAGCAAGGTTCTTTCTGTTTCCTCATTTGCTTTGTAGAACAAGATTTCTGCAAAAAGTCTATCACCATGTAAGGCTCATCAGACAACTATAAGATCCTTTTTCCAGAAGCTGTACACATGAAGTTTTAGTGTCAAAACAACTTTTCTGCAACACACTCTATTAAAGCTGTCAAAAAGAAAGAATTAAAGGAAAGGCATTAGTAACAAGCAGATCACTAGCATTAAAATATATTTTTACAATAGCAGCAGGGGGTTTTATTTGTTTTAAAGAAAATAAAAAAGCATGGAAGATTTCATTAACTGCAACTAGATATAGGCAAGATCCTAGCACACTCCCAACTTGTCCTGGATTAAAGCCTAGGTCCTCAAAAATGTTTAGTTTGCTAATTCCAATTCTGTCTTCCACTGACAGATCTATGGCTTATTATATTTGTCATCTGCAGTTTCTGCAATTCACTTTTTCTTAATTAAATTGCCATGTCAAAAAAACATACTATTTATGAGAGTCTTATTGCGAAAGCACAGCTGGAATGAAGGTGCTTTAGCTCCTACTGCTATAAAACCTGTCTCTACCTGCTTGTAAGTCACCAGGGCAAGTGTAACTGCAAAGCTATTCATCTGTTGTGCACAAGGTACAATGCCACGGTTTCTGGCACAGCTGCCCTCTTGGGCAGCACTCAGGTGAGGTAATGCAGGGCTGTAACAGCAGGGTTTGCACCTCCCTGCTGTTTGAGTGGCTACAACATACTAAAGTTCCTATGTATTTTTCCTCACTCTCAAAGAAGCTTGCATCTGAAGCACCTGATGGTGTGCCTTTTAAGTTTTTGCATATTTTTAACATATTACTTCCTTCAGTTTGTGTCCAGCCATCCTGTTAACAAGTAACAGAAGCATAAAGTTTATTGAACACTATGGAGAATGTTTTCCCCTAGCACATCTCACTGCACCTTAACCTAATCTCTCTCTTCATCCTTCTCTACTCATATCTTTACCCTACTATATTGTAGGACCGCTACTATCTTAATGTAATTCTTAAAGTTTCAGCTGCTTCAATCATCAGTCACTAGTTATACCTCTGATGAGAGCTTAAAACTATGCATGTTGAGTTTGGGCAGTCCACAAAAGCACTTCTCAGAAGGGAAGGTAATACTTAGCATAGTGACATTATTGTAAATCACTGTGGATATCAGAGGAGCTGTTGACTCCCTGGAAGGCAGGGAGGCCCTGCAGAGAGACCTGGACAAATCAGAGGGCTGGGCAATCACCAACCATATGAAGTTCAACAAGGGAAAGTTCTGGATTCTGCACCTCGGATGAGGGAAACACTGACTGTACAGACTGGGGTATGAGAGGCTGGGAAGCAGTGCCATGGAAAGGGACCTGGGGGGTCCTGGTGGATGGCAAGCTGAATGTGAGTCAGCAGTGCCCTGGCAGCCAGAAGGGCCAACAGTGTCCTGGGGGGCATCAGGCACAGCATCACCAGCTGGTCAAGGAGGGGATTGTCCTGCTCTGCTCTGCACTGCGGCAGCCTCATCTTGAATATTGTGTGCAGTTTTGGGTGCAATATAAGATATGAAGCTCTTAGAGAGTGTCCAAAGGAGGGCAATAAAGATGGTGAAGGGCCTTGAGGGGAAGCCGTATGAGGAGTAGCTGAGGGCACTTCGTCTGTTCAGCCTGGAGAAGAAACTGAAGGGAGACTTCATTGCAGTTATAACTTCCTCATGAAGGGAAGAGGAGGGGCAGGCACTGATCTCTTCTGTGTGGTGACCAGTGACAGGACCTGAGGGAATGGCCAGAAGTTGTGTCAGGGAAGGCTTAGGTTGGATATTAGGAAGAGGTTTTTTTACCCAGAGGGTGGTTGGGCCCTGGAACAGTGCAGTGGTCACAGCACCAAGCCTGACAGAGTTCAAGAAGCATTTGGACAATACTCTCAGGCACATGGTGTGACTCTTGGGAATGATCCTGTGCAGGCCCAGAAGCTGGACTCGATCTTCGAAGGTCCCCTCCAACTCAGTATATTCTGTGATTCTGTGATATTCTTTAATTCATGTTGTCTTTCATGGAACCATAGAACCATTGAAGTCGGAAAAGACCTTTAAGATTGTCAAGTCCAACCATTAATCCAGCCTGTCAAGTGTACCACTAAACCACATCCCTAAGTACTACATCTACACATTTTTCAAATAGCTCTATGCAACTACCTTAACACATAGTCAATGTGGGTATATATACACCCCCTCTGCATAATTCAGCAACCCTGAGCCCACATCATAATTCCAATACACAGTCTGTAGTTGAGTAAACTCGAGAACTCAATTAAACTCAAGAAAGCCAATAACTGTCACTGCTCCTCAATGATGAATAAGTCACATGCCCAAGGTAACCTCCTTGCTGCTTAACTGTAATCAGTCTGTAACTTAGAACCACATTTTCTAAATGTATGTACAGTCAATTCATTATGCAGCATTCTGCTTGTTGCAGAGCTGCTCCAAAGAAATCAACGACATCTTTAACTTTCGAATATGTCCTTCACAGGGGTAATATGTTAACACCACCAGTATTTGGACAAATGGGAAGGGGAAGAAACCATTTATAACAAGTTAAAACACATCCAGAAGCTTTACATTAGCCCATCTACTCATCACAACTATACAGACCCAATTGAGCTAAAAGACTTCACTGTGACCTTTTGTAAACAATCTATTCTGTTAGCTAGTCCATAATAAAACATATCAATTAATATAACAATTTGCCCTCCCCTTCCCTAACCTGTACTAGGTACAAAACCTGAAACAGCAGGAAAAGTCATCTGAGACATTTTTGTTATATGGCCTAAATAACAGCTTTACAATGAAAGCATCCACTGAGCCATAGCTACAGCATTATTACATTCTAGTAAAAGTTTCCTGAGGTAACAATGAAAATCAAATTAGCAGTTTAGTGCAGCAGTTCATCTGCTCTACTCACCCCCAGCTCTCTTCCTCAGGATTGCATGGCTATTAAAAACAATGGGATCATTAACAGTCCAGGTGCAATTAATTATACAGTCCCACTAGCATGGCAGTATAGCCACACAAAGGCAGTCTGTCACTCAGTCTACAAGCACAGCCCTCTAGAATTAAAAATATATAAATATAAAAAGAAAATGCTGAGATGCACACAGTTGCTACAATAAAACACTGTAGAATGTGTCTAATACAGATGTTTCTCTGGCAGGCAACAGTGAATTCATCTTTCCTGGCTACACAAGTTGCCATGCTATATTCAGTTATTTTAATACACACTTAGTAAATTTGGAATATGTTTTTTGTAGTTTGCATGTGGTCATTTGAGGGGTTTTTGCTTCTCCTGAAAATCACTTCCAGAGCTGTTTGATCTGAAAAGCAGAAAAAAAAATTCTTTTTCTACTTCAAGAATGTACATGTTATTGGTTAAGAAAAAAGTCATCCTCAGTTCCCACTTGAAATTTACGGTATTCAGTAAAGAAACCTGTGGCAAGGGCAACCAGGGTGTTTATACAGCTAAATGCTTGAGCTTTAACCCTTGATATATTTGTAGTTCACTTCAAAAAAACAACACAAATTCATCAGCTTAGTTTCATTTGTACAGGAGGGCAAGGTATTCACCCCACTGTTCCGTGGCTGGAGCTGGACAATCTTTCAGCTGGAAAGTTTGACAAGAGCATCCATTTCAGATAAGAAAGTGTAAGTAAAACTTCACTTGGCTCTGTAAACCAAAAGCTAAACCAGGTTCATGCCTAGATTTCAAAGCAGAGCTCATTTGCCACACCTCCCCACGTTTCTCATCTTTTCAGCTACCTTGCCCTCAAAATACATGCTTTTTTTTTTGCTGCCCTTCTATCACAGCAAAAAGAGCCACCAGCATTTTATGACTTTAAGCACCAATCTCTCATAAGTCATATATCTTAAAACCCAATACCACCCAACTAGTAAAACGTTTAAAAAATAACTTACACCTGCAAGAGAAGAATTGAAAAAAAACCCAACACAAATCTGAAGGCTGAAGAAACATATGATAAAAATGGGGAGTAGGGGTTGTGTGTCTGACTGCAGAATATTTCAAGCTCACATCACTGTTTTTAAAGGTGCCTAGCAATGGCACAGTACTGCTGGTGACACAATCACATTGAGAAGCTCCCAACACAAGATAGAATGATGCTGTGCTTGGTACCATACCAATTAAGAAAACAGAACTAAACAAAATCAAACAATAAATCCCCATCACCCAACCAGAAACAAAACAAAAAAAAATTAGTCTTCATCCTTTCCTCTTTTACTTATCAAGCTGTTAAAAGACTGGTATTTGTCTTAAGACAAAGCCCAAAAAGGTCAGTTTCCAATCCAGCAGCAGAATAGAAAGACCTTGTGTTACCAAAGTTCTTAGTAAGAAGCATCTGATTTGGCATAATGGGCATAAGACAAAACCTTCAGCCTGGTGTCAGAACAATTTTGCTTCAGGAAGCTGTAACAGAAAACTTTAAGGACTCAGTTCACATTGCTAATCTTCTCAGTCATCAAGCTCCATTTCCTAAGTCCTCCAATTCTGCATTTCAGATTTTTGCCTCTAAAATAAGGATAACTTCTCTTTTTCTCATGCCTTGTACAGAGGAGAATTGCTGATTAATACCAGCGAGCTCCCTGCAACACAAACAGCAAGATCAGAAACCAAGTATTTGATAGGTATTAATGATTCAGTATAGCCATCTTTGAGCACAGTTGTGTTTTCAGAGTGGGTGAGAGAGTGTATAATTTTCAACAAAACCAAGAGGCAAATTACCCTTTTACAGGGAATGTTGCCATAAAAGGCTACCTAGCTGCTCAGTGTGCTAGCTCAAGGATCTTCACTGTCTTATCCCCCTGTGTAAACTCAATTTTACAGGAGCCGTTACTGCTAACAAAGCAGCCCATCATACAGAACTTCCTCACAGTACAAGAGTAACTCCACATTGTTATTTTTATCAACGTTCAGTTCAAAGCAGCTTATATCTGGCCAAACACTGTCAAAGGCAGCAGACTACAATGGATTTAGGCTCTACATCTACAGAGCTGCAGCTTTACATTTGATTGACTAAGGGATCCTGAAGATAAGCCTCAGGACTGTCGTCCAGTTTGTAAAGCCTAAAAGGTACAAAAGAGCCCCTCAGCCATTTTTGCAAACCCGTTCAGATTTTGAAGACTTTATTATCATGTCCTCAACCACCTCTCTCCAGAAGGATTTTAGTATCTAAATAGCTCTGGTACATAAAACTACATATGCAACTCAATGTATGACTCCGCTTCTTCAGGTCTCACTTATTCCAAGCGAGAAAAAAGATAGATGCTCTGGTTATAGGCTTACTAATACCCACCCAATTTCTGAAAAGGAAATCTAGAGAGCTGAAAACAGTACTATTGTACAGATAATCTCAAACCTCAGGCAACAGCACATGGCTGTATTAGATTAAGCCCTCAACCATGTGTCTCTTCATGTCGCAGAGTATTTCTGAGATAATAAGGGTACATATTAGCATGCACCTTTAAAGATCTATTCTGCACAGAGGTTTAAAGTACTACACTAATATTCATTTTTTCATACTAAGAGCAAATCAATAAAGTGTTTTACATGACTCTTGAGACAGTCTACGCACTTAAATTGTCAAGTATCTCACTTTATAGGTATCTTATCACAAACATATCTAAAAATCCAAAACCAACACTGCTAGCCTTGCTGACAAAACACAACAACAGTTTTGCAGCTGCTTTAGGCTAGATGAGTGTTTTATTTAATCCCACTGCAATAATTTTAATACTGAGAAGAACAGATTTTTTGATGACATTACTACTCCTTAGTATGGTCTAAGGATCACACAGCAACTAGGCTTTTCATCTCTATGTAGCTCTGTCATAGAAGTATGCTACAACAGTGAAGGATCCATCACTGTCAGACACAAAAAGGTCTGCAACAACTACAAGAAAAATCTATGGTATCTCCCACACAGTCCAAGCATGTCCCGTGGTTACTTCTACAGCACGAGAGGCAGGAAAGAGGTAACAGAAACATTATTCCTAGTTAGGTCATAGTGACATTTTGACAGAACTGCCACCATCTTCATTACTCCAATACTTTATCCCAAAATATTTTGATTTCTACCCCTCTCCCAAAATACACTACAGTTCTGTAGGGGTGAAGATGTGGCAGACGATCTGTAATGTTGGAGGGAGAGCAGCTCTCTATCAGACATACTTTTATGGACAAATGTGTGAAAGAGCAGCTTCTAGAGCAATGCACTCTTTAACACCATCTTCACATTGCTATGAATACTTTCATAAGAAAATCTTAGCTTCCCAGTAATTAATTCTCACCATACAGTCCTCCTGAAGCTGCAACAGATTGAAACATGAACAGCAAGAAGGCAGATTCAGCAGAAGAGTTAGCCACAACAGAGAAAGCTTTTGTACTTCTTGCTCTGTGCAGTGAGATATCTTTTTTAATACATGATATACACCATCTAGACAGTAGGAAAAAATGTACTGTAATCAACTTCAACAGTCAATGGACACTTTTCATGAGAAATCTTATCATGTTTCTCAGCATCTCAACTCTTATAAACATGAACAGTCACTTCAGTGCCAAACATTTAATTTACAGAGCAAGAAATGAAATTATTTTACAACAAAATATCATGGTCTCCCCTGCCCACACCTTTGTGGGTGGTTTTGTTTGAGAGCTTTTATAAAGGATCTAAAATAATATGCTTATTCAGAAGACATGGGCAGCTTTAGGAACTACTGGATCTATGTCAGACCAATATAGATGTGCTATATGGCAAAGTATTATTCCCTCTGAAAGAATTCTGATCCTTCCCAGCTTCTTACTCTGCTCTAGTAAGCAATGTGTAGTTACTGTGACAATGTTTGTAAAAAGGTGAGCTCTCTCAGTAGATCAGTTGACTCAGATGGAAAAGACAGACAACTCCAAGACACACAATTTAACCTTCAGATCCTTGAGATTATTGATGTAGGCAAGGAATCCATAGGTAGTCTTCAACCTCTTTTTAAGAAACAAGGTTAAACCAAATGGGTATTCACCTACACTGAAAAGCACTGACTAAGATTTGGAAGCCACCATCAAAAAAAGTATACGCCACGCTTTTTGGAAAGCTGTATAACATTTTGAATGAGAGAAACTAATCCAGCCAATGGCATTTGGCAACATTTGCCTCAGTAAATTTCATAAAACATGTTTCCTGTTCAGTTACTTTTTTGCCAAAAGGAAAACCAGTGTAGAAAAGATGGAAACACAGCAGAAAAGAATATGGGGAGAAGCTCGGGGCGGGGGTTGAATTTATCCCTGTCCCTATGATTCCAGTCAGGTATTGACTACCACAGAGAGCAAAATCAGACTGATTACAAAAGAAAACATACCCAGCCTCAATTCCTCCCTTGACAGTCTCAAAAGCATTCTTTCCCATGAAGAAAGTTCTGAAGAGAATATGGAGTAATTAAAAAAACTAAACAACCCTACTGTATTAGGAAGATGGTGACTCTTCATCGATGGACCATTTACCTTGAGTGCCTTTCACCATGAAATCTCATCCTGCCTACCCTGTCAGCCCTTAACCATTAGCCTCAGAAGAGCATAAGCAAATAATCTGCTTGAATCCACAGTACTTCAACACACAATGTTCCAGAAGCAAAGCATTTCTCAAATGATGTTAATGTTAAAGCCATATTTAATTCTCATGTGTCTAAGATCTCAGAGTAAGACAGCAAAAACACTTTAGGAATGATAGCCATAATCTCATAAACTTCCATTTCTCCTTGCTTACATGAAATGAAACTGCTTTTCTTCAATTATTCTGTTGGAGTTTTTTTCAAGGTGTAGTCTAAGCAACAGTAGGATGAAGTAATGACAATAGGGAAGAAAAAAAAAAAGTTATGTACTTTCTTTTCCTACCACTCCCTTCCCAGTTTGCCTTCAGGAATTAACTCTTTCAGACATGATACTCAGAAGAGGAGTTAACATGCTTTCACTTCTACAGTTTAATTTCCAACCATAAGAGAAACTGACCTACTCTAAATACTAGAATTAAGTTTCCTTCACCGAGCTGCAGAGATGAACCATTCTTTCTGGTAGAGGAGAAATGTTCACGTCATTCTTCAGAAAAAGACAAAAAACTCTTAATGGACCACAAGCTGTAAATTAGCAGCCTGGGCTACATAAAAAACAGCACTGCTTGAGAGACTTCTGAAATAATCTTTCTATCCTACCATGTCTGGCAAGGCCTCAATCTGAGTATGACATCCTACTTTTTACATCATGCTTCAAGACAGATGTGACCAGCTGAAAAGAGTACACAGGATAGCAATGAGAACAGATGTCTGGAAACACATTCTCCAGGGGAAGATGAAAGCTACTGGGGTTGTTTAGTCTAAAGAAGGAGTCCAAGAGGAGACAAAGTCAGAGTTGTCAAGTACATTGTATACAATGTCACAGAAGAATACCTCTACTGAAATAGCTCACAAAATAGTAATGTGTATGGGAAATTATGCATGATTCTAACTACCCACCTATTTAGTTTGAAAATATTTTATATGTCATGGTTTTGAAGAATTTTCTGACAGCTAAAGTAGCAATAGAGTTAGCAGGACAATCTGTTTCACTGCAGTCTGAAGGATACTGAACAGCTGTGACAACAGATTCAATTCTGCTATGTTGGCAACAGGAACAAGGACAGGGCAAGAGGAGAAATGAAACCTTCAAGTGCAGGATCAAGAACTGGGGATCCATAAAAGAACACAGTAACAGAACCCTGCAGTGAACATCAACATTTTCATTATCTCAAAGGACCTATTTAGTTGTTGTGTTATTATATATTATGTGTTAAATAATATATATATTATATAAATATATATCATTTATTGTGTTAGATGTCAATGTGAAATCTTCAAGCACTTCTCTCAATGTTATACCTTCAGCAGGGGACACATAAAGACAGTCAAAAATCATCTCTACATACATCTTGGACTTTGTCTTTTTCCACTACCCTTAAAGGTTTCAATGTGAATAGATGCTCTCTTGGTCTTAAATTAATATGCATTCATTTATTTCTGCACTATAATACATTGCAGTGTCCTTGCACAAAAGGATCATTATACAGGTGTATTTGTCAGGTGGTTCTGCATGTAGGCAGAAATTTAGCTGCAAGCACTGACTACATCAAAATGGAAGGATGGGCAAAACCAAAACACAAAAAAAAGCAGAGAAAAAAAAGTCTGGTTTCAAGTAATGAAGGAATCAGTAGAAGGCAATAAAGGGGAGAAAATAAGGCTGCATATTCTAAGCAAATTTTCCCACTATATTAACATGAGTTTATACTGCTATCTTCTACCACTGTTAAGTGCAGGTGAAGTACCAGATTGCCCATATAAAATTTCCAAATTCCAGTTAACTCCAAGTAGAGTTATTTTGGGGCTTACCACCTCCATACCATCAACTGAAAAGATGCCTGTAATTCGTCTCCAAAGTAGACACAGAAATAATCAGTCTTTACCAGAAGTTCACTGTTTTGCCAGTGGCTCTGAGTTCAGCTAAGTGAACAGACAGACTTTGCCTATTTCTACATGGTATTTTGCAGCCTTTCCAACTAAGCACCAAACCACCTAGACACCACACAGCTGTGGTAAGCACAGCTCCAAGTCCATGCGCACCAGACCTGCCAAGAAGCAGAATATATTAATTACCTACCACTGCGGTCCATGTTACAGAGCTCCTACTCAGTTTAGTGAATAAAGCAAGTTAACATACATATATAATATGTAAAAAATTATTCATTTATTCTACTTCTATCACAAACACACTTCACTGTAAATGCATTCCACTTTTTGCGGGCTAATATAGTTGAAAGCAAGGAACCTGGTCCAAGTTTGAGTATTTAAGAAAAAAAAAAAAAAGCGGGGGGGAAAGACAGTTATATTTAGTTCCAATTCACCATGCTGTCCTACAGTTGTATCAATTTAACAGAGGAGGCGTCGGGGAACGAGAGGAAAACAGGAGCTACACAGCCAGCCATTACTGCAGAGGGAAACATTCCTGACAGCCACAGCTTAACTAGTTGAAAATAACTTCAACCAGCTTAATAGACATTCCCTTAGAAATGCACGGTTTCCTGAAAAAGCCTTTGCGCGTCTAGACACATAAAGACACAGAATAAACACCACCTAAGAGTAAATTAAAAAGTTGATGACAACAAAAGGCACAAGTAAGGCACACAAGATACGCTGCACAGAAGAGAAGTAAAGCGGCAAGCAGAACAATGCATATGACTGGGGGTCACAGCACGAAATAGCTTTAAGAAGTGTGAATCATGCAACAATAAATAAATAACACAATACAAAAATAAGTCTCAGACACAAAAGGGTCACTTCAGTGTAATACAGTTTGTTTCGTTTTAAGAGTGCCGTTAGAGCGAGATCAGGAGGGGAGGGAACAACACGCGTATCCGCGTATCATGCTACATATCTATCACCCACTGATCTCCTCCATAATCTAAAGCCTGTCATTAGCTCTCACAAGAGGATTACTGTAGTTTAGGGGCTTGCCCACCACTTCCTTCTGACATCGAAGAGTTTGCTTTGGAGCAACGCTATCCAAAGGTGACACGCTACGAAGAAAGAAAAAAAAAAAGAGAAGCGTCCCTGAAACAAAAACAAAACACCTTCTCCATACAAAAACCCTCAACTCCCTACATCGTCAGTCAAAAGGGGCGAGAGCCGGCGGAGCAGACCCAGGAACGCTCCGTGTTTGGCGGGGGAGACTCGGACGCGAGGGGGTTGCGCCCCGGCGGGGCCAACGCCGCTGCCCGCCCTGGGGGCTCCGCCACCTCGCTCCGCTGTGCCCCGGGGCGGAGAAGCAGCAGCCGCCGCCCGGCCCCGCGCACCTCCTCATCCCGCTCCTCCAGCGAGGCGCCGTCCTCCGCCCGCCCAACGGGGCTTCCCCGCTCCGCCGCAGCCGTCGCCCCGCCGGGGGCCGTCGCCGCCCCGCAGCCGCCGCCGGGCTCTCCCTCCTCGGAGAGAGTTTCCGAGCCGGAGGAGGAGTCGGAGCAAGAGGAGCCGACGTGGCCGGCGCCCCGCGCCCGCTCCGAAGCCGCCGAAACTTTCTCCGCCATGCTGTGGGCTCAGTGCCGCGCCGCCCGCATGCCCCACCGCCGGCAGGCGCGGCCCCGGCAGCGGCAGCCCGCTCCGTGCCGGGCCAGTACCAGCACCAGCACCAGCACCGCGCTCCGGGCAGCGGGCGGCGCCTGCGGGCGGGCGGGGC
>JAWWLZ010000094.1:49958630-49975571 GCA_035041345.1 Poliocrania exsul
TGCCAGGGGACGGTCCCACTGAGACTGGAACTCAGGTCCTTGGGATTCAGAGTCCAGAGTGCTCTCCATTACACCACGGGACAGTCCCTATTATTAATAATATTGTTATTAATATTATTTTTAGCATTGAAAAAATATGGATTATCAGATTAATAGTGGAATGATAAACAATTACATAAAATTTTCCAAATCTCAGTCCTTCTTTGCTTTGAGCAAGTTATTTATGCTCTATATTAGATTGTAACAATGCTGATAGTTCTTTGTGATTTCTTGTAAGTAGTTAGACCAAGTTAATTTACTCTGGATGAAGATTGTAGTAGTCACTAAGGACAGAATTTGGCCCAGAAATTTACGTATACTAACAGGTAAGGACATATGACATATACAAAAAGTCATTTTGGCTAAATGAATTACAGGCATATACTACTGCAAACCTAACCTTAAGAATTGTAACTAACCAGTGGAAAAAGTTACTCCTCAGTACTCCAGATTTTGCACATGAGCTGTATACCCAGGCTTATTAGTAATTCTTGACTCCTTGGATTTTAAAGCCAAACCTCTTCAGTCAGATTCTTCCTCTGGTTTAATGTCATTCTCATAGCAGAACAGCTGACTTCATTTCCTACCTATTCTTCACAATGGATAAGAAAATTGCCAGGTGGTGAAAAGCAACACTGCAGGTCTGTCACTTCTTTTTTTTGCTGCCAGAGATGAGACTGGGAAAAATAGTGCTTAGCCAAAGCGCTTCTACTCTTTAGTTATTATCAGCTGCCAGAACAGCCTCTAATCTGGGTGCTGCAAGAAATACATTAGAATAATCACTGAACTCCTCTAATTTATGCCATAAATTGAAATCTAAGAAGGCACTCAAAATTTATTATATCACCCCAGAGTTACAGAAGACAAGTGACAGTACTGTTCTGCTCTGGCCTGTAGATTATGCCAGATGACATGCTCTGCTAACATTATCTTACAAAAACAGAAGAGTGGTGCTATGCTGCTTGTAGTTGTTAAAAGGAAGCTGAAGCTAAAAGCAGCAAAGATAGAAGTTTACATCATTTTCCATCATGGGAAAAGCACTGTTCCTAGCACAGTACATCACAGATCAGTGATGTACTTTGTGGCAAAACACTGAATATCTGGCATGACTTGAGAAGCTCATTTTGGAAACATTTGTTGAGAAGATGTCCATATTTAATAAGTTTTGAGCACCTCCTGTCATGCATTGGATTCATTTGGTGGAGAATATGAAGAGAAGGGTGTAGCTCAGAGTGGTCCAGGATCAGTTATAACAGGAGGCAGGCTCAACTTTGGAAACATTCACCCATTCACAGGCTTTTTTCCACCTGTGCATTTACAAACAGCCATCCTTTAATCTGCTCAACATTCTTTTTATGTCCTTTCCCAGTAACACAGCAGTCACCCACTCCCCGTATTCACAGCTGTTCACTGTGTGCGCTAGTCACTGCTCTCATGGGAGTTAACTGAAAAAAAATGCAAGAAAAGAAATACAATGCATCTCAAAACTCCCTGATTATATACCTGGTTGTTAATGCTAGGGAAATTCTTACTCTATTTGGTCTCAAAGGACTGGAAGAATAACAAGCTAACAGATTCATTGACAAATTCGGCACAAGGTCACCAGTTATAAGCGAAACAGTGGAAAAAGGTATGGAGAAGTATAGAAAAAAATTGTCAGTAAATCACAGCTATACATGACACAGCATGAAAAGACAAATAAGATAATGATTGGCTTTGTAGTTAGCTGGTCGAGATAAAGATGAGGGTCTTTGTCAAGAAGTGATAGTGAGGAATCAAAGGAGCAGACACATGAAAAAATGACAGGAAAATAATGTTACAGAGTGTGTTGAATAAACCAGAGAAGTCAATGAGAAAGACTGTGAAGCTCATGACAAAATGGAAAAAGGTGGAACAATGGTTTCAGCAGGGCAGACATCTGTCCCATGTTACAGCTTCAATGGATCAAATGCAAAAATAGGCCTTCATAGTAGCTACTGCATCGGTTTCATGACATCAATTGTCTTCAGATCACTGCCTTTTTGAACTAGACAGTGTTCAATGAAATTCTTTTTATACTGCTTTGACTATTATTCTTCCCATTTGATTCTGAATATTTAGGAAAAAGTCTGCCTTTGCAAGAAGGAGTTTTCAAAATGCACTGACAGTGGGGTTAGCACCTTAGAAAATCCTTAGGCAAGACGGACTGATCTGGCAAATGCTGGGCTCTCCAAATAAGACTGTTACTACCAGCAACAACAGTGCTGTGCTTCCCTTTCTGCATAGTAAATGTTCATTAAACCTGACCTGGAAGAACCACTTCTTTGAATGAATACATCTCCATGCTTACTCAGTTCTTGCCCTCCCTGTTGAGACTGCCAACAGCATTGCCAATTAGTGCCAATCCTGAATGCAAATTGTAATATGAATAGGCCTTTCAATATTTAATTCAAGACTTCTGCAGTGATGGTGTATAAATGTTTCATTAGTGCACTCCTTTCTGTAAGAGAAGGTTCATTCACTCATATTTCTGGCACATCTCTGAAAAAAGTAAACCTGTCTACATGAAATACTAGCAGAAAATGGGCAAACAGGAACTTGTTATTTTGAGTGCTCCTCCCACTCCAGCAGTAGACTCTAGAACCAGAAATCTTGGGTAGCCTGATTTATTGAGAATACATATTACAGGGCCATAAAGACAGCACTCAGTTATGTGACATGCTTTATCTCTAAATATTTACTTTCAAATAGTATCCAAGATCAGGAATTCAAAAACTTTCATTTGGTGTGGTACAACCTCCTAGTGTTGGTGGCAGGAATATTCACTAATGCCAACTGCAGCAGCTGGTTGGAAATGTATAGGCATGTGCATAATGACAACTCTCATCTCTGGACTGGAGCAGGCACCACCAAACACACAGCATGGTTTGGACATCATTTCTTCTTATCTCTGAAAGTCTACTCAGACTTTAGGATACTTCAGAGTAAGCAGAACTCTCTTCACGCCATCCTAAGAGAATCAATTCTGAGACTCACTCTGTCACCATTAAAAAGCTTTTTTTGACAATGATTGTGAAGCACAATTTACTTTCCATAGCACTTGCAGAGCATGAAGCAAGGGCATTTGAACATGCTGATTAGATTCAGATCATCTGAAAAGGCATTAATAAGCTAGTCATGTTACATTGTAAATCCTAGCAACAATAGGTATATGCATGAGCAGAAAT
Organism: Poliocrania exsul; assembly: GCA_035041345.1. Taxonomy (NCBI): domain Eukaryota; kingdom Metazoa; phylum Chordata; class Aves; order Passeriformes; family Thamnophilidae; genus Poliocrania; species Poliocrania exsul. The sequence continues at coordinate 49,961,876 of JAWWLZ010000094.1, forward strand.
ATCCCATTCAAATCTGTGTAACCTGAGAAAAATAAAACTTACCTTCTATTATAAATCGAATATGTTAACCAGATGTAAATTGTCTTTATCAGGGGAGGGAAAACAACTAGTGTAGGCCTCCACCTGCTGCAGGTGCGTAAATCAAAACCACGTAATGCCACCATCTCCACAGCTAGAGATTATGTGATCAGGACTAAATGGTGTAATTGCTAAAGACACTTTTCCCTGATTATTCGCACTTGAGGACCTTCATGAGCACTGAATGAATCACTGTCAGGAGACCTACAGAAAATCACGCTTAGAGGAAATCACTGGCAAATGTTTACACTCTGACATTTACATTTCTGATACCTTCAGGGTAAAATAAAAGGCTGCCCAACACTCTTCAGACCTTTATATATCATGGAACATTTGGAGATTGTGCAGGAAGACAGGGAAACATAACCCGCTGATCACCTTGTCAGGTGTCTCACAAGTCACTGCTGTGGGGTTATACCTCTGTGGCAAAACATCAGAAGCCCACTTTCAGTTTCTGTCAGATTCGGTAGGTTGTGAGTCAGTGTGCTGGAAGGGACAAATAGAAGTAAAAGTGTCTTAGTCTGACTTCTGACACAGTAGTGTACTGTGAGCACATTGTGTGGAGTTTTTGCACAAGTTTGCTGACAAATGTGTTTGGTTTCTTGATGGATAACCCTTAAGCAAGGAGCCTTCCACAATTTCTCCATCACCTTCACAACATCTGAGTGTCAGGGGTATATAGTGACATGCCAGAAGCAGGGAAGAGCAGTGACAGCATGGCATAGGCATGTTACCAAATGGAATACAACAGGAAGGTTACTCATTCTAAGACCTGTTTCCTGAAATTAACATTCTGCTTTATTCAGAGTCAATGTTATGACCCTCATAAAGTTATGGGAAAACTGCTGCTTCTCTTGTTTTAACAAGGTTATCACTCTTCCTTAAGAGTGCTGTAACTGGAGATGTAGGAAGATGATAACTTCTCACTTTACAATGGCAGTGTCCTAGTACCAAGTCATGAGTGTTATGAAGACCAGTATTATGAAGAACAGATAGGCTGGAAGAGAGGGTCCAGACTGACAGTGAAAATTGGAGTTACCAAAGCTCCAACTGTAGAGAGAGTAGGGAGAAGAGAGAGAGGCTCTGAGACCCTTTCTCCACTGTGGTCATGTTGCCAGCCTCCTGGAGGTGTAGACAGCTATGGACCACTAAATATAATCTAGATGTAATCTAAATATAATAATGGCTACATTCTTTGATGTATTCTGGTCACTATTTTTAGCACTCTCAAACCATCTTTTAATCCGTTGGCTCAACAGGTGTAAACCTAATTCACATCTGCACCCTGAGAAATGCTGCATTTTCCAGTCTTGGAAGTAGTGGACTTCCCAGGACAAGCTTAGATGCCTTCAACTGTCTACACAGCATCCTCTCCTTAAGTCTTAAGGCCGTGGTTAACAGTGTTATTATGGACTGTAAAGTTTGTGGAAAGAAATCCTCCTCAGCAAGTGTTAGGAAGAACCTCTTTGAAAAAGAACATCAGAATGGAGACTGAATATGAAATCCAGTGATTGCCCTGAATTGTCAAACTCTCCAAGACTCCATGGCAACAATTGAGGTAAAAACAGATTTGAGGCAGCCTACGAGGTTTCTGGAAGCTCTGCCTGCCCTCATCCCAGGCCTCACAGTTCCTAAATAGAGCAGGCATGGTGTTTGAGGAAAAGCTGTGATTTTCTCTGAGAAATCAGCTATTGTGTGGGAGCACTAAAAAGGGTGCCACAGTATGTAAATGGTATTGTTTGTGCAGACATTCTTGCTCACTAAAAGAGCAAAACCTAAGTCCCTGCTGTACATGTAAATAAGGATTCATATTCTGAATTTTACTCTGTTCTGATCTCTCTCCCATTAAAACTAGAGTAATCTCAGAAACTCGAAATATGATTCATAAGCTAGGAAGACATCACATGCTTAACAAGATGGATAGCATTTTTAGCATATATACCTCATGTGAAAAGTAAAATATTTGAAAGCTAATTTTACTTACTCTTTTGCCAGAATTAGAAAAATAGTTTGGGGGATTTTTCCAAAGTATTTCTTTACTTCTTTTTTAGTTGCAAGATTTTAATAGCAAAACTGACCTCTTTTGTGGCCTACCTCCCATTTTTGATGTAAAGTATTATGACATAGGGGTTTATTTTTCTTTATTTTATTATTCTTATTTTTTTAATTGACTGTATTTGTATCCTATCATGTGTCAAAACTGTATTCTGTGTTTCCAGGGGCAGGCAGAATAGGGAGGAAATTCATTGTGGTAACCATTGATGCCTAAGGATTTTAGTGTGTTTTTGTAGATTTTTAGAATCATATAAGTTACATGGATGCTCCTAGGTTGCTCACATCTTAGGTGAGTTACTAAAGCTCTTTCTCATAGATTCGTGAGCTTTCTCATGCCCTTTCAAGGCCATGGTGTTTGTGAGAAATCACCTGTAGATAGTGAGATGACAAAACACAAGAAGCAGGACTGGAGGTCCTGGAACTTCTCCAAGGGGCTGTTCTGAAGACCTCTATGGGTGAGGCACAGAGGGAAATGGGAATCATGGTTGGTTATCGATATCTCACATGTAAATTGCTAGAGGTTATAAAATTGTAACATCCCTAGTCACAGATGCGCAGCCCTTCTGGTGTGCACCTTAGAAGCTTTTAGTATAAGTAACCTATATATCTTTTTCCATTAAACTGGTTTTTTCCTAGTGTCCATTTCCACAGATATTTAGGCAACACCATCATCATAACCATGATGCAAGCATTTATGTGAGTGGAAGGAATGCTAATGGTAACTGAATTTTCTGTTTACTTTGTTTCTACTGGAAGCTTGTTCTTGTCAAGAGGAATGTGTGGCCTCCAGATCTTACATATCTTACCTAGGCCTTACACACTGCATGAGATAAGGGGTAGTACAAACTCAGTGGATTCTAATCAAAATTTGGTCTTTTATTTTGTCTGTAGCTTTACAGACTAATTACATCCGTAGAACCATTTTGTGGCCATTGGTGTACTTTGCTAAAAATATTGCCTCAAGCATACATTTTTCCACCTTTATTATGTATTGCATTTGTCTTACTGGCTATTTCATCCTGGGATAGTTAGGTATAAAAATAAATACACTAGTGTTTTGGGAGCTGAAGTTGACAAATCCATATTCTTAGATTCATTTACTGACAAAATTTAGGTGCTATTTATGCCAGTAACTGCCAGTTTTAAATAAAAACTCCAGTGAACAGAAATGTGGGAAACTCTTAGCTTATCCAAACCTTGCAGATTTAAAATTCAAGTGTTTCATTCTTATGTTCCAGATTAGAAGTAGTGGTCAACACTTAAAAAAAGTAAGTGCCTTAAGTCAGATTCATAAACACGTACAAAGGATCCTTGAAAGCCACTTAAAAATCTGAAACCAGGTTAATTTTATGTAGGAAGCTAATTTGAGGCATCTAGCTCTGAAAATAATAGACTGTGTTGCTCAGCTAGCCTTGGCTTCCTATCCAAAGAGATTGTTCTAGATGCTGTAAACCCACACAAACTGTCATAGGTACTAAGGAAACAAGTTTTTCTCTCAGGCAAAAATCAGTAAAAATTATGAAAAAAAGAAATATAATGATAATGATGATGATAATAATAATAATAAATATATTTTGATAATGATAGTCTTTTTAAGTAAGCCTTTTCTATATGAATGCAATTTTTAATTTAATAATTCAGCAGTTTTGATGTCAACAACACAGATCAAATTTGCACCTTTCAATGTTATTCTCTCTTTTCAAATCAACTCTCCCTAAATATTGAGGTTTGTGCTCTAAATTGTCTTTGCGTGTGTGACATTTCATCTTTCAAACCTGTTTATGGCAACAATGTAATAAACATCTCTTGAGTGAAGCTTTTCTCTGTTGTAACTAATGAGTGTGATAGCAGAAGCACTGATTCATAGTCTTCAGAGATATGACAAAAATATTCAGACTGAAAAATCTAATCATACATATTAACAGAAAAGCAGCCTGTAGGAATCACTGTCCCAGACTAAGCTTTGCCAACAGAAACAATTTAATGTTTCAAAACGTATCAAAGGGACATGTGTTGCAAGAGAGATCCACTTTTAGTAGTAGTGTTGGCCAATGCTTTTATTATCATAAGATTCTGTACTGGACTGCTTATAATTTTGCAAAATTGACCTACCATATGTGGGAGGTTTTTGTTGTCATTGTGTGGCTATGCAGTTATTTTATATTGAGTCCCACCTCACATCCCCACCCCCACCCCCCCTTTTTTTTTGCATTTGTCAAATTCTCAACAAAAACAGTTCAACCATTTAAAAAAAATTATCAGATGAAACGCATTGTCTAATCATTCTTAAAGTTCTTGCAGCAATTCAATACAAAGCTCCTGTGTTTTTGTGCTTCAGAATAAGAACCCAATCAAAATTTGATGGGAGGAGCATGCTACTACCATCCTTATCAGAATGCAGCCTAGTTTCATCATAGACCTACCTTAGTTCACAGAAAATCAGTATAGAGATCTTTGTGCATAACAAATGAATCACCCACATTTTGTCTGAAGTGAGCCTGAAATTCATCCATATATAAAAGAATCACAAAGCCTGAGAGAGAATTTAAAGACAGTGCTGAAAGTTTTAAAATGTTGAAAACTGTTTTGTGTTGTCTTTCCTGTGCTTTTATTTGCTTTACTATTGAATCCATATAGCAGTGTGCATGGAGATTCAAACTGGAGGGAAGTGAAAGGAGCAAGAGCACAGGAAGAATGGAGAGCCTAGAAGGAGAAGAGCTGAGGGTGGGTTGGAGCAAGGATGTGGAAATGTGGCAAGTGCAATGAGTATGTGCAGAAAGTGTTAGACAGAGAGAAGAGTAGGATCCCAGGGGAGAGAGAAGTATGGGGCAAAAAATGCTACAGGCCATAGGAGACAGAGATCTTGAGACCCACTTGGACATAACCTGCTCTGGCATCTGCAGGTGACTGCAAAATCTCAACTCTGTTCATACTTCTGTTAAACAACTGGGATGAAACCTTACAACTGGGTTGAGACCAAACAGCTGTGGCAAATCCTTTATGTAAGGAGTGCATCTCTTCCATGGTGCTGGTTGGCTTATGTTAAGAGGTCCTTGTTTGTAGTGTGTTGGCCCCATCTGGCTGTCAGCCTCACCACCACCCCCACAGTGGGAGAGGGGCAAAAACTGCAGGACCATGAATGAGGAAGTTCATAGGTGGAGATACATAGGCAGGGAAATGGCTTGCCAATTGCTGTCATGGGCAAAATAGACCCAACTTTAGGTAATGTATTTGTTGCTGATTACTGTTTTTAATTACTGGTTCAGGAAGTGGGAAACTGAGAGGGAAGAGGCAAACCCTAGAACACATTTCCTCCTCCACTGCTCTCAGTGCCCCTCTGCCCTTTCTCACTCATTTTCTCCCACCGTACCGCTATCCAATGATGTTCTCTGCCCTTTTGTCAGTCCCTGCTCCCTGAGGTACTGCAGCACAACTGACCTGGGCAGGAGTATCTTGATGTCTGTGCCTCAAGAAGCCTGCTGCAACCAGTGGGAACTGTCTGGAACACACACATTGGGCAGGAACTGGCACATGGGGCAATGCTTGTGGCAGCCCCTGCCCTGCTGGTCACTGCTTGAATCCGAGAACAGGAAGGCTGGGGGCTGCTGGGCTGGGTGTGGGCCATTGAGGTGGTGATGGAGGAGGGAGAGGTCAGATGTTGGTTCCAGCAGGGTAGAGCAGTGTAGCTGCACAGGATAGCACCTCAAACTTTGGCAATACCCAGGCTGAGGTTTTCCTGATGACTTCAGCCTGCCCCATCAGTGTGGCCCATCTTCAGGGTGATGTTGGTGAATATCCCACCCTGACCAGCCTGAGGAGGGAAGAGGCAATGGTGCAGGTGCCTCTTTGTATTGTGGGAGAAGCTGGGAAGTGTTCCCTGAAGGCTAAGGGGGCTGTGGAACACGGTGCTGGGGAGCAGGGGGGATGGGGGCTAAGCCAGGCCACGGCAGGATGGTACAGGGGGAAACAGCATACCCCTCACTACAACAGCCAAAATACAAACACATTCTCATGTGTGTCCCTTCACGGCTTTGTGTCGCTTAATAAAATCTGTCCTTTGCTTTTCACTATGCCGTACTCCACGGAAGTATCATAGAATGTTAAGGGTTGAAAGGGACGTAAAAGATCATCTCGTCCCAACAGCACTGCCATGGGCAGGGATGCCTCCAACCACATTAGGGTTCTCAAAGCCCCATCCAACCTGGCCTTGGACAATGGCAAGGCTGGAGCATCCACAAGCTCCCTGGGCACCCTGTTCCGGTATCTCACCACCCTCCCCGCAAATAATTTTTTCCTAATATCTAGCCTAAATCTTCGCTCTTCAAGTTTATATTCAGGTGTCCTGGGTGTAAGTAGGCCCAAATTTAGACTTTAGCTTTTAGAGCAGGCCTTGGGTTATCAGCTGACTCGAGCTGGGTCAGGCCAGCTGACTTCTACTGGCCAGTGGTATTCCATACCATATTCTGATGTCATCTCAAGTGTAAAAGGAATAGGGAGAGGAGCTTTGCTGTCTTTCCTTCATGGCTGCTTGACTGAGAAGGATGTGTGTGTTGTTCTGGGCAGTCAGGCCTCGCTGCCACACACCACTACTTTCGCAGCTGTTTTTAGTTCAGGAAGGTAAACATCTTATTGTTGGTTTTTCTCCTCTCTTGCTGGGTGTTTCTCAGGAAGAGTCTTTTGGGGTGTTTTTGTGGGCTGGGGTGGTAGAATCTGTATTATTGGGTGGGTGAATCAGTGTGGAGTTGTTGTTGTCTCTTTTCACATTTGTGTATATATATATATATAATTTTGATTTTAATTTTACCTCTTCTGGGTAAATATAAAAACCCTTCCCATTTTAAGTTTTAGTTTTTCAAGATTTTTTTCCCCTCTTCCCTCCCTTTCTCTTGGGGTGGGCTCTGACCTGTGTTGGGTACTTGGCACTTTGCCAGCTCAACCAAACACATCAGGTATTTCAAAACCATTCACATGCCTCTTTGTAAAGACAACCAGAAACAAAATAATTTCAAAAATCAGAATTTGGATCAAAATGGCCTGGAGAAATGTAAGGATATTCTTTCCTTTTCATTTTCATTTCTTTCCCAAAGACAAAGTTAAATTTCAATAAAAACTGTTAAAAAAAAATTGAATAGGAAAAATCCACTGTAAACTTTTAAATAACACTTCACTCTCTGGAAAATTGACCCATTGCATTTTCAGCAAAGCGCACCCAGTCAGTGTGTGTCTAGCAGTTGAAACTCCTGTTCTCCCTGAATCAAGATAAAATCAGTCACAGAACTGTTGCAATAAGAAATTAATTCACTTACAAAACACTCTTGTCTTACAGTAATAAATGTCACAGATACCAGCAGGCAAAAATTGATAATTCCATGTTCATCATAAGGGCTGGCATTTATGAGGTATATCAGGCCTGAGGTCACCCACAAAGCAAAGAAAATAGAGAAATATTAAAAAGATACTCCCTCAACGGTCAGTTGACATGTAACCTGTAACACAAGTCTGCTTTTTAATGCAGTGATGCATCTGATTGTGTCCAGTTACTCAGGAAACCTTGATTCTGACCCATTCAAAATTAATTAGCTCATTAAATGATTTTAAAGTTCTTTCAATATTGGAGGTATAAGACACAAAAAATTCTGAAATAAACTCATGAGATGCCAAGGTGAACAGACTGACTTAGCCACCTCTTAAAATTAAAAAACCTGATTATTTCCAATAAAGCAATCAACAATTGAGCAAAAAGAGGTTCAGTGACTTCTTAAATATCAGTTTCAAAGGCTCTTTCAAGAGGTTCACTTTGTTCATTCACAAAGAATATTTTAAATTTTCAAAACCATTTATAACCATTTTGATGTGCTCCATTTTTTATTGTCATTGCAGTGCATTTACTGTGATAATTAGAACTGATGGCAAATATAGGGGAACTTTATAAGGATATTCAATCACTCTAATGCAGCTCTAGGTCCTGATGGATTTAGTAATGGCTTTTAAAATGAAATTGCAGACAAATCAAGCGATTAAATACTTGATCCAGTAAAAAAAAAAAATTGTCAGTGACATAAAAGCTAAAGAAGTCTTAGAAAGGATAATATGTACATATCTCTCCACTCTATGTCATGCTAATTTCTTGAATGAAAAATTTATCCAAAGCACATAAGCTATTTTTCAGTTCAGCCATTATAGTAGGATTTAAAGAGTTAACAATAAGATCTCTTATCCCTGCAGCAGTTTATTCTGGCTCCAGGAGGGTCAAAGCCGTAATTATTTTCCATGGGGAAATTCTCCTGCTATTAACCCCCATTATATTTTATGCAGCACAGTTAATGCAAACAGACTGTAGTGTTGTATAACCAAAGCATAACTCATTAAATGAGTAAAAAATTTAAGAAAGACTAGTGATGTAAAGCAATCCTTTAACTTTTCCAACATGTAGAGAACAGAGGTCCAGAGGGTCAGCAGAAGTGGAAAGTGTTTGCCCTTCAGGGACTGCATGATTTCATCAGGAGCTCAGGCTGGCCAGCTGTGATCCTGCACCTCTGTCCCCTGTGACAAGTTTCCCTAGCAGTGTAAGGAAGTGAGATACATACATAGGTGTGCCTGCTGTGGCAGACTTTGCCATTTATGTAACATCAGCTACTGAAGGCTCACAGTAATATTTATGCAAGTCTATAAAAAAAAGAAAAAAATTCTCAATGCATAATCACTGTTTTTATCTACAAAATAATTGGTTTGAGTGTTTGTGTTAATGAATGAATTTCTCCGAGTATGAAGATGTTAAGTGTTAAATAATGCTGAGAGTGTTTTGTAAATGGATTTATTTTTTATTGCAAGAGTTCTGTGAGTGAACAATGATCTTTTAGATTACAAATGTTCTTTTAACAGTGACTGTATTATACAGATCTGTAGTTGGGTAGATAAACTAAAATATATGCAATTACCATATGTCTAACTTGAAATAATAGTTTGATTTTGATTTGCCAAATTGTTTTGGCTATGTGAATGAACCAATGTATTTAAACCCATAAATAGAATAAAGAGATCTAAATATGCCCTAAGCTTATAGATTGGGGGGATTCCTGTTGTGGAGAACATGTACATTTAAATAATAACATATATTTTGGGGCAACATTCAGTTCTGAATACTGTAAAATGTATCTATCAGACCAGTGGTTTTTAAGTATATAATGTGATATCACATTAATAAGTAGTATGACTTGAAAACAGAAATCTCAGGCAAATTATTACTTAAGTCTGCCACAAAATGCAAGCTGACTAAGGAGTATTTAACAAAGAAACAAAATTTAAAATGAAATATTAAAGTGCCTCTGAACTTTAGGATACCAAACTTCCAGCTCTTCAAGGAGATGGTCATAAGGAGACTGCCCTCGGGCACAATGGAGTGGAACAGACCTGGCAGATCTTTAAAGAAGTCTTCCATAGACTTAAGATCTGACAAACCCCAGAAGCAAGAAATCAAGCAAGGAAGGCAAGAGTCTGGAATGGCTGAGTGGGGACCTGCTCATCCAACTTAGGGGAAAGAAGCAACTTTGCAGGCAGTGGAAACAAAGACAGGTAATCTGGGAACAGTATGGAGAAGTTTGATTCAGTAGGATTATGGTGAGGAAGGCCATGTCAAGACTGAAACTGAACTCGGCAAGGCACACAAAGGAAACGAGGAAGGGGTTCTGCAGGTATGTTAACCTAAAAAGAAAGGTCAGAGAAGGTGTAATCCCCTGATAAACAATGCTGGAAGACTGGTAACAACAGACGAGGAGGAGGCTGAGATACTCAACCATTTTTTTCCTCAGTCTTAAATGGCAACCTCTCTTCCCACATGTCTTAAGTGGATAGACAGCAGGATGGGGAATGGGGATGCAAAGTTCTCCCCACTGGAAGTAAAGATCATCTTCATGACCACCTGAGAAATCTGAATGTACATAAGCCTATACTACCCAATAAGATGCATCCCAGAGTCCTGATGCAATTGCCTGAGGTAGTTGCCAAGCCACTCTCCATGATATTTAAAAAGTCATGGCAGTCTAGAGAAGTCCCAGGGGACTGAAAAACAGGAAACATTTTACCCATCTCTAAAAAGGGTAGAAAGGAGTGTTCTGGGAACTACCAACCCAGGCCTCATCTCTGCCTGGGAATATCACGGAACAAGATCCTCTTGAAAGCTGTACTAATGCACATGGAGGACAGAGAGGTGATTCAGGACAGCCAGGAAGCTGATTCGGGACAGCCAGCATGTCTTCATCACGGGTAACTCCTGCCTGGCCAATCTAGTGGCCTTCTGTGGTGGAGTGATTACTTGAGTGGACAAGGGAAGGACTACAGTTAGGTTCATTGAATTTCATGCTATTTTTCTTCAACATGAGCAGATGTAACTGGTAAAAATACTTTGACAAACACTTCTGAATTTGCAGATATTTGTGATTGATGAACATAACTGCCTTGCGAAGGGAGAGACATTCAGGTCAACTCAGTGCTACGTACAGTGGTAAGATTTTTTTTTTTACCTTTACATCTGAATCTGCAGGAAGAGTCCAAGGGCTTTTTCCTGCTACTTTGATTTTAAACATTTAGAAGTATATGCTGTAGATAAAATAGACTGTGTAAAAGGGCAGATGGGTCGGCTGCTTTCCAAATAAAGCCTTGGCCAAAAAGTATCTTGGTTTTAAGCTGTAAAGAGTATACTTTGTAACAGAATTTCATGGCCTTTTTAAAATTTATTTTTCTTACTGTAATTCACTTCACCAGCTTTATTAGCACAAATGGGGCTTTTACTGTATTGTTATGTGTCATTCTGTACAGTGCAACACAGGTACCAGAAGCTTAAAAGACAGACAAGTGAAATGCTAAAATGTTTTGAGCTAATCAATACAGTAATTGCAATACACTTTTTTTTTTCTGGCCCATTTTATATTTATGAAAGTTATTTTTAGCTCTAATAAGTCATTTGTGTTTTTTGACACTGCTAGTGAGAAAACACAGTAACTCAAAGAGGGCAGTGACCCTCTTCTGCAAAATACTTCAAAATTTGTTACATTTATCCCACATGCTTTGCTAGACAGAAAATTAATATCCATCCATTTCATAACAGACTGTACTAGGTGTTTGCACTTGACATGATCAGAGGCAACATACTTGTAGTCCTTCACTTGTCTGCCAAAAGGCCTATATGAAGATTAAGCAGTGAAGGTTACTAGTTCAGACCATGTAGTGCACAAAGTTTAATTTAATTCACAGCAGGCTCAGCAGAAACATAGTATTTGGTGTACCAACTGCATGACAGAGAACTCCTCCTCCAAAAGGGCCATTTAAGCTGTAAAAAAATATGAAACAACAATCAAAATCCTGAGTTGTTTATTCTCATCAAAAAGATGAACACAAAAAAATGTATAGAAACCATAATCACTAGATGCTTAGTAGCATTCTGACATATCTAATTATTTGTAGTTTACTCCAAAGAATTGTGACAAATATGGAACATTTTGACTTCTGTCACAGTTCGACACTCACACCAAGGCAGAAAAAGAGTAAGCTGGTTCAATACTTTCACCACAAAGTACTGAATTTTACTTGGGTACTGTGTAGAACTGGAGAGGTGGGTAAGCACTCTCCTAGTCTAGCTGCCTGAGATGGAGAGATGTGTGTGTGACTGTCTTTTCCAGGTACATTACATTATCTCTTCATGCAGTGCTTCATTTCTTCTAAATTCAAATCCTAGCTAGGCAAAATAATATATTCGCTATGGAAAATGAAGCATCACCAACCAGATGCAAATCTGTTACTTGTGTACTTCTTTGATCAGAAATTGGGCCAGAAACATTGAGATGGTGTGGTTTAGTATAATACTTTAGCAAAATGCCAAGTATAAACAAACCAATAAGGCTCCCTTCTGCTGCCAAGCAAAGGGAGAAGAAAAAAACCTCCAAAACTTAAATTTAACTGGTTTATAGAAAGAGGGAAAATTAAAAGTAAAACTACAATATAACACATATATAAAAAGGTAAAAAGAAACAATAACTCCACACCAAGTCGCCTACCCAATAATACAGATGCCACCACCCTAGCCACAAAACACCCCAAAAGACACTTCCAAAGAGACACCCAGCAAGGAAAATGGAGAGAATAACAATAAAGTATTTGCTTCCCCAAACTAAAACAAAATGCAACATAGCAGCAAGGCCTAGTTCAGCAGAACAGCAGAAGCATGTCCTGTTGCTACCTCAGCCATAATGGAAACTGAGCTAAGCACCTCCCTACACTGTATTTATACTGAGATGATATTGGAATATGGTATGGAATACCATTAGCCAGCAGCAGTCAGCATCAGCTGGCCTGACCCAGCTCGAGTCAGTTGATAATCCAAGGCCTGCTCTAAAAACTAAAGCCTAAATTGGGGCCTACTTAAACCCAGGATGTGGTGTTTATCTTGGAGTATGCACTTAATGTTTTTCTGTTGAATCACAGAGCACTGGACATGCTGATATACAGGTTTTAGTAGAAATGCAACACTGATGTCTAGTTGCTACACTGCCTACTTGAATTCTTAAAATAACTGTGATCATTAATTACTAGATTTCCTTGCTTTGTGCATAGCAGGATGAATTATACCTGCAGTGGGTAGTACCTATTGTTCAAGATTACAAATTATCCATGTTGCACAGTGTGCAAGAACAATCTTAGTTTTCAGCAAGATAAAGTGGCACACAGCAACTATGGACGATGAATTACAGTTTTTTATGAATTTGCTGTTTAAGCAAGTTGCAGGCAGCTTTTTTATAGCAAGTTTTAAGCACACACTACAGAATGGGGGCCTGGGGCTTGGCACCAAGCTGAGTAGGGCAGTGGGTAAAGAACTTACATTAATGAAGCATCTTGATTTCGGATGTACTGTTTCTATCCAAGTCATGATTCCTCCAGCTGTCTGAAATGAACGACTTGGCTTATGTGTCCTGTAAAGGTGATCTCAGTTTACTTAATGTGTTGGTAGACTCAAACTCCCACAGAATACTGTTGCAGCAGCCTTCTTTACAAATGAAGCAGCAGTACTTCTCTCCCCTTATTCTTTGTTAAAGCAGCTGGAAGTCTAATGCATTAATTCAACAATCAAAAAATTGAGACTACCACCCCAGTCAGATGGGAGAAAAATGTACATGTCCCATCAATGTCTCCATCTGCCTGCTGTCAAGAGGGCACTTCTCACCTCCGTGGCTGAAGCTGTGCTGTTAACTCAGCTGTCTTGGCTTGAGTCCAAGACCGAAGAGGACAGCGAAGAAGAGAAAAAAGCAGCCTACTTCCCCAGCCAGGTATATAGAGTACCCTACTAAGATGAAGAAAGCACAACTTTCAGACTCTCCAGTGGCCATTTTGCTTTAAACTTTCTTCAGGCAGAGATAAAGAGTTATTGTGCATTATTTTTTTTCTTCCATGGGACATGCTCTAAACACTGTATATATATGGCCAGACTTTGCAAACGCAGATTTGGGCAGGGCTCTCCCCACGTGGGTGTGCCCTTCCAGCCTGTGCAGTGGATTTTTTAGGTGAGGCTCAGTGT
>JAWWLZ010000094.1:49991818-50003006 GCA_035041345.1 Poliocrania exsul
GGCTTGAACTGCCAGGGGACGGTCCCACTGAGACTCCAACTCAGGTCCTTGGGATTCAGAGTCCAGAGTTCTATCCATTACACCACGGGACCACCCTGGTATGTGACTGATAGAAATATTTTTATTAGATTTTTCATCATAATTTCTAAAGGCATTTGATGTATCTATCATATATATGAATTAAATTACATGTTCTACACAGCACATTTGCCAATAAAATAAACATTTTAGGCCCAGTCAATCATCCTCAAGATAGAATGGTACATTTTCAGGAATTGCTGACAAAACCACTAAAACCCAAGTAAATATGGTTTGACACAAAAATGATCTAGCAGAAAACCATGGAAATTCTGTAACTTCGTCTATTTGTTCACAATTATTTTGTCTTCCAAGGCACATACACTCTTTAATTATCCAATCGCACACCATGTTTCCCAGTAACAGTCTTAATTCTGTCTTTTCTGACTTTTGAGTGTGAGTTGTCATCACCAGTAAGAACTATTAATAGGTTTCTGATGTAAATACATAAAACACAGAAACAGGTTGCACAGTATGAAAAAATGCAGGTATTGACGGTTTGTGTTTAAGGTACTATGGGTGGAGACCTTGGAAGGGTTTATAAAGCTGGCTTCTGTCTTTTCACCACTGTCCTTAGTGAAATAACTCCAACTGAAGTATTGCTGAGGTTATGTCATATACATGTGTGTGTGTAGATAACTGAAGAAACGTAAGAAAGGTCTTTCATGATCCTTCATTCTTTCTATTTAAAAATCATTTGGTGCAATTACTCATTTAATCTAGTCACCCAGAATGAGGTCTTAAACCTTTTTTAAGCCAGAAAAGATACATAAATACATGTTTGGACACATAAATAGTAGTCTGACAGCTATGAAATGTCAACATGTCTTTAGCTTCAAAGGACAGCTGGAATTTCTACTGAAATCTGCCACCTAAAAATGGAAGCTTCCATAGAATTTATCAAATTATTTAATCTGAATTCTAACAAAACCAAGCATATTAATATATTTTGCACCCATCAGATGCTTAATCGCCAAAGTACTTAATTTGATTAGCATGAGTAGGTCCCTCCCATTAGTATCTTCTTCAGATAAATCACATTATTCGTCTTACTTAATTTTCAACCTTCTCAGTATTAGCTCCAGTATTTCATGTTTCATTCATGTTTACTAGAGCTGTTTTGTAAACCATGGAGACATACCTCATTTTCCCACCATTTTTACAAGTATTTACCCCATCCTCATATCCTGGGGTTCAAAAATACCTCAAGGGGTTTCAGTCAGAAGAAATACTGTAGGATTGACATCCTCACCTTTTTTCATTGCCATCACATGGGAAGATAAACACGTCTCATGCTGAAATTAATCAAATTCAGCAATCTTTTGACAGTGATGCTCTAGCACCTTCTTTCACTGCTTCATCAATCACAAATAAATCATGATGGCTGGTGAGGCACTGAAGGATTGACATGGCAGTGTGTCAATATCTGTAACTGAGATATTGTTGTCAGCTGGTAAATTATTAGCAGAGGGAATTGTTGACTGAGCATCAATTCCCCAGAAGTTTGGAACCATTAGGGCACATCAGTTTTAAAGGCCGTTGTCCTCGGAAGACTGTAACAACAGCTTAAACTTACCTAGGGTTTGTTTGTGCTGGGCTATCCATATCTATGTCCAGGTTTGGATCGTAGTCATTGTTAGGCTGTCTCTCAGCACGCAGCTGGGTAACCGTCACTGAATAGACAAGTTACTAATGCAGTTCCCCAGGGAACCTATGGCCCTAGGACAGGTCACATTTTTTAATCAATGACTTGGAAAAAACCAAAGTCATTACAGATAACATTTCCAATAGTCACAAAGACTGATGGAAGGCCAAATAAGAGAACAGGTCCTTAACCCTATGTAATTTTAATGCCTGGAAGCTAGGCACAGACAGCACATTTAATAAAGCTAAATGTAAAATCACACAATGTCCAAGTGATGATTGATGACTGATCTCCTCTGTGCCCATTAGCACCCCAGTGTGATTACTTGCTGTCATTTTTGGCTTTCAAACAACAGCCAGTATTGATTCATATGCATTCAAAATGTTGTGGAGGCTATGATTGACAGAAAACAGGTTTTCTAAGTCCTATAGATTCACTGAGTGGAAAGGCTTTATTGCTGAACTGGAATACAAGGCTACTCAGCTAGAAGGAGTTCAAGGAGGGATTAATGGGTTGTATTAAGGTCACATTGGGAGCCATCAGTGCCAGGCCACTCAATTAAGATGTGAAATGATCAGTTATTCAAAGCAAGGCTGATTATATATAATTACCCCATAGTTTTAGTTTCCTTAACCTGTTGATGCTGGGAGTATACAATTTGAGACACCCTTGCCTTGTGGTCATGTCACACTGTTTGCCAGACACAAAGCACAGCAGAACAATTTGGCAGTAGAATAAGTAGAGGTTGTATGGCTGTTCTATTTCTAATATCTGTAATTGAATATTTACTATGAATTTCAGAAATGAACACCTGAATTTTCTCTCAGCTTTGCATGATGTACACTAACGACATTTCCATGGTATCTGCTGAATGCTGTCCGGATGCTCAGACATCCAGTTTCTTGGACTGTGGTGATAGATACTTTGACATACCTAACATCATAAAACATGGTTTTGGCACTTCTAGCCAGGATAATGAGGTGATTCAATAGCCAGCAAAGTAAGGAAATGCATTTTCACATTTTGGAAGAGATCCGTATGAGAAGAAAAATCTACTAGTGACATTCACCAATGAATTGAGGCTTTACTGGCAGTATGATAGTTGAAATTATTCCTACGTCTTCTGGCAATCAAGTAATAGATCTAAACACAAAGAACAGGTGTGCAATATCTAGAGAAGTACGGTTTGGATAACAATAATTGAGCAAGAGTTCCAAAAGCCAAAGAGAAGCATTAATAATGAAAAACTTGACCTATTTTTATAAACTGTTACCTGTCAATCCACTTTAAGTAAACACAGAGAAGGCTCATGAGCAACTTGATTGTACTGTGTAAGTACTCAGATGTACCACAGCAACAGGATCATAGACAGTTTGTCAGATCATCAGACAAATATATGACAAGATGAAATAGCCGGAAGCTGAAGTGAGGCAGTTCAAATTGGTAACAAAATGTTATCATTGCTTTACATGAGACATTATTAATTTAGCAATGATTGCAAGGTTTGGATTGTGATATGATCTATTAGTGGCAACTTTCAATTAAAGCTTCAGTGTTTTTCAGGCAGAGGCACTGTATGGAATTTGTTTATTTAGTAATACAGTCTGGGCTGTAGAAGTCAAGCTACATACCCACAGGTTGTTCCATTCTGGCTTGATAACTAAGCTTCTATAACATAGTCTTTTTTTAGTTTCCATAAACAGGAGAAAGAACAATTTTTTTTCTGTGTAGAAAATACAAATTCCAAATCTTATAACACATCACTAAAAACTAGCTGTATTTCTACTGCTGAATCTTAATGGTTCCTGAAGAATATGGGGTCTGCAAATGCTTTAAATTTATAGGGGATGATGTTGATTAGTTTGTTTATTTTTCCTGAGTGAAAATGTTTCTCTTCCTGCAGAGTACCTCAGGGTTAGCTAAGAAAACTGACATTTCTCCTTATCAGAAAACACAAGTCCATTGTGGACAACCATGCTCTGTATCCTTTCCATCAGGCTTTATTTCTCTGCTCCACTACCTTGATTTTAATGAAACCTGTCCTTGTGCTTGTATTCGTTTTGAATTAGCTATTCTTCACCCAGTCAGATTGACTGACATTTTTATCTCATGACTGCCCAAGTATGGAACAAACTTCTTTCACAACCATCTATACTACTTACAAATTGTTTTCTGTTTTATTTCCATCTATTCTTGTAAACACTGAGGCACAAGAGACTGAATTTTTCAAACTTTACCATAATTTTACTTAAGAAAACTCTACTGAATTCCATGGTTGTGTCTTCAAAGTAAAGATCTCTCTTTTTCATTTTACTGCTTCAACTGCTTATGCAAAGCAGGATCCCCTTTGGACTAAGTTGCTAAAACATATTGGAGAATTGTTCTGCTTTGGTTTTTATCATTGCCTGTTATTATTTTGGGGAAAATACTCATAATCATTAAATCACGTGAAGTGTACTACTCATTTTTACTTGATTTAATCAAATTCACAATATGCATTGTGGGTTATTTACAACTCTATTAAAATATTATGGAAATATAGTGCATTTAAATATGTGGCAACCAGTGACAGGACTTTGATTTCTAATAATTTTACAACTGGAGTTTTGTTATGGTATTAAGTACTGCCTCCACTTATATTTCATATTAGAATGGTTAAGCTAAGACCTATAAGAGTTAATCAGCATTTAAGAATGAGGATCAGAAATTTTAGCGTAAATTCACTTCTCACAATTAGACTTAGTACACTTTATTTTCTAGTTCTTCTGTCTTTGGTAACTTCTATTACTCTATCAGAACTGCAATGTTTTTCACATCCTTCTACTGTGATATATTTTACATCCAATAACTCTCTGGAGACACAGGGCTGGAGGGAACCTCAAGATATCATTAAGTCTATTACTGCTTTGCTCCAGAAAGAGCAATTATACCAGTGTCATTTCTGACAGGTATTTCACTAGTTGTTTTTTAAGGACTTTAAAATATGGAGATTCCACCAATTCTCTAAGCAATTTATTCCAGTGCTTCACTCTCCTACCAATTAAGTTGTAGTTTATACCCATTACTTCTAGGCTTAGGGCATGAAGAACGGATTATTCCCTGTCTTTGCCACCACCTTTTATGTATTTGAAGACTATTTTGTTCCTGTAGTCCTTTCCTTTCCAGGTTAAATAACCCAATTCATTCCATCATTTTTCATAGGTCACATTTTTAGACTCCTGAACATTCTCATTTTTCTCTACTGAATTCTTTCCAACTGGTCCACATATAATTGGAAAATTGCTCTGAGTGAAGCCTTTAAATGCTGAATCAATCGGAAGAATTTCTTCATCTCTTGCAAGCTACACTTGAGGTCATAAATTCCATTTGATCCCAAAGAGCTCTGGATTTTTTTTTCATCAATATGACATTGTTGAATCATGTTGAGCCTATCTACAGTATGGTCAGTTTTAACCCTTATGATCTTTCCTGTAGAGCTGCTCTTTAAATTATTTTTATCCATCCTGTCTACAAAACACACCACTCCAGCCTAATGTGTGTGTCTCCATTGAATAATATCTGATTATTTTCAGATTCTATCTCCAATTTGTCAAGATTGTTACACCATTTTCAGTATATTCATCCTCTGCTTGACACCGTCCGCAAATTTAATAATCATTCTCTGTACTCCATTATCCCATTTATTAATGAAACAACTAAACAGCATATGGATTAGAAATAGGTGCTACTCTATGAATCCTTCTATTTGGATGGTAACCATTGGCAAATACTCTTTCAATATTGTTTTCAAACCAGATCTAGATTCATACAAGTTGCCATGTTTCTTTAGCTAGCATATAACATTGTCATTGAAGAATACCAAAGGTCTTTCCAAAATCAAAGTACAATATGTGTGCCTGCCCTTGACCCCCATGCTGTCTTCCCACCACTTAAGGAAATTCATCCAGTATCTTACAGAACATATCACATGTAATTGGTGCAAAACAAAGTGCAAAGCCTGACAGAGTGAAATCTTTGCAATGGATTGTGATTCCCAAACTGTGATTCTCTTTCCACAGAGGAGTTGCCTATCCATAGAATTTGGGTTTAATTTCTGTAGACTGCATGGTGTCTTGGGAATCCAGATCGTTTTACATGCCTCAATGAATAGCAGAGTTGTTTGAGCTGCAAAGGTTTTAAATTCTGTAAAATGAAAAAAAAAATTTTTTAATTGGGAAGGAAAAGGGAAATAGATAGCAAAGCAATATATAGCAGATGGTTTAAAATGTAAAAAACTGGTAAGAGAAGCTTAAGGTGAGAGAAGGCTCTGTGGATAGCAGAACTGAGTCAGATAAAAAGTTGTGCCTGAATTCTATTTTGATAGAAGTGAAAGAAGTGAAAATGCTAACAATGGTACAAGCTTCTTGCCCAACAGAGACGGTAGATTTATTCACAATAAATCAGGAGTAGAAGTGCTTATGAAACATTTCCATGCTGTATTTGAAATGAAGACAGATTACAAAAGGACGAATCTCACATGATGAAGTATTTTTTAGTCTATTTACGACAAAGGACATTAAACAGCTGCTGCATTTAATAATTTTTAAATTATCAAGCTGGGGAAACTTGTATCTAATTCTTAGAAGCACCATTTGAGGAACTTTCGGGTTCACTTCACACTTACTAAATCCTGGGCTTCCTGGGAAATTCTGGAAGTTTGAAAGAATGATAGTGTCATTCTAAGGGTCCAAGGGGGCAGGATAAATTCAGGAGAGAAAGATCTACTAGAGAACCAACATATGGTTTTAATAGATAAAGTTTCATAATGTAACAGATTAGCAACAAATTTATCAAAATTGCTTTAAAAATATAGAAAAACTTGAATTTTTGCCCAGTTAAAACAGATGGCAGGAATGACAGTGTTTCCAGACTCCAGCTTCAAGTTTTGAAGCAGGCTCAAAATGAGTTAAAACAAAAAAGTAATTGAGCTGTCTGACATATTCTTTTGTAAACAATTATTCATACCAAACAACTATTCATACCAAACAACTTGTCACAGCTCCATGGTTGTATCATGTATAGACTAGGAGTAGTCCGTATGCAATTGGCAGCAGTTACAATACTTTACCAAATAAGAGAAAATGCATATCCTCCTGCACATCCTATGTTTGGTTACGTATGGTATTCTTATGTTTATGCTTTTGTGAATTTCATTCAGCACCTGCCTTCAAGATAATATGCTCTACATATGCAATTATTTTGTATTATTATCAGATTTTTGCTCCTACCTGTATGGAGATATGCAAATTTAAAATTTGTCTATTATTGTTTGAAAAGCCTGATTACACCAGTGCCCAAATGGTTTGCATGACAAAAGCTGATGGGCCAGTGGTCCTTGGTCTCAGAAAATCCACTGAAATGCTTCAAACCAAGACTAGAGACATCAAAAGTGACCATTGGTCATCAGCTTTGATAGTCTAAGATACTCAGCTTGCTAACCTTTGAGTTCAGCTGGAAATAGACTAGAAGTAGACATTAGGAGTTAAAGCAAAACCCAAGGCAAATTACTTTCAGAAACAAACATAAACAACTCAGGAACTCAAAGCCAACTATTTGTCATTCAACTATTGACACAATAGTTTTAGTTGACAGATTTTGCGTATTTAGTGTGTGACAGATATCTTTACTTGTCATCAATATTTATATGTATTTTTAAATCCATATATTATGTCTCTTTTGGCTCTTTTATCCCTCAAAACCCAGGTCACAAGTATCTATCATCTCACATTTTTACAAAAATGTATCCTTGGAGGATTCAGTGAGAGACTGCAACTCATCTCACCCAGAGGCATGTCTAGGGCATGGATTTATCTAGTCCTAAAGTGAGCATCTAAACTAGCTAGATCTGATGTCTTAAACCTCATATATCTTTCTCTTTACCATAAAGAAATAGGTAGCCCACCAGTTGTCAGTGTCTTCATTTTACACATCTGAAAGGAGAACAAAAAAGTCTAAAACATATACTACAATAAAGTAGGAATCACCTTTGTGATTTCATTTTGTCTCCATTTCCCCATTTCAAAAAATTTCAACACATATAAACAATGCATTAGTTTTCTAGATCTGTTTATCAGGAGTTTCCTCACAATATCATTCAATTATTTTAAAGGTCTGAAGTTTGGGTCAGCGTATTAGTGTCCTTTCCCAAATCCCAAACTTTAAACACTTGTTTACTAACCCCAGCAAGAATCTCTAGACTCCTGCATAAATATATCAAATTAGTTGCAAAGATTGCAGTTTCAAGGCAAAGTGGGTCAACATTCATGCATTTTGCAGCTTTCTACAAAAGATCAACTGTAACTTCTCTGCACTGACATCTAAACCATTTTTGGCTCCATTCCATGTTCTATTTTAAGTCTCATTGTCCTCACAGTCATAAATGAAGGACATAATACTTTGTTTCACTTGTAAATGTCAAGATGTGTAGCATTATCATCTATGTTACCAGTAGCCCTAATAACATCACAGACTAGACTGCTCTGTCTTCATCAAAGGCTATGCATCAGTTGAGATACAGTGCTGATGATAACCTGAGTCAGCTATCAGGGAAAAGGGCTCTGTAATATGTAGGTCACTAGCAGGGTTCTTTTCAGCAAACACCTGCAAATTGCACTTCTCCAGGAAAAAAATCTTATTGTTGGCAGAAAGACTTAAAAGAGACCTGCAGAGAAGACACATGAATGTACTCATATCCTCATTCCCTAAGCGTGCATGCAAGAAGCTCTTGGTAGTTTTTGGAGTATCTGTATAACCCCTCTCCTCCCACAATTTTGGTTTGTTTTTGCATAGGTTTTTTTCAGACTGTTTCCAAGCCATGCTTTTGGTCTACCTATTAAAGTGATATAAACATGTTAATATCTATTCCAGCAACAAAGGATACTAAATAAAAAGACCTATGGCTGAGCTCCAAGCTTAGATATACAGACAATAAATTCCTGCTTATTAGCAGAGTAAAGCACTCTGCTATTATCCTCAGTTAACATTTGTCCTATACAGATATATATGTTGGAGGGAGGAGTGCTCTGAGTGACCAGCTAGGTTCACCAGCCCTACAAATACAGGTATTCCTCATTGTCTGCAGAGTAATGATTTAATCTCCAATTTTTAGATTTTTTTTTTTAATTAGACTAATTTTCAGGCTAATCTGCAATTAACTGACATTTTTTCTCTTTCCTGTAATTTATGAAAAATAGCTCCAAAGTATTGCTTAACACTGAAATCTAATTAGCTCACTGTGCAACACATATAACTAGTACATTTAAATAATGCATCCCACTTCTGTATGCCTACTGTGGCTGCTGCCTTGGCAATTTTCCTATCCATTCTTCTTATTTCAGGGAAGATGCATTTAGAGCACCCACACATTTATATGTGCTGAAGTTATACACTTTAGTATAAATTAATGCCTATTAAATTATTTTTGTGTATTAATAGAACCTCTGCTGCTGGAATCCCCTTGCTCTGCTTTTTTCATAAGCAGATAAATAAAAGAAATATCTTGAGCTACCATGCACCATCTGGATAAATGTCAGCTGTATCCCTACCTAGAGGGTTTGGCGTTTATTTCTCAAGAGGACAGGTGTTGGTTTTGCTTTCCTTGCCTACAGTTTGCACAGCTGAATAATTTAAAAAGGACTCAGTGCTGAAAGATAAAATGAAGATGGAGTATATTGTTTCTGGCTAAAATCCCCAGGGCTGTAGGTGGCATTTTCTGCTAATACAGCTTGCAGTAGTATTGCTAACAAAACCAGAGATTTGAATCATCATAATTAAGGCTGTGTCAAATGGGATTTTTCTTTGAAAAAGAATACATACATAAATAATACTAAGCACATGTGCAAACAGTATATATTTAACCTATATATCAGTTATATCCCTAAAAGCATGGTTGTTCAGTGAGTTCACCAAAATATCTGTGTCTAAATACCAGACTAAAGCTGCAACTAAAGAAATGTTCTAAGAAAAACATTCTGTGCAAAAATTTATTGCCTTTGAAAAATACAATATTTCCCCATAATTAGTAAGCCAGCGAAAGATATTAAACCTCAAATTCTCTTCCCATCATTACAATCAGAGTTGTGTAGTAGGACTGACATCGACGAAATTCCATTACAATAGATGCAGTGTAAGCACACAATACCAGGCTTTGTTGAAATCAAAGGGTTTGCAGCATAAATAAGGGAAACAGAAGTTTGGAAAGGTCAAACTGAAAAGGAATTTGCCCATGGCCACACATAATTAAGTGTTAAAGCTATAAATTTACTCAGGATGCCTGGACTAGCTAAGTGATATGCTGTCTGCTTGTGTGACAGTGTAGAGGAAGGTGTACCTTTTGAAGAAATGCCATGATTCTGCACCATGTGCTAACCTCTGAATTTGTCTGGTGGGTGTTTGCTCTCAATTTTGTGTGCATCTCAACCCTGATCTTTTTCTGTGCAAAATTCAATCTTGGGCAAAATGAGCTGCATGTGTGCAGCTGCACACTGCTGTTCTTCAGCCTGCACCTTCCTGAAGTATATGTAGTGCTTTATTAACAGTGACAGTATTTTGTAATTGCATATTCAGATAAATTCTGCATCAGGTCAAAATGGTTTATTTAAGATCAATCTCCAATTGATTTGCCTGTACAGCCAAGGCATCTGCATATCTCCTCAAACACTGAGATGAGAACACGCTGAGCAGCATGGTGAAGCATCCCTGAAGAGCCAGTAGTTAGAGAAGGGTCAAGGTGAGGGTCAATACAATACCCACTGTAGCAGCAGAGAAGTCATCAGTTTGAATTTATTCTCATCTGAGGGACAACCTCATTTGCTCTTATATATTGAGGGAGGACAGAAAAAGGGAAGAAAGAAGGAATAGCTAGAAATGATAAAAAGGTTAGGGAAAATAGACCTATGGAAAGAGGGAAGATGCAGACAGACCTGTGTAAGAAATGTAGGAAAGAAATCCCTCAAAAAGCAATATATTCTTCAGCAGTGTCAAGCACTGTTGCTCTTCTGTCATAGCTGCTTTCCTGCCTTCAAATTCCAAAGGCATGGCTCCTGCTGAGTCTTGAAGAGTCCTCAGGAAACCATCTACATCACCCCTCTACCTGAACAAAGATCAGCTCTACCTGAACAAAGATCAGCTACCTCTGTGTCATTCCTGACAGATGTTTATCAACCCTGCCTTTAACAGTGTCCCCAGATAGAGACTGCACATCATTTTCTGATGTCCTGCTCTAAACCTTAACAAATTGTTTTCAGTCTCTAACTCATTGGTTTCAAACTTTTTAATGCGAAAATACCTTCAAACATTTCTGATTGCAGCTGCAGGATCTAGTCAAATAAAACATTGATTTTCTCAATTACTTGTTGTCCTAGTTTAGCAGGTGGGACCAGTTGGCACTGTGTGGGGGTGATCAAGGCTGTGTATTCTACCCCCTCT
>JAWWLZ010000094.1:50007049-50018105 GCA_035041345.1 Poliocrania exsul
AAAAAACCAACCAAACAAATAAACAAACAAACCAAAAAACCAAATACATTCCTTATTGGGTTGACAGATCTGTTTGTTACATATTATTTAAAATTCTGGAAAAGGATACACATTGTTCATCCCTCCTATCTTGTGTAACTTTCTTTGCTCTGTATCCTCTGTACAGTGCAGACAGCTGCACAAGAGTCAGCTGGGGGAGGGAAAGGAGGTCAGCTCCATAAATTTTTCCTTTCACCTGTTAAACCCTCACTTAGCCCTTCAGTCACTGGAGCACACTGAATGCAGGAAGCTGAGTAAGAAGGGTGCAAAGTTCATAGATATGTTTATATATGTTTTTATTGCCAATAAAGGCTGTCCCATTGATAAGGAAGTTAATGATTATGTTATAAAGTTTGGGGTGCCTAACTGCCTGCTAGACTAAACAGTGAGCTCTAAAAGGAGTTTATAATGTACTATATGAGTAAAACCATTACTTTAAATTAAGAGACCAGGATGTCAATAAGCTCTCTTCTCAGTGTACATGTAATACTGTCAGATTGCAGAAGGCTTAGTTACATCAGGTATTTTGACCTTCAATTCATTCAATAAGGATTTTATGCCAGATGGTTAGATAATATGCTTGGCATGCTCTGGCTCATGTGCTCTTTTCCATTTTAACAGTTTATTTTGTACTTGCAGTTCTATTATTCTAAGTATTCTTTTAATGCCTAGATTGTCTTCTTACTGTCCATTATCGATTTCTGCCATTTATTCCTAATATTTTCAACAAAATTATTTCTATCCTTCACAGAAATAGATACTCAGATTTTCTGCTACATAGCACAAGCTAGGAAAACAAATAGATATACTTTATCATATAAAGTAATAAACAACTACATAATTCAGAGATCATTGACTGACTGTCTTTGGAGTATGATGTGCAATTGCTTGAATCTTGTCTCATTAGCAGAACAACAGAGTAAATATACTCCAAAGCTGAAACAGGAACAAAGTCTGTATGTATGATGTCACCACCTCCTCCTACTCTATAGAAGAAAATTATGTAAAATTTGTTTGGATGCAATAATATTTAACACCTGTGTGTTTTTTCTGATAAATTCATTATTTCCTTTGCAGTCAGTTTTAGCAGTGATCTTGTATAGAGCACATAGTCTGTGTTTTCATTTAATTTCCTGCAGACCTTTTTCGTTTGGCTCATTTATCTTTTGTTATCCCTTGAAACTATCTATAGTAATTCAGTTCACTGCAGCTAGACCTCCTGACAGATCCAGAAATAATCAGCTCCAGGCACTGCTGATTCCGAAGTCAGCTAACAAGTATCTCGTGATTCTGATAATTTTATGCTTTTTAGGTTAATGGAGACTTTTGGGCAGCATTCTTTCTCCTTTGTCATGTCAAGGAGCTCCCTCATCATCCTTCCTATCTACTGAAATGCAATGTGAGCAGTGGTGCAAAACCAAATCACACACAGACATAACAAAATAAAACTCTCAGTTGGCTTGTTGTTCCTGGTACTAGTTAATAACTTTCAATATAAAAATATAAAAACTAGTGCAGTAATGTCACAGAGTATTTCAATATGGAATAATTTGTTACTTAAAACATTTTAAAATGTAAGACAAATTCATGTAAATACAATATCTATTCTCCTTAAGGTTAGTTAAACAAGCAAATGGCTCTTAAAAGTCGTATTGTGATTTACAGTTAAATTAGGATACTTAATGCAAGAGATTTGAGCGATTAATTTTTTCCTGACAAAGGCAGTGTCCATAAAAATTTCTCAAGTGAATACAGCTGGTATACAGCTGTGGTAGTCACCATCCAAGCTCTCTATGCTGTCTAGCTGTATGTTACAGGGCTATTCTGGAGTACCATTTTATATAGGGAAGCCCTTTGCCTAGTCATAGGATAAGACATTGTCCTTGAAGATTTTTTTACCTAAGCATAGAGATGGTGCTTTTCTTTTAACACCTGGATGGTATTTCTGTTATACAGGGAATCTAAGTGATAAGTTGACAGCTATCTTTGTTGTGAACTAGAACCAAGACAAAAATCATAGAATCGTGTACTAGTTTGGGTTGGAAGTGATCTTTAAAGGTCATCCGGTCCAAACCCTCTGCAGTGAGCAGGATCATCTTCAACTACATCAGGTTGCTCATTCACATGACCTTGAACATTTCCAGGGATGGAGCATCCACCACCTCTCTGGGCAATTTATTGCAGTGTTTCACCACCCTTGTGAAAACTCCTTCCTTATGTCCAGTCTAAAGCTACTCTACTAGATTACCCCTTGTCCTATCACAACAGAGCCTGCTAATAAGTAAGTTCCCGCCTTTCTTATAGGCCCCCTTTAAATACTGAAAGGCTGCCAAAAGGTCTCCCTGAAGCCTTTTTCCCTGGAGCCCTCTCCAGGATGAGCAACCCCAGCTCTCTCAGCCTTTCCTCATAGGAGAGGTGCTCC
Source organism: Poliocrania exsul (assembly GCA_035041345.1). Classification (NCBI taxonomy): domain Eukaryota; kingdom Metazoa; phylum Chordata; class Aves; order Passeriformes; family Thamnophilidae; genus Poliocrania; species Poliocrania exsul. The sequence goes on from JAWWLZ010000094.1 coordinate 50,009,511, forward strand.
ATCCCTCTGATCATGTTTGTGCCTCTTCTCTGGACTGGCTTTATCAGGTCCCTGTCTTTCCCGTGCTGAGGACTCCACAGCTGGATGCAGCATTCTGGGTTAGGTCTCACTGGAATGGAGTAGAGAGGGAGAATCATCACCCTCAACCTGCAGGCCAAGCTTCTTTTATGTAATCCAGGAAGTGGTTGGCTTTCTGGGCTGTGAGTGCACATTGCCAGTCATGTTTAGTTTTACCTCCACTGATGTCCTCAAGTCCTTCTTGCAGGGCTGCCTTTAATCTGTTCATCATCCCCTAGCCTGGATTGATTCTAGTTGTTGCCCTGACCCAGATTCAGAACCTTGAACTTGCCCTTGTTGAGCCTCCTGATGTCCACATCAGACCACTTCTCAAACTTTTTCAGTTTCCTCTGGATGGCATCTCATCCTTTAGGTGTGTCAGCTGCACCATTTGGTTTGCTGTCATCACCAAACTTGCTGAGAGTATCCTTGATCCTGTAGTCTATATCATTGATAAAGACATTAAATAGCACTAGTCCCAGTACCAGCCTCTGAAGAGCATCACTTGTCACTGACCTCCACCTTGATATTTGAGCTGTTGACCATTACCTTCTGGATGTAATCATTCAGCCAATTAACTGTCCATATCCAATTCATAAACCATTATCAATCTGCAATTTATAGATAAGGATGCTGGGGGTGGACCACGTCCAAGGCCTTACAGAAGCCCAGATAGATATAATCCATAGTCCTCCCCTTGTCCCCTGATGTAGTTACTCAGTCCTAAAAGGCCTCTAGGTTGGTCAGACAGGATTTTCCCTTGATAAAGCCATGGTGGCTGTTCCAAATCACCTCCCTGTCCTCCATGTGCCTTAGAACAGCTTCCAGGAGGATCTGTTCCATGATCTCCTCAGACACAGAGGGGAGCCTCACAGGTCAGTAGTTAGCAGGGTCCTGCTTCCTACCCTCTTTAGAGATGGGTATCATTTTTCTGTTTTTTCAGTCACATGGGACTTCACCTGTCTGCCATGACTTTTCAAATATCATGGAGAGTGGTTTGGCAACTACATCAGACAGATCCCTTAGGACACTGGAATGCACCTTTTCAGGTCTTTCAGATCTATGTATGTAGGATCTATGTAGGTTCCTTTAGGTGGTCTTAAACCTGATATCCCCCTACAGTGGGAGGCACTTTGTTCCCCTAGTTCCTATCTTGCAGTCAATCCACTCAAGGGATATGGGAAGAGAGACTGCCTGTGAAGACTGAGTCAAAAAAGTTTTTGAGGACATCACCTTTCTCCTCATCCTTTGTTATCAGTTTGGCAATATGTTCATCAAGGAGTTGCAACTTCTTTGACATTCGGTTACTGTCTTACATACCTACAGAAGCCCTTACTGCTCTTTGTTTCATATCCCTTAGGAGTGCAGATTCCACCAGCGTATTATCCCTGCAGCTCTGTCTGCCTCCAATCTTGACATCACCCATCAGCTCACTTGCATTGGTGATTATCAGGTCCAGTAACAGATCCCCTCTGGTAGAGCTGTCTATCACCTGGCTTAGGAAGTTCTCCTCCATGTGTTTCAGGAGTCTCCTGGGCTGCCAACAGCTTCATGTGCTGCTGGTCCAGCAGATGTTGGGATGGTTTAAGTCCTCCAGTAGGATGAGAGCTGGTGAGTTTGATGCCTCCTGTAGCTGGAGTAAGAAGCCTTTGCTGTCAATAGGCTCCACTTGATCAGATGGGTTCTAGTAGGTACCAGCCACATGGTTCCTGTTGTTGCCTGTCTCTGATTCTCACCCATAAGCTTTCAGCCTGTCTGAGGCTGTTCTTCAGAAGGAGCCCTTCATGGTTTATTCATTTCTTGGTGTAGAGGGCAATGCTTTTGCCCTTCCTTCCTTGCCTGTCTGTTTTGGACAGCCTGAAGCCATTGATAACTGCACTGCAATTGTAGAATTCATCCTATCAAGTTTCAGTAATGGCAAATGTCTTCGAGGTGTATTACAAAATAAAGCTTACAAAACATGGTTTCAGACAGAAACATTAAGTGCAAACAAAATGTTTCTTTCTGATTTTGACCTTTCAAAATTTGTATAGAATCAATTTTATTCAATGTAATTTTGTCCTGATAATTATCACCAATCATCAAGGGAAGAACCAAATAAATCCACAAGATCTTTTAGGGTTTGGTCTGATAGTTGTTGACATAATTCCTTGCTCTGCATTTCTTCAATACTTCTCTATTTCAACAAGGATAAGTTACTTGTCAACATCTTCAGGAACCCTCATGGACAATCACAACCCTATTTCCATTCTGTGTCAAGGATTTACCATTCATCATCAAATGGTCCACATTGTCCTCTCAGACTTTAAACATGTAATTCCTTCTCTTTTTTTCTTTCATTGTACTTGATAGGAATTTACAAGACATACTGCAGAAACATGAAGTCATTCCCATTCAGATTCCTTCTTAAAAATTTAACCCTCTCATCCAGCTGTATCCATACAGTTTAGACATGTGTTTCTTTGTAGGCCATGTGGGATAATTCCTGTCTTTTTTAGTTTGCTGGGGTAATGCCTCAGAGAATGAAGTGCAGATCCATGTCAGGTTCCCCAAGGTACAGTTTGTAAAGACAAAATGAAAGGAACTATAACTGTATTCCAGCAGCCTTCACTTACTGCACGGAATATTTTGTGGTATCAGATACACTGCTTAATGAATTCAGTACAGCTATAAATTTTCTGTGGAATTCTTTGGGATTTTCCCTGATGCATTAGAGAAATGTGCATGGATTGACTACAACTGTCTGTTCATTAAAATGTTTTGATTCTTTATTTCTGTGTTTTGGACACTGTAAACACATTGTGGCATCAAGTTTAAAATTTTATAACAAAAGAAAATGAAAAGGCTACCTGCTGAACTATGAGAATGTGCAGCCAGGGAAACAAATTATATTCTAGTCCATATCCTCCTGTAAAATAGATGTCATTTAGGAGAAGCCCTTAAAAAGAGATTTCTTAATTGGAAAAACATCCTTTTCAGTCACAAGTGGCTGAGCTGAAGTGTGTCATCAGAATATCAATATGAGCTGAAGCTATTAAAATGTCATGGTTAACCTTTTTAAAAAGCCTAATTTAATTAGAAAATAATAATTAGAGTATTCTTACCAGTAAGAAACACCTGCCTCAAATGAACAACATGTAAACTCTCTATTTCAATGGGCAACACTCTACCGGAAAAAAATCAGTATGAACAATGAAACTGAGTTTGAAAATACTGTTATTCACTTACCAGTTTTGCTATTGGAAATAATTGCTGGACCATGCTGGAGGGCAGGGACAATTTACTTCCTGCTCACATCCAGTAAAATGTTTTTGCATATGTCAGCAGCTCTTATTCATAATATGAAAACAAATCATCAGACCAATCAGTGTTCCTACACAATGTAAGTTTCCTTGCTTTTTCTGAAACCAAGAAGAGCAGAGACCTCATGAACTGAAGGAGAAAGGCAGTGTGGCATCCTATAGGGTATTTCTTCATTTAAACCTGCATGAATCAGAGCCTCACTGTACCTACAATTTTGGAGGTACGTTTTCATCCAGATGAAAATAATTACATCCCATGTCAGGCCTGGAGAGAAGCTTCCTGCTAGTGCAGGGGCTGCTGGAGTAAAAGCAGTCCTATTAAATGGAATGAGATTGCCTGAGGCAAATTGTGGGCCTAGGATAAAACTATGATGACATCCTAACCTGAGTGATATTTTGAGATTAGCTCATGAAACACCTTGGAAAGACTGTTCAACAGGTTCCATACTCAGAAATCAATATCCAAAATAATCTTACTGGATGTGGGACTGGAGAATCACTGCTTATGAAAACTAGCACAGGAGTCTTGCTAGGGAACACTTAGGACCACCAAGTTTAAGAAGACACTATTAAGACATTGAAAACAACTCTAATTCTGTTTAATAGCCAGGCCAGTGGGATCACCAGCCCCAGTCTGTATTGAGATGGTCCCAGGCTACAGTAGTAGTTGATTTACTTGAAAACTGTCCTTTGTCCACATCCATGTTTTTTTTAATTGGAGTGATGCTTGTTTGTAGAGATCTCCTGACTGGAGATCACACACCTAATCATGGTGTCCCTTTCAGTAATGACTATTTTGGCTCCCCATATTCCCTGACAGAGGACCTGGCCTTTATTGTGTACTTTGTGCTTCATACTTGGAAGAAGAGTCATGGGAAGATACATCAAACTCAACCCTTTTCCTCTATGAACTCAATTTCCCAGTTCAAATGCTTCATGGGATTTCATCAGGAGGGAAACTAATCAGAAAATTAACACTGCAGAGATTTGGATCCTGGTCTAAACTTCTACAAAAACAGCTACATCGGCTCTGCTGTGGAGGACAGTGTCATGCATTCCATTATAAAACAAGGAAGGAAGGAAGGACATGGGCTGGGTTGTCCTAATCTAAGCATGGCAGAGTTAAGGGTTTCTCTCTGCCTAAATGTCACTGACCTCCTTTCACACAACATAGCTGATATAGGAATTTTTTCTCTTATTTCTGTATACTTAAAATTCCTTAAGTGTTGCCTGTTCTTGTCAACCAGCTCCTTCTTGTCTTTTTGCCCTTCAGCAGGCTCCATACAACTACTAAATGCTGGCACTACATGGGTTAAAAAATAAAATGCAATCAGATCTTTATAACTCTGGACAGAGACTCATTGTGCATTTCTCCTTCAGGCACAAAAAGATTAATAAAGACCAATATAAAAGATAACCTAACTTACAGCTTTGAGAGTGCACTCAACCTTCCATAAAGTTGAGACATCAAGAAATAAATTGCTCAAATCAGTCTACAGAGGCATGTCAGAAATCATGGCTCTTTTAAGGCATGATTGCATAGTCAGCTCTGTAACAATTGCTACAGATTGTGACTAATTTTGCACTATCTTCATACTGATTTAAAAGTATTATATAAAAGGAATTTAAGTAAAAGAGGCTTTTAATTCTAGCTTGAATTTATATAGCAAAACAATATACTCAAGACTGCCATGGTGGCTGCTATTCCCTTATCTTCCTATGCCACTTGGGAAGACCTTGAATAGCAGTGTTGCCTATCTCCCCGGTTTCACAGTGCAGCTTGGTGGTCATTTACAACCTTGCCAGGTGTACAGGCACTACCCCTCCCCTGCTCTCTGCCAGTCTCCCACCACGGGTAATAATACCAGCAGGGGTTCCTGCAGCCAGCCAGCCTGTGGGAACAGTGGTTTCCTCATTTCATGAAGCTGGGGAGGGACAAGGGTTGACTAGTGAACCTGACTGGCACTTGACCACATTGTCAGGTATCTGAAGTAGCCTCCAGCAACTATAAGCTGCTCTGTGTTGTTCACTTGCCCACTTATTGTTGCTCCAGTTCCATCATTAAATCATAGAATGGCTTGAGTTGGAAGAAATCTTAAAGATCATCTAGCTCCAAGCCCCGCCCCCCCTCCCCACTAGACCATGTTGCCCTGTCCTGAATTTCATTTTATAATGGCATTTTTTAATACCCTGATTTTTAAAGCAGACTCTCATCATATTCACATCTATCTTTAGTGTTTCATAATCTTAATTCTGTTGCCTTGACAGCCATTGTTCTAACTGTAGTCCAGTCTGGATCTAATAATTGAGTTGTATAAAATGGTTGTGTAAAACACAAGCACATTAGACTCCTTCAAAATCCCCAACCACCCAATAATGAAAAGAAAATGCAATTTCATCTTCAAACCTATAGCCTTTGTTACAAGACACTTGTATACCAGGAATGACTCAAGGAGAAGAATAAGTTTGAAAAGGAGCAGAGGATGGCATTCTTGAGAGGTGGAAAGGAAATATGCGAAATGCAACACACATTTATCAGAAGAATAACTGTAGCAGTTGATATGCAGCCAGAAACTGCTGAGGATTACTTGACTGCTCTGGGGCACTGCAAGTTCCCAGGTAGTGGCTGCAGCTGGAGAAGGTGAACTCTCATGCCAGTGACCGTTGCTGTGGCTCTGTAAAGATTTTTAGGAAAATTGCCCTTGTCTACCCACAGCTCAGCTGCCATTGCCGGTTATCACATTACTGCAAAGACACCCTGTCCTGCTGGCTGTGTGCTGGGATATGTGGTCAGACTGCTGAATAGTTCTTTCTGACAAGGGCAAAGATATGTGAATGTCATTATTAACCATAAGCTGGTGTAACAGAGTGATATGAAATACATGTCAATTCAAGATAGATGAAGTGTTGCTCTTAGAGCAAATAAATGAATCAATGCTTCCTAGCTGTGCAAACACAGCCTGAGAGGAGGAACAATTTCTCAGGTGTATCAGTTTAAAAAGCTTCTCTAACTGGCAATGTTTTGAACAACTCCACAGTAAATACCACAATTTGTAGCTCTATCTGAATAAGTTTTGTAGCAGATAATTCAGATTCTTAAAGCAGAGAGCTCAATAATTATATAAAATCCATCTATGAAATCAGAGTACTTGACTATTGCTAGCATTTCCAAGCTCACTAATTTAACACTGTCTTAGTTATGTCTGTGATGTAATACAGTTACAGAAACAGTGACAGACCTTGCACCAGCTGTATGCAACTCTTCTGGTCTTGTATGGATGAGTAGCAGTTAAATCCTACATCTCTGCCTTGCTATATCACAAACATCAGCATTACAGTTCCCTTAAACAGTTGTGCAATTTTATGTATGTCCTTGCCTCTGCTGAAGACTGCAGATTTCCATGCAATATTATTAAGCCCTATGTTTTCATTTACTGGGACAAAACAGCGTTTCCAAAATTCACAAGCTGCCTCTGCATTGCTCAGCACTGGACAGCAGAGCACTAATTGAATTAGTTTTCCCCATTGTCCTAGCACCTGACAATGTCAGCCCTCAAATGGTGTCTAGTTCTGTGGGAAATGCAGTCAAAAAACTTTTCATCACTTTCAGTGCTTAAAGTGGGGATGTAGCAGCTTGCTCCCGAGTCCATGGCCCACTGCCTTAGAAATATGAAGGTCTTTTACCCAGCATACCTATGAAAACTCACTCTTCTTCCTTTCCTTTCTGAAAGGGTTCTTAGCTCTTCCTGAGGTTTTTTCTGAGGTTGTGGTACTACCATATTCTCTATTTCCAGATAACATGGACTTTCCAGAGACTGCAATATTTTCAAGTCTGTCATGGTATTTTATACAGTAAATATGATAAAAGTATTCACTGTGCAGTCACTTATCAATCAATCTTGCAATCTCTTAGTCATCTCCAGTTCTTGTTGCAGACCAACCATGATATCAATACCAGAGAAGACAGATTTAGTAGAAAATGTACTAAATCCTCCCCACACAACTTGTTTCAGCATTAGCAGTTCTTGTTGTCCCAGTTTACGCATATGATTAAACTCTTTTGTTCACCTCATGCCTTTGCTGCAGTTCCCTCTCCGTCTGATGCTCTCAAGACTAAACTTTCATCTTTCTTTAATGCAAAGGGGTCATTACCACCAAAAGCCTTGGAAGTCACTTGAGCACCTAGTGAAACTGACTGTGTAGGAGTAAAGGATGCTTGCAAATTACCAGGGTAAAAAATGTCATTCAGAGACTATGCTACACACCCTCAAAAAAAATTTAGCAATATGGTACTGTTCACATAGGAAAGATCTATTTTCACTTGGAAATAATGTCCATTATTCTTCTGCTCGGGGGATAGTTCACATTACTTTACCACCATTTACTTTATTCAGGTGAGTATATATTCCATACTCCTGGCATCATGAAGATTTGGACACTTGAACATTGCTCTGAACAAAAAGAAGTTCTGGTGAACAAATCCACACATTGGCCATTCTTTTCTTAAAAGAGTGTCTGAATATTCATCTTTCAGGTGAGAGATTTCCCTTAAAGGGCATTTGTGTGCATCAGACATGGAGTATGTTATTGCAGATCTCTCATTTTCTTTGCCTGGTCTTGGAAATGCAGCTGCTGTAAGTCTTGGCAAGAATGCAGGACTTCACTGCTTGAAAATGGAAATGTAAAACTGAAGTCAGTGGATTTGAAGAAATAGCACAGATCACAAAACTCCTACAATTACTGCTTTGGTATCACATTGAAAATTACTAGTGTGGCAGAAGCACAGGGAGCCCAAGTAGAGGACTAGACCCTACCATCAGGAGGGTTGTGTAAGTAGCAATTAAGAACAGAAGCAGTCACTACTTTATTCCCACCCTTGTGAAAATTGAAGATCACAGTGAAAACAAGGGGGTGCTGTGCACAGTGAAAACATTTCCAATTATACAGTGGGTTGTGGGGTTTTTTTACAGATTTAAGAGAGACACGTGGTTTCCTTTATCAAAAATAACCAAATCACAACAATCTGTTTAGAAAATTTATAATTGAAAATATATGAACACCTGTTTGTTGCAATGGGCTTGGTTTTTAACACATTATCAGTCTATATTTGACCTCCTTGGTATGTGCTTTCCTACTTCAACCCACTTTAAGAATTACCTAACATAATAAGCTTCAGGACAAGTGCTGAAACACAAGGTTTTATTTTTGCAGGTGAAGACTAATATATAATAATACA
>JAWWLZ010000094.1:50018115-50028425 GCA_035041345.1 Poliocrania exsul
GCAGGGCCCTGGAAAATAGGATCTTCCAAACAGAAAGTCTAGCATAGTGCAGCTCTTCATATGTGTTAACTTCCATTGTGATTCTAAGTGGAAACTTCCCTATGGTTCTCTGAAAGAATATGTATAATGAATACAACACATTATTTACAATAAAATTTATCCTGTTGAATATTCTGCTCTTAGAAGACATGGATTTCAAAATTAGATTTGCCAATATAACTTCTTTCCTTCACTGCTAATCAGCAGAGTATCACAGCCATTCCCTTCAATTTATTCATCACAATGGTGGAGAAGGAGAGTTCTATTCTGAAGTAATCTCTGCTCCACGAGATCAGTTAGGGAAATCCATTCAAGGGAAAGAAAGAAAAAGGGATTATGCCATATGCACATAAATTAGAGATAAGACAAATATGTCTTACACTTGAGAATTTACTGAACAGAATACAGAGCCCACTGGCATTTTTATCTTTTCAGATGTAAGCTGCAGTATATGCCACTAAAATAATCTTCTAAGTTCATTTGGAAGAAGTAGACAGGAATTATTCAAGACAGTTTTACCTACCTTGTTATTGGTCTTGGGACCCATACTGTTTAATACCTTCATCAGTGACATAATGCATTAAAAGAAATGTGACCAGCAGAAAACAGGAGGTCGTTCTGTACCCCACCTGGGGTACTGTGTCCAACTCTGCAGTACTCAGCATAGAAAAGACACAGACCTGTTGGAGCAAGTCCAGTGATGGGCCCACAAAAATCATCGGAGGACTGAAGCACCTCTGCTGTGAGGACAGACTGAGAGAGCTGGGGTTGTTCATCATGAAGAAGAGAAGATTTGGGGAGGACCTTATTGTGACCTACTGGTAATTAGAAGGGGCCTTACTAGAAAGGTGGGAACAGACTTTTAGTGGAGCCTGTGATAGGACAAGGTGTAATGGTTTTAAGATTAAGACTGCACATAAGGAAGAATCTTTTTATGATGAAACACAGGACCAGGTTGCCAAGGAAGATGATGGATGCCCTATTCTGGGAAACACCCAAGGTCAGGTTGGATGGGTCTGTGAGCAACTTGACCCAGTTGAAGATGTCCCTACTCATGGTGACTCTTCCAATGCAAACCATTCTGTGATTCTGTGGTTATGAATCTGTTTCTCTTCAGTCAAAGGTGTGATGACAGCTGCTTCAGGTACTAAAATGAACTGAGCTGTGGTTCTCAGCTTTTATGTCGTATGGAACATTAGCAGAACAATTTCAATGCAAGTTCTTCTCTCAAGGCTATCTCAGCCTCCACTAAGGCGAATAGTCTCCTTGCAGAAACGCTTTTTAGTAACTGAGCAATGAACTTCAAGTTCAGAACTAATCCCATACCTTTTCTACAAAAGACTCTAACACACATTGAGGCACTGCTGACTTCAAAAGGACCTGCACACACTTATGTGCCTCCTAATCTGTGGCTGGCCTCCAGTTTTGATCACATTAATCACACAGAACATGGCTCAGAGCTGTTATTAGCACTGTGAAACCTCCAAAAGCAGAGTATGACATGGCAATGACAGCAAGCCCAGCTGGCGACCCTTGTTTGTCTGAAGAATCTCAGCGGTGAGATACTGCCATGAAGTCTGAGCCACAGGACTGTGTGCCCCTGGAATTGCGGCTCAGTAAGGATAAATCTTTCCTAGGATGGTGAGGGTACTGTGCTTCAGCAATCACTCTTCTTAATACTGGCAGTACAGAAGAAAGATTTAAAATCATCAGCATTTCTGGTGCACTCATTTGATCATGCAACTTATTAATTAAAATTCATAAGTTAGACTAGACTGTAGGTTTACAGAAATTTTACAAAAATTGACTTTTTTTTCCCTAGGTAGTAATTAAGAATTAGTGACTGTAGCCTACCTGTTACATGTTTTACGATATTTTTCTAATCTAAGTCTCTGAACTAATATTGCAGTATTTTTTTTATTAGAAATTGGTTTGGTCTGTTGCCAACTACCCTGTAAAAGGTATGTGAATCAGCTATAGAAAATCAAAGATACGGTCTTAAATTTCAAAGCAGGTGTAGCAATCTAAAAGGATAATCTACTATAAAGTAGTGGTTTGCAAAGACATGGAGTTTTTTAAAAGCTAATATACCCAGAGAGGTCTAGTATTGTTTACTTGTTTACATGGCACTGCAAGTTTTGTTCAGGTTACAACCATAATTACAGAGGGCAAAGTGACCCTACAGGGATGTTTGCACTACAAAAATAATCACCATCTTTACAGAATGTAGAGCAGTTAACAAATTATTACTCTGATTCATCTGATTAATCTGATTCAAATTAACAGATCTGACTATTAACCATACTTCCCTCGATGAGAGTTGGGGAAAAAAAACTATGACCCCAAAGAAGTAAGAGGAAGATACTTGTTTATCTTCCACAAAAACAGGCAAATTGCTCTGTACATGAGATATGCATTAGCCTAAGCATCACTCAGGTAACCAGCACTGGGGTGCACACAAGGGACTTACTTATTCCCTGCCTCAGCTATAATTTCTGAGCAAGCTGTTCATTTAATACATGAATAAGGCAAGACTAATATTCAGAAACTGTGATGTAAATTAGCTGTATCCTTCTGAAAGTCTAATGATTGCAGAATCCCTCTTGTTTTATTCAAGCAATGGTTGATATCCTGGATGCATTACAAAGATGAGGTTTCAGTTTATTTTCGTGTGTCAGTTGGATCATGTCACAGGAACAAGAAGTGATCCATTCAAATCATGGTGTCAAGGTACTTGCTTGACAGCATTTTTCAGAATGTGGATTTTTCCCTATAATGGTGTACATTGAATAAAACTGTCACTATCAGTAATATATGAAGAATTACGTGTTTGCAACACCTTGTTTTCATCTGTATTTGCTAAGGTTCAGGTTACTGGCATGAAAATACGCAAGCTACAAAAGACATTGGTCACATCCACAGCAATAATCCACAGGCAGCAATGTGACTACATGTGTAAAATATTCCATTTGTAGGAGTGAGAATCACTGAGCACAGAAATGCACACAGCCTTGGCACTTTCTGGAGATCACTTCACTGAGCTGTGTCACTCTCTGCGCTTCTCAGATGGTGGAGGGGGCCTGTGAACCACCACCCTCCTGCAGCAGGTCAGGGGTTGCACTGCTGCAAATTTCGTTTAGAAAAAAAAAGGCAAAACATACACATTCCCATCCAGTTACCTATTTTTTCACTGTCTGCAGGTAAACGTTCTGAAGAAATGATTCCTGAATTCTATCAGTATCTCAACAAGATGTTTGCAATTAAAATAATTAAATCATTATGTTTATATTAAAATAACAAAATCATTTTGCTTTTACAACTTCTATCCTTTCATTTCCCTTTCTTTGCAGTTACTTATCTATTACTTATCTATTCTTTCTTTCTCTTCTACCAAATGCAACACAAGATAGGCTATGAGGGATAGGGGATTTCCACAGAAAATATTTCCTTCTAGCAGGGCAAGGGCACAGAAATCACCCTGTCAGTCCTGCGATATGATGGTGTTGTTCAGGAAGGTAGGATATGGGTAGCATGTATGCAGGTGAAGGAGGACAAAAAACATCTGAGACATAAAGAGGTAGCGGGACTTGAAGCAGAAGGAACATTTCTAGAATAATTTTCTAGAATAAATTAGTATTTGCCTATATCTTATCTAGTCAGTTGGAATGTGCACAGCTCGGGCTTGCAGCAGTTTGATGGGTGGGGTTCTTCGGGCAGATGTGCCACTTGTCAGGAAAGGAATGCTGCAGCAGAGACATCTTTGTCTTAGAGCAGGAAGGTACTGTGGGAGCCACATGCTGATACGGACTACTCCTCTGGATAAAAAGGGGATAAATCACAGGCAGAAACAGAAACACACATCAGTCTGAGACAATTCATCTGGTCACTGTGATGTGCTTTCCATGCTATCATAAATGGGAGAAGCTTGTCAGATGTTCTGCTTGTAAAGCAGGAGGTCATACTCTGCTCTGAGGGCAACTTCAAAAGGAACAAAAATGGTGGAGTTTTTTGTTCTTTCAGTAGAAAAAAAGGATTAAAACAGAAAAAAAAATGAGTTTTATGCTGGAGAAAGAACGGTGACAACCCAGTGATGCGTAGAAGTAGAATCTTGTTGGAAAACTGTGTTTCTCTGGATTTAGCAAAATATGCCTGTGTATGTGTCTCTGAGAGCAGGAGCACAGGCTGGTCTATTCAAAGTGGGGTGAGTAGTAGTAGAGATAGCAGAGGGATTTCTTCTGAAGTAAACCTCACAATCTGGCTGCAACTCAGCACTAGCTCTTTCTGCAGCTGATTTTACTTCAAAGTGTAAAAACATTTATTGAATGTCATCTAACAGATGTATGCATCATTTAAGTCAAACAAACATACTGTTCTTTTTTCAATATCTCACTGTTCTGACCCCTAGCAATCTCTAAGGCAGTATTAATCAAGCTGTGGTCCATGGACTGGCACAGCCTTGCAAGGGGTCACAAGATTGGCATTTTTTTAATGAAAAGCAAAAAAACTAACACTACATGCACATATTCCCAGGCAGAAGGTGTGTGATCATGCCTATTGGCAGATATAGTCAATGTCCAGCTCTCTTCCAGAATTTGAGGAATTCATTTGGGTTCACTCACACTGAATATTCAGAAGTAGTCTCCAATTTGGCACTGAATCCTAGAATTGATGGACAAAGGTATTGTCAAAGTTGATAATCTACCAAGAAAAAAACTATTCAAAACAACTAAAAGCACAATGACCTGCAAGAAAGGTGAAATTTCAGAGACATATAGAATAAAATAACAATTTTATTGGCTTGTCACTTTTGACTATAATACAGCATGGTACAAGCATTGTGGGAAAGGAATATTGCAGTATAGTTTCAGGCAGATTCTCATGTTCAGGACACTTTCATAGCATCTGAAAAGCTGCAGACATGCTGCATTATATTCACATTTGTTCTTGCACTCTCCCTCCAGAGCCATTTAGCCTTTGTTGCAAACCAGCAAAAAATATGTAGCATCTTTTGAAAATAAATACAAGCAAGTACTCAAATCTTTTTGTAACCAAATAATGAAGATATTAAACCCATCATTTTTCTTATTTAAATTACATGCTTCTTGTATTTTTTTTATTCACAAGTATAAATCTAAAATTATTTTGAGTAACATTATTAATAAATAAATCCTTTTTGTGTCTTTATCTCAGGTTCTGGGGAAAATATAGAATTCTGATTCTGTTTATTTTAACATATTTGGATAAAGATAAAAGTCTGTAATATGAAGATATTTGGCAATGTCACAACAGTAGGTAAAGAAATGTTTCATATCAAAGATTTACCTTTTGTCTGACAGTCACAGTTTCTGTGGTGCTGATCTCTTTATTCTCTCTCTCTCTTTTTTTTTTTTTGTGAAATTCCATTTCTTAAAATAATAACCTTCTTTTTGAGATGACTGTGTTATCATTACCCTGGTAATCTCACTTTGAAATTTCACACTATTCATTTGAATACCAATTCCAATCTGCCTTTTGATATTCTTCTTTTTGTCTGTTCAAACAGGCTCCTGATTGCCTGGCTCATCACTGAGGGAGCTAATGCTGAAGACAAAAGCAGCTGACGTCCCACAATGTCATTCAGCAAACCACATGCTCCTCTCTTGCAGCATCCCCTACTGCCAAGTAGGGTAGGAAGTGGTCATAACATCTCACTGTTGAAATCTTCCAGCCATTATCCACGTGCTATTTTTAATCTGTACTTTGCGTCAAAACACAGTAGTTTTGACATAGAAAGGAAAGATATAAATCTTTTCAGATCTCAGGCCCCTGTGCAAAAATGTTGTTTGGAAACAGAAGACAATGCCTTTTTACTTCCCTACTTGTAGCTGCTGGTTGCTGTCTTTACAGTGCAAAGTATTCTTCTCCAAGAATGGTTTATTTTTTCTATGTTTAAGAACTTATTATGTATTTCATAGCTGTGTCTTTGATATCATGGTTTCTTTGTGATTTGGCTTAATAGGAGGTGCTGTAGTTTCACAATGAACCTTCAATAAACTTGTAGGAGTGCTACTGAAAAATATATTCTATTTTTCTACTAGTTTATTGTCAAAAATTTTGTTGATAACAACATATGCTCAGGAGCTCCTTTGTCGTTTTTAAGGAAATTTTGTTTGCTTTATGAAAGTGCTGCTTACTGGAAACATGATACGCTTACAGCTGACTCCTTAAACCATACAGAAAAGAGGAAAAAAGTAATCTAGCACAGATTTAAACAGTATCAGCTTCCCTGTGCTATGCTTTTGTCCCAGTTAGGATTCAGTCTCAGCAGGGGCTTATATACAAAGAGATGATGCAGTTTACAGAAAAATCTTCCATGCCAGTATTATTGTGCAGGGGTGAGCAGTTCTCTTCACCCTTTCCTGTTCCTATCTTGCTAACTCCCTCTGCCATTAGAACTCCTTCAGTGACTTTCAGTGGCCCGCAAAAGGTCACTTACAACAAAAACAAAGATTAAATTAATCTCCTTTGCTCATTTCTTTGTCTCTTTCCTCTACCAAAGGTGAGAACTCATTTTAGGTTGCTCCATGCACAGGTACTTGCCATGCACCTGTGAGCAGTGAGCCACCCTGATGCCACATGTCAGGGCAGGCTGACATGGTCACAGCTGTCCACTGCAACAGTAAGTCCTCATGCTCTGTGTTGAAAAACATCATGGATGTGCAGCAGCAACCAGTTCGTCTGTAACAGGGGTTTGTGACACCCTAGCATGTTATTTGGAACATTCTTGTTTAAGTCAAATGGCCTGAAAAAGGAGAACTCTTAGGTGTCAGAACAAAGAGAAGAAGAACCTCTTACAGAGCACTTGCTCATGAACTTGGTTTTAAGGTAGGCTGTTTATGGGGTTAGAATTTGCTTGTCTCTTTTACCTCATATAAGATGTTGAAATAATTCTCTTCCCCTTTTGTGGAGCTTCATTAAGATACTGTTTCTTGTCCATAATACAGGGCTCAGGTTTGCAAGCCCACCCTGCCATGGGACTCCATTTCAGGTGCAGATGATCTGACTTTTCTCAGACCCTATGTGCGGCACTGGCCTACAAAACAAGGCATGTGACACAAGCTGGGCAAAGGCAGTCCATCAGGAGTCAAAGAGCTGTTTTGCTCTTAGTTTATCTACTGACACAGTTAGTTCCACATCACTCTTTATGTAGACTTTTGATTGTAGCGTACCTCAATCTAATCAGCAAAGAAATATAAAGAAAAAAGCTAACAAACAAACAAACAAAAAACCACAAAAAGCCACCCTAGGATATATTAAAAAAACCCCAAAGGATGCCTATATCCCTTACAGATAGAACCTAAGGAAGTAAATTTTCACCCCTTCCTTTCAATTATAAGCTTTCAATTTAGAACCCATTTTTGTGAAAATCCTTGATACTCATCCAGGATAAGGAGCAGACAAAAATGAGAGTGTCACAACTGAAGTAGTTTGATTGGAAGTTCACTGGACTAGTGCTTTTCCTCCCTGTCTACCTGAAGAGTATCAGTAATGCTTATGAGCACTGTGCAAATATTAGCAAATCAGCTGAGGATTTCTGAGCTGGCTGTGAAATGAAGAACAATGCAAATAAGCAGCAAGGGAGGTGAAAAATGCATGCAAATCAACCTATACTTTCTGGTTCATAGGTCTCAAGTCTCATTACCTTTGAAACTTCTGCTTGCACTTAAGCAGCACTCCAGCTTCTTTCTTAAACATGGAAGCAGGGTCTGCCTTCCACAATTTAATGAGCCTCAAGGAGATCAAAAGAAGCCACTGAGAGAGACTCCAATTGACATCTTTAAAAAAATTACTTCTGTATTTGTTTATTTATAATTTCTTATCTTATAATTATTTTTCTTCCTCTTTTATAGATACATTTTTGATGGATGTCTGGGAAAGAATAGCACTGCTGCTTCTTTCAGAGATGAGGAAGAGCACTAATGCAACTTTTATGATCAAAGTAGGATAAGGTACTGCTTATAATATACTGCTTTTCATCTTCAATACACTCTGCAAGCATGCATGTATTAAACCTTAAAACATTAGGTACATGAGATAAGGTCATCTTCATTTTCCATATGGAAAAAAACTGCTAGAAAGAATTTAACTGCTCTGTACATGAGAAAACTACATTGAAGATCAAAATTAAGAACAATTTATCTGACTGGGGATGAGAAGTATAGGCAAACTAAATGATCAGAGCATTGTGAAGCTTGCTCTTATTACTTCCTGTCTGAGAAAATTGTACTTATAAAATGTGGAATTTTTTTCCTTAGAGGAGGAGAGGTTGAACTGAATATAAATCAGAAAAACTATTTTTAAAAGTGTACATTTGGCAAAGGAAAAACTTGAAAATATTCCTATCATGTGACAAAGGACAAAAATTGAGCAAGTAATCTCATCACAATTTCCTCGCATGCATTATGAAGCAGTTGTTACCAACAGACACAAATGCCGCTGCTTCTTCTGCATAGCTTTTGTTCCTTCAGTAGAAGGAATAGTTATTCACTTTTCACTTTGTTGTTTCCTTCTACAGCACACAATTCCATCTTGCCTTTGGTGCCAAATATATGACTTCAGAAATACAAATATCTTCAGGGCTTTTCCCAGAAGGTCCTCAGCACTGCCAGTTTAAGCAAGTTGTGCCTTACTGAGCTCTGCCCAGGGCCATGGGTCAGAGCCCGGTATCAGTGTGTCCAACATAGATCCCTGAGACCTGACACATTTTGCAGATGCTAGAGGCAGAGGACACTACATAATCTGTGCTACAACCATTAGTCTTAGTGTTTTTTCTTTATTACATCGTAACTCTACATCCTTCCTTTCTGAAGAAAGACCAATGACTGGGGCAGGGAAGGTAGCAGAGTTTACTTTAAAAGGTTAAAGGTTTCTGGAAGACCTCAAAATCATCTAAGCCACTCTTCTCAAAGCCTGTCTCCTCTCTGTGTTCTCCAACACTGTCAAAGGGAACGACAACTCAGTCTGAGACAGAAAACACACTTAAAAATAAAAAAAAAATCATCCATGTCTTGCTTGCTCTAAAATTTATAGGAGGGTTGGACAAAGCTCTATTTGAAGCTTCATTGCCAGACTTTTTTAACACTTTTGTATGTGTTGTATATACACATAAAGAAGTATTCTAAAAGCAGGTACAGTTGAGTCAGATTTTCCTTTGTCTACGTGAGAGGTTGATGCGAGTTCCATTCAGTGCAAACTCAGTGAGTACAGACAGAAGGAAAACCAGGTGAAAAACCCCCATTATTTTAATCCTGAGATTAATGTAACTCCTCTCAAATGTAAACATATGTAATTTAATAGTTTATGAAGATCAAGAGTATTTCATGCATGTTGCAAATAAAATAATATATTTTCATTAAATTAGAAAGCTGAGTGTTTATGTGTGCCACTTGGATGCCAGCAGTATTTCACAAAAAAAATGCAAATCTTGCTAAAAGCTAAAATGACGTCACACTTCAGTCATTGCAAAAAGCCGTAGTTATAAACCAGTATGTACATGGAATATGCCCCTCGATGTACACCTGGGGATCAGTACTGACAATCCCTGGCATTTAGTGACATCTAGTGGTATATTTTTGAGTAGGAAAATCCATTCCGTTTTAAAATTTAGATTCTGAATGCCCTGTGGTGGATTTCCTCCCTACCTTCTCTTTGCTTTCTAAATCCCTTGGGAAACTGAGACAGTCCTCAAGGACTCCCAGTGAGAACTACACCCTATGTGAAAGAACCGTTTCCTGAAATATGGGAATGGGAGGAAGATTTGTTCCATACATTGATCAGACCCTACCACAGATCTGGAATCAGCATCCTTGACATTTACTGTGCAGAGAAACAGCACGTTCCTCTGAGGTCTGCTCAGGGACTGAAATGGTGCTGTACTTTGACTGTGAAACTGTGGTCAGTCAGTAATTGCCTTCAGGAAATCACAACGGGCTGCTCTACAAGTTGCAGTGTGATTCTCAGAAAGTTTTGTCATACTCTGCTGGTATTTTTCACTTGCACTAGTCTTTGCTATGACTCTTCCTGCATGTTATTCTGTTTCTGTTTCCAGTTAATTTTTAATTCATGCTAAAACTAAATCTTCCTTGACTACATGAAAGTCCAATATGCATCTCTGTGAGGTAATAATCATCATCATCATGGCTAGGCTTCGCGAATGAAGATTTGGGAAGGGCACTACCCACACTTGCTGCAAGCGTGCTGATGGCTAAAAAGGCCGATACGGGATAGGCAGG
>JAWWLZ010000094.1:50032160-50047320 GCA_035041345.1 Poliocrania exsul
GGATAAATGAAATAAAATTGTTCTCTGTTTATTGCAGTATTGTCCCTTCCTGTATAAGAGAGCTCTGTCACTTTGCTTCACTTCTAGAAAACTGAATTTATGGGTAAGAAAATAATTAGTTCTCCTATTTCTTTTACTACTGAAGTGATGCTCGCAGGAAGGTGGGTCAAACAAACCAGGCTACAGCTTCTGTCTTTTGCATATCTTCTGCAAAACAAGGTAACTTTCATAAATTAGCTCTCTGCCATTCAGAGTCTGTATGTCTCCTTCCCACGGCAGAGCAGGTTCCTGCGGTAGGTGGGGCATGACACCACAAGGCTGTTTACGTGATCCAGCACTAACAGACTGCCAGCAACTGCTTTTCTTAGATGTCAGGAACACTCCCCTGCTTTGCTGAAAGACAGGGTGGTATATAGAGAGAACAGACTGCATTTACATCCTCTTGTAACCACACAGACAAAGTAAACCTCTCAAACCAGTGTATTTCAAGTATGAATGTCTCTTGCACTGAACCACCACATGGTGTATGACCCCAGAGTGGCAGCACTTGCTTTGCCTGTGTATATAGCTGTACATGACAGAGACTTGGATCCTTTAATACTGACATTATTTTACAGGGAGAAGACATCTCTCTTCTGTTCACTTAGGCTTCATGTTTTATATCCATCTACCTCTAAGCATTCAGAAAGAATGGAAAGATCAAGTAAGACACCCGCAGGCAGCCCAGCTGACTGCTCACTCTAGCTCTTGCTTTGCCCATAGCCAGGTCTGGTAGCTCAAAACTACAAGTAACCATGCTTTCTTGAGTGCAGTTCCACAGCATCTTGCAGCAACCCTTTCTGTAACCTAGAAGGGCTGTCCTTCATGTATTTCTCATATCCTTCTCAGCTGCATGCTGAAATCTACATATTGACCAGATATTGTTTCATTGCCAAGAGCCAGTGCCTCAGGAGGAAACTGACCACTAAACTATTGATCTCAATTCATTATGTAAATGAGGAAACTCACAAATAGTAGACATGGACTTCCAAAATTTCAGGGTTGCTTATACTCTCTTCAGTTTTACTCTTTTGGCATGTCATTTCCCTCTTAATGTGATTCCTATTTTCCTGTCATGCTCCCACCAGGGCCTTTCCATGTCTTTATGAGAAAAAGGAACTTGCATCATGGTAATTATGCAGACTTTCACTGTCTCATGTAGACACTTTCACTTCATGTCCCCTACCACAGTGCTGTAAGGATCATGCTGAGAACTCACCATAGAAACCTGCCACAATTTGACATATCTGATTTAATTCATTTTCCTCAGAAAACAGAGGAAAATGTTTTAAATAAGCATTTTTAACTGGAGAGAGCATTCTTCAAAATAGGAGAGGAAAATTTGTAGAGGTCACTTTGACATTATTGTATCATAAGGAATCATCAGTAACTTTACTTGAAATGTTTCTCTCTTTTTTCTTTTTTGTCAAAGATATCCCTTAAGATCTTTGTTTCCTATTTTTTTTAATTCACAGTATGTTTTATACACATTGGTTAAACAGCAGGGCCATTCCTGCAACACCTTGTTTGAGTTCCTTCTGCAGCTGCACCAGAGATGCACTGTGCTGCTCCACAGTCTCAGCCTGCAAGTGGAAGATGCTCATGAAAGCCTTCCCTCCTCTCCGAGTCCTTGTGACACACTTGGAAACCTGGACCTTTCAGTGCCATTCCACTCCCCAGTATCCAATTCAGCCTCTGTGATGGGATGTCATAAAACTGTTAACATTAAAAACCCTGTCAGTTCAGACCCAGGCTTACACACCCCTTGGCTAACCACTGAAACACATTTCAACAACTCAGAAAAGTAAGTATAACCCTCTGTGGTCAGCAGAAAGGCTTCTCCCTAACAGCACCTCTGGACAAAGAGAGATGAAATAGTGGCAACAGCAGCGATAGTCTAAGTAGATGTTTCTCTTCAATTTACTAACAGCAAAATCTCAGAATCAGACTGTACAAAGAAAGACTAATGAGATAATAGGGGAAATAGAGCATTTTTTGTGCAATAATAGTTTGAGAAAGAATTACTTGTTTAAATCTAGCAAAACAGAGGCTCATAATCATTATGGAGTACTAAATAAAAGATTTTAGAATAAAGAAGGAAGTCTCACCAGGGACTGCTAAATTCAGGAGCAACTTCCAGTATGAGGTATGAGGATAAAAAACCCCCTCACTACCCTTAAGATGAAAGAAGTTCTGTTGACAACTAAAATTGCAAGAAAAGGTTACCTTGGTAGAAGAGAAGAAACCATGCAGCCATGACACCTCCTGCATTATGAAAAAGCAAAAAAATCCACACATTCACAGAGTTTATGGACAGAGAGGTTTTTTCTCCAAATGGAGCCATAATCATGGTTGTGCAAGTAAATATTGGAAGTTGCAAAAATGTTTGACTGATATCTAAATTCTTATGCAACCAAACCAGAAATCTGGATTTCTCAACTGTCATAAGTGTACCTTAACTACTGAGATAGCTGCATCTCTCGAGTAGGGACACTCTTTGGTCACTCTTGCTGTAATGTGGTGCAGCTAACAGTTAAAAACCTTAAATGAGGGATGGTTCATTAGTTACAAATCCTTGTTCAAGGGATTTTTATATATTGATATAAAGCAGAATAATCTTGAAGGGGAGAATCAAAACAGGCCATGCCAGGATGGTGGTTAGTCTCATGCAAAGCCCTCATGTAGTCAAAGTAAGCTTAGAGGATCCCACCTTCTGAGAAACTGCTGTAATCACTGACATCTGGAAGGTATAGGGGCTAATGAAAAGCATGACATTGTTATTTCAGGTTGACAAATCTAGCCCCTCCGTGGCTTTCTATGCTACACATGAACAGTAAATGGCTATTTGTGAATTATTTTAAGATGACTGAAGAAATTTTTGATAGATCTAATAGAATGATCCCTCAAAAAATTCTCAAGGTTATCTGTTGGGTAATAATAGGGGGAGGAAAAATAGAATGGCCAAGAGTAGTAAAGCCACAAGTGAGTTTATATTCAGATCCTCATGACTCAGTTAACTTTAATTACTATTTTTAAATTACTTTGTTCCAAACCAAGACCCTTGAAAACATTTGAATTAAGAAAAGTTAATGACTTGATGGTTAGGTTGTGCTGGATGAAATTCTGAGAGAAAAATTACCATGGAGAAAATCTGACTGTTTCAGTCAGTGATAGTGCCAAGGCATGCACTGGTATTAAAATGGAAATAGTAAGACAAGATACTGTGAACAGAGAATATGCTGAAAAAGTTTATCTCCTGCCTTATACTAAGCAAGCTTCTTCATACTGCTTTCCTGGACTTTCTTCAAACATGATTTTTACAATAGTTATATGTAGACTTCAAAAAGTTAAGCTTACTCCAGAAACTGTATATAGGAAGAGCACAGACAAGCTCTCATCAAATTGCCTTTGTTTCCACATAACCTATCCCAAAAAAATCTCTCTCTGGCAGATGAAGGCCCACTAGCTAAGACAAAGAGGATGGTAGGGAAGAAAGCTTATTTTCTCTCTCAGCTCTTATTTAAAAGCACTAATAAGCATTTAATAAAGTCTTAAATGTGTTGGAGAAAGTTAAGGGTGATCCTTAATTCTGCTCTTGGCTGCACAGGAAGAGATAACAAACATAAATGCAGGCAGATTCTTACATTATGTTTTCACAGCAGCCAGAGACCAGTAAAACTGATAAATAAGATGTGTTCAAAGGTGGTCTAGCAGAGGCAAGAATCTTGTTTCCAAGTCAAATCACATGCTTAAGACTCTTGTTCTACACACAGCTCAGCCATCATGTGTCTCTTGAATTCTGTTTTCAAACTACTGGTCTGAGCTATCCCAAAGAAAATTTCCTCCCATCATTCCACAGACAAGCCTGTAGCACTAATTGTGGTGCCGCAGTAAAGAGAAATTGCCTGTCTCATCATACCAATTCAACTCTCATAAACATTACTGGTGACACACTAAGCAAAACTCCACATCACATAGTTGTCAATGATGCCATGCTGGTGAGACCCCAGACCTAGCCCAATATAAGCAGAATTTAGTCTACATTTGTCTCAATGAAATTCAAGTCAGTATTCCCCCCTTTCTTCAAAGAATTCTTCACTCAATTATATGAATCTCTGTTTCTTCTGCATTCTGCTTTGGCTGTCTAGTTTATTCAAGGACACTATCTGTACTTGGAGTTTTTTAACTTCCAGGGCAGACCTCTTACTGAAAATTTTTTAAGGCCTCTGTGTAGCCATTGTGTAAGGGTAAAAATTGTGATTTTCATTCAGAATTGTTTGAATGATAAGCTGCTTCACAATGTAACTTGAACTCAGAAAGGATGAAAGTGTGTGTATCACAGAAATTTCCTCCAGGGGGTGTAGCCTGAGGGCTCAGTAGGATTTTTTTTTTCCCCTTAAAGATCATATTCTTATTCATGAATTCTCATTCATATTCATGAATTCTGATATTCATGAATTTCTACAGACAAAAACCACTCTGTAAATATCTGACATGCCTTTTACAGACGTGGAGGGCTGTTTATTGTGAGCAGTTATATGTGAAATAACTTGTGAAAAAGAGTATGACTCTACTTTAGATACATAAAGGAAAGACGAAAGACTTCAGCATGTACTACTAATAGGTCAAAACTGAATTTGAGTTTGGTACAATATACCCGAAACAGATTAACTGTAATCAATTGACACTGTTCACCAGGGGAAGAGCAAGCTAACAAAAATACACAGATTCAAGCAGGAGAAAATGAAGACCTCACCAGGTTGCTCTTCATACAAGGTAAGACTTCAAATACAAATGCAATATTTGTTTCCTCATGCAGTATCTTTGTGGTCTACCTTCTGCTGCAGCTGCCCACCAGGATCTGAGTGCACTTTAACAAGGTTGCTGGTCACACATGACACAGACTGTCTCAGCAAACAATACTTCAGATCCTTTCTGGTTCGTTAGCATTTATGGCCACATGGGAGACCTGCAAAAAATGTACTCGCAAGCTCATGGCTTGACCAGTCCTCCTGTGATGTGCCAGGCTGCAAGAGCTGAAGCCTTGCAGGAGTGGAGCAGGATGAAGGGCCAGTGGCATGTTCCTCACTGGGACCATGTGTCTTCAGGGATTGCTTTTTCCTTGAAGAGCAAGAGTTAACAGATAAAACTGGGGCAGGGAATAGAGAAGGATGCTGTGGGTTTTCTATTGGTTTTCATTGGTTTTCATTTATTTCAAGATTGCATTCTGGGAAGAATAGGAGCCTGCCATGTCTTTTACTGCAGAATTTATATAAAGCACATGATAAGGAAAAGCACTCAGAGAAAGCCTCATCTATAAAGACGCATAAACCTAGGTCTGAGAAAAACATTTAGGTCACAAATGAAGCAAAGCTACTAGTAACCTCCAGTCATTCTGCACTTTTGAGCAGATCACAGAAGATGGCATAATTTATCTTCATCTGAGTAACAGGAAAACTTAAGACACTTAGAATTCTAAAAGAAGTTCATAGTGGTGAAAAAACTGAAATATTAAACATTTGAAAAAGTGGTTCTATGCAAAATTTACCTCAAAATTAATAATTCAGCTTTTGTTATCCATTAGAAGGTTTCTATAGTAACTTGATAGCTGAGCTATAATTAAAACTGTGGCCTCACTCAAATGCAAAATTCCAGTTTTCAAGATTCTATCTCCTCTGCTATTTCAACTGATAATGTATTTTCTGTATGTGTTAGAATTAACGTTTTTTTTTTTCTTTAAATGGCAGTATCATTCATATTGAGACCTACAGCTGCAGCAAAGATAATCTGGACTTGCCTTACTGGGTTTATTTCTCTTCGGTATGATCTGTCCTAATTCTGTGCCTGCTAAATTCAGTTTCCTGTTCTTGCATTGATTTATTTACATCATTTTCATTTGGAATAGGTTATTTTGAATGTGATTATGCTGAGCACATCAAACCAATACATAGAATTCTGAAAGTTTCCTCCATCTTTTGACTTGTATGTTATTCTGAGTCCCTAGCTCTTCAACCCCCACTGTCAAAATCTGTCACATATGACTGACTCTCTTTTTCAGTTTTTCTTTATGATCAGCAGTTGACACCATACTCTTGGCTAGTCTTTGTTGAAAGCATTGTCAAGGCTGGGTTTTGGGTCACTCAGATAATAGGAGGTTTGAACCTGCATGTACACATTGTGTCCATCATCCTTTAGCATTTTGGAGCTTACTTCCTGGCCCAATGAATTCATCACTAGGAAATCCCCTGTAACACTCAGTAGAATTCCTTGTTCATTTGCCTTTCATGACTGTGCCCTTCATAAAACCTGATAAGATATGGCTGGTGCATTAGTCACCCCCTCCTACTGCAGACCATGTTGCAAAGCATGCCCATAACCCTCTCTCTTTGAGAAAGTGATTAATTTTAGGCAGATTTTTTTTTTTTTTTTGGTATTCAGTACTCAACCTGAAATATATCATGGCTACCAAGATAAGTTAATAATTTGCCTATCTTCAGGTAAGTCTGAATCCAATCTCTGATAACAGCTATCTAAGCCCAGAAGGGAAATTTCCCACCACAGTGAAATTTTCTGAAAATTTCCCTTTACTACTACAACTTTAACAGCTATTTTGTCTCTGCTGGCTTCTCTGCTCAGAATGTTCTCTGACTTAATGTTGTGGAGTTTATAGTCACACCTGATTTTCAGCTATGGTGATTTTTGTTTGCATTAGGGCCCCCAGAGTAGTTACCAACAATGTAGATACAGAATCTTTGCAGTAGTGGAATTACATTGAAAGGGGGGGAAAGCGAAGCGTCAGGGTCTTCTGCTGCTGTTTTTGTACAGTATGCAAGCATTCATAGTAGAGTCAGTCAAACACCTTGACGTCCTTTTTATTGATATCAATATCTCTAATTCACTTTAACATTTAGTCTAGGATTTCCAAAGCAGTTTGAAGTACCTATATAAGCTTAATTCAGTTTGCAGTGCTGCTACCTCAGACACCGTGAAGAATCTCACTGTGACTGCTTGCAAACACCAGGGTGGAAAGTTTGTGTTTTTCAGAGGGGTTGTTAGGCTATTGTAAGTAAAGTTAATAACATAGAGCTCATGTGTCACTCACTTTGTCATTAATAAACCTATTACTTGTGTTCAGCCAGTAAGAGTATGGGTGTTAAGATGAATAGGAAGTTTGAAGAGGAAGTGTGAAAAATAGACTGAAGACAGCATAATGTTGATTGTAATCATTATGCTCCTTTACAGAGAAGATGAAGAACTCTCTGCTCGCAGCTGTCTTTCTGCTTGCAATGGGTGAGTTTTCATACATTGCACAACTTATTGCCACTTATAAATAGTAAAAATTCTTAATGCTACTCAGAGATGAGGCTGCACCAAAAAAAAAAAATCATGGCCAAATTGTGGGCAGAAGAAACAACCACCAGCAACAGTTTTTCCTGTTTCTCCCACGGTTGTCTTGACAAACGCTCTCTTTGTTCTGTGCAGATTCCTGTGGCCGGGACACTCCGCTTTGCCAGCAGCTCGCAGGTGGGTACACGCCGCTCCCACCGCCCCCCCCCCCGCCCCCGAGGGCTTCACCCCAAAAGAGCCGCCCGTGTTTGCTGCAGGGAAAATCCTTCCCGAGGAGCACAGGCAGGTGTGTCTGCATGACGGCACTGTGACCGGTGCAGCCGAGAGTGAATCCCACCCAGCGTATCGCCAGTAACTGCGTTGCAGAAGGCAGCAGAACCTGTAAAGTTCATGTGTGACAGGCATTTATGCTTTCCATTTAACTGATAAATTACTGATAATGGAGAAAATGACCAGTCAGTAGTGATTTTTACAAAGCAGTGGGTGGTCA
Organism: Poliocrania exsul; assembly: GCA_035041345.1. Lineage (NCBI taxonomy): Eukaryota > Metazoa > Chordata > Aves > Passeriformes > Thamnophilidae > Poliocrania > Poliocrania exsul. Next base: position 50,040,037 of record JAWWLZ010000094.1, read on the forward strand.
TCTGATGTGCTTTGAGCTGGATTTATCATAGGCAGAAACATCCTACTTGCTAGCGGCAAGAGAGTATCATATTATTAATTATATTCTCACAGCAGAGATGACAGGGGTTTGAGTACACAGTGACACTGGGCAAGATATTCTCAGGAGGACTATATTTTTTCTGAAATTGACCATGGATAATTTTCTAGTCATTGCAATTAGCCAGCCAGACTAAATTCCACTAAAGCACTCCTGAGAACACCAGATACAGAGGAAGAAAAAGAGGGTGTTATAGAGTGGGAAAAAAAAATCTAAGGCCTTTTTTGGGGGGTTCGTTTGTTTTTGGTTTGTTGGGAGTGTTTTTTGGTTTGGTTTAGTTTAGTTTGGGTTTTTTATGGATTTATGTTTTCTTCAGAACAAAGAGTTTGTTTGAGTTTTGGGTTTTTTTACACAGCTCTTGGAGCACAATCATGATACAGAACTAGTATTATGTCTGGGAAGACATAATAATATACATGTTAATGTGAAGCAGTACAGTGAAACAAAGACAGCACTAGAGTAAAACTGAATGTGCGTGTGGATGCTAATACCCCCAAACAGGAGAATTGTAAATAAACGTGTGTAAGATTCCTTACTTTTTCTGTAGGAAGTAACTTAGGACTTCAGTATGTTGGGAGTGGGGTGGTGCATTGGTGTGATGGTTGAGCCAATACACTATTTCCACACATAAAATCTCCTGTTATTTCTTTGTCAGCTCTAATACCTTAAACTCACAGAGGAAGACAGAGAGGGTTTAAAAACTTAGAGCACAAGGAACAGTACAACCCCAGTTCCTCTGTTAGCAGAGATGGATCTGCAACATTGTGGTCACCACTTAGTTCTGAGTTAATAGAACTGTTATTTCAAATAGTTCCAGGAGCAGCATATTATTGATGTATTGATATGAAGGGTTGAAGCAGTTCCAAAAAGGTTTTGTTTTCAGGTATTTCTTCAACACAACAACAAAGAAACACCAATAAGTGAAGGGTTTAACTCACAGTACAGCAGAAGGAGAATGTGAGAGCTGTTGCTGTTTTCCCTGGTTGTCAGAGCACCATGTTCATTGGTGAGCAGGGCAAGGGGTGATTTTGTGGCCAGGCTAAAAAAGCAAAAAAGTTCAATATTTTTTCTCATTGCTGTAGAAACAAGGAAGATCTTATCTCCACATTCCTGAAGGAAGCCATACATACCCAAATTGATGCAGCATAACTTTATTAGAGAAATACTATTCTTTTGGTATGAGAAAAGAAGTGTCATAGAGTAGGGGTATTAAAGCCAAAGTAATACTCCTCTGACACACCTTTTGATTCAAAAGAACTTTTAACCTTACTGTATATCTGCTGCCTCAATGAGGAAAGGTAAACCTAATAGGTATAAAGAACATGTGACTCTACTCATCAGGAAAAATTCATTTTTATCACCTTAAGCACTCTGTACCTGTTAAGATCCTTATCTACTTTTCTCAACAACAACAACAACAACAACAAAATCTGGGTCTTTTTTCAAAGTGTGGGTGGTACTTTGAGACATCATGGCTGATTCTTCTGAACTAATAGTTCAGACAGTAAGGCACAAAGCAAAAACAGAATAGTCATATTCTATCATTACTACTTCTGAGAAGAGGTTTTTGAAAAAATGAAATAAACAATTGCTAGAGATCAAAAATTAGTTCCTTTAATAATGTCATCAATGTTTAATTTCACTCCAGCTGAAAAATGTATATGTTTAGTTCCAACACCCCCCCCCATATTTCTCTTTCTAAAAATTAATCACAAATAATTTTGTACCTAAACTTATGCATCTCCTCTTTTATAATGTGATCTTTACAAGGCTAGCAGTACAAGAGTAATATTGTTTTTACCCAGCAACAGTGCATTGTTCTGAACTCTAGATATACATGATTGATGGTTTTGAAGCAATTCTGGGGTCTAGTCAACCAGTTCTAGCCTGGTTTGTATTTGGTTTTGTTTCTCATAGGCCCTTTGTGCCGGTTAATGGTAAACAGTTGTCTGTGATGGGTCTTTTCCACTGCACATGTTTTCATCTTCCAGACTGGGACAATGAATTGGTGTGCTACAAAGAATTAAGTGAGGATCTCACCTGTACCTGGCTGCCAGTACCTAGTGCTCCTAATACAGTTAATTATACTGTGTACTTAAAATGGTAAGTCTGAAATGTAATTTCAGAAAAAAAACTCCTGTAATTGCTGTTAGATGTGATTTCCACATGCCAAGGTTTTGCTTCACTGTCTTTTGTCACACGATAGATTGTTACACAATTCTGGTCAATATCTTTCTTCACATCTCATTAATACCTATTCATTTGGTAAGAGCTTGGTAAGAGTGCGGTGGGTTGACCCTGGTAGACACCAGATGTCCATGGGGCTGCAGTTCATGAACTGCTCCAGTGTGGGTCAATTCCAAGCGGTCCAGTCCTTCAGGAACAGGCTGTTCCAGCATGAGTCTCCCACAGGGTACATGTCCTGACATCAAACCTGCTCCAGCTTGGGCTCCTCTCTCCACGGGATGACAGACCCTGCTAATTGCCTGCTCACAGCCTCCTTTGGGCACATCCACCTGCTCCTGTGTGGGGCCCTCTATGGGCTGCAGATGGATCTCTGCTCCACCATGGACTTCCATAAGCTGCAGGGTTGCAGTGAAATTGCTGCAGCATCTCTTGGAGCACATTCTCTCCTCCTTCTTCACTAACCTTGGTGTCTGCAGAGCTGCTGCTCTCACATAATCTCATTCCTCTCTCCCAGCTGCTGTTGCACAGCATTTTTTTCACCCTTCTTAAATACATTATCCCGGAGGTGCAACCACATTGCTGATGGGCTTGGCCTTGGCCAGCAGCAGGTCTGTTCTGGATCCAGCTGGTACTGGCTCTGTGGGATGTGGGGAATCTTATTGCAGCTTCTAACAGAAGGCACCCCTGTAGCTCTCTGCTACCATAACCTTGCTGTGAAAATCCAGTACAAAGGGAGATTGTGCATCTTACTAAGCCTCCAATACACCGTTTAAAACATTATTGCCTTAATCACCTTTATTTGCAACTATTGATTTGGTTTGAATATTCAACACTGACACATTCAAAGTGGAAAAAACAAAGAAACAAAAAACCACTCCCCAAACATAAACAGACACTAAGCTTTTATTTTATATCTTATGCATTATGTATAGCATGTATCCCAGGAGGTGTCAGATGTGGCATAGTTTCTGGCAATTCTGTATTATCAAGTACTGGTTTAATAGATGGAAAGACCTTGCAGGGTTAATCTTTAACTGATTACCTCAAAATAGGGGTATCTTCAATTGCAGCTGCATTACAAAATTAAATTTCCTCATTTTGTATCTACATATTTGGGATCTCCTATGAGATCAGGGGTACGTTTAGAAACAGAGAAGTGAGATCAGAAGACATGATCTTTGCCATGAGAGTGTATCATAGGGTGCGACACTGTCTGCCGTTGGCAACTTCTGACATTCATTGCTGATTATTTTGCCACATAACCCACCTCTCATCATTAAAAATGAGCTGTGGTTAAGAGCATCTCCTAAATCTAAGAAAATGTCACTACAGTGGGAAATTCCCCAGGGTGATCTTCTGCATGTTGCAGAGTAGCAAAGCAACCACTTCAAGGGTGAAGTTACTCCCCCCATTGCCTTCAATATTTTCCTGCTGGAGCAGCCACAGGTGCCAACTTGCAATAAGCACCAAATGCCACTGCAGTTAGAGCCTTACCTCTTGGACCTTCAAGGAGGCCAAATTTCTTGAAAGGGCAGAAGAACTTTTGAACCAGCTCTGTTTCTGTAGAGATGTTATCTGCTGAAGTACTTCTAAGCTAGTCGCTCTTAAAGACCTCAGCCAAAACCAGACTGTGCTGTTCCTAGGCTGCAGGCTTGATGTGATGAACAGAGAAGGCAGAAAAAAAGGATGAAAGAGGAGGTTGGTGGGGGGAAAGGGAGGGAATTCACTTGCAGAAATGTTGATTTTTCCAAGTCAGAGTCAGGACCTGGAAGTCAATCTCCTAGGCTTTAACCCAGTGATCCTCAAGAAAAACTTCCTTTCTCCTCTTCTGTTGGGTTAAGAGGAAAACAAAACAAAACAAAACCAATTAAAAAAAAAAAAAAGAATACATGTGAAAGGGCTTTTTGCTTGCCTAGAAGACATGACCCTTTTCAGCATGTAATATCAGTCTGACATTGTAATTGTGCCTTGTCCTTGCTCCTTATGATTTAGCTGTCAGGAAGAAGAAGATTAAAGAAAAACACTCCCACAGAAAAGTTCCATCCAAGAATTCAAAATCATGCTTTGAAATATTAATGACTGATTCACAACTAGTCTGAAGCAGAAGACAGGGAAAACTTCAAGTACTTTCATTTGGTTATTAAATATTGCATCATGATCAGCATATTTAATACTTGAAATATGTAGCTAGGCAACTGGTGTGCTGGCTTTTTTCTTTAAGAACACTGAACTGGCTTTAACCTTGTTACAAATCTGTCCTCTGTGCACCAGAAGATGAATGAGAGAGAGATGGGGAGAAAAAGTAAGCAGCATAGTTGTATGTAAGGCATTAGACCTCTTGGACTTTCTATGCAGTGTGCGTGAGATCCAACAGAAGAAGTCTACAGGGCTGAGGACTCAGGTGACATTTAAATATCTCTGTCAAACTCATGCTTTGCAGGAGCAGAAGTCAGAAGATAGGCATATAACTCGTAAGAGGTTTTTCATATCTTTGTGGTAATTTAGATTCATACAACTGGGAAATTTTCCTGTTCAAAAGGAATTTGGGTGCCCCTGTGATAGGTGGAAAAGCTTTATGGAATGATTTCCAACATAATTTTATAGCTTTGAAGTGCTGTATACATCCCACTGTAAGTATGAAATTTCTAAGCACATAATTGTCTTATATAATACTATACCTTGCCAATTTAAGCAATTTAACAGTTCCCCACACACAGCAAGTATTTGCATGTCTAAGTTTGCTAGAGTTACCAGGGTGTAGGAATTACATTGGCTGTTTAAGCTCCTCAGGCTTCACCTTAGAGAGTTCAAGATGCCGAATTTTATGTAGAAGTATCTGGAAAATAATCGATTTCTGTAACTTTGCTTTATGGGGCAGAAGAGGAAAGAATAACTATAATCCCATAAAATGTTTTTCATTCTGCTTCCTTTTCTCTGAAGGAACAAAATAAGAAAACTTTTTCAACGGAACACATCATCACCTCACATCACAATTGAAAGAAGGAATCTCTACATTGAGCGATTTGCATACATCTGGGTAGCAGTGAATTATGCCCATGGCAGCTGTGTGAAAGGAAAGAATATCTCAGTTTTACCAAGCAAAGCAGGTACAGCATCTTCACAAGTTGTGTTACTGCAGTGCCCAGCTAAAGCAGTAGTCACGTTTTCTTAAAGATTATTCCCAAAATTTCAACTCCCAATACACACTTGTTATTTTTACTGATTCAGGGACCTAAGCTGCAGTTTTGCTTCCTTGAATGAAGTAAAAATGAGAAGTCTATCAGCTTTTACAGGTGAAGGGGTTTACTTTAAAAACGTGCTAGAATGTAAAATAATCATATCTAGAAAAATATATACTGATTTATTTGTATAGTACTGTCGCAGCTTTCTGTGCTCTCTTTGATGGTTTTCTGAGTTTCTTTATTGGTTTATAAAGAGTAGGTTCACACAGTATTGTGCACTTAAGGAACCCTTGATATACGTCATTAGTGTTTTGAGAAACCTTTTAAAAGTTCAATACATTTTGAAGACCACTCACCTATTAGAGTGATGCAGTGAAGACATGAAAAAAGAAGTCCTATTTACTATGTCCCTTAAATATTTATTTAAAGATTCCCTACATTATCTGGTGACTGAGGTAATGTTAAGAATTTCCCAAAACTTCACCCTCCCAGACCAGTCATGATCCAGGAAAACACAGTGCTTCTCACTACTGGGGGATATTATTAGTGCAACTCCAATTATCACTACGACCTCTGTTGGAGATCTTTGGCCACCTTATGTTTATTGGAGAGAAAGACAAAAACACGTTTGCACTTACTGTTGTATAGCTAAACACAATTGCTGAAATTGAAAGACGGAAATTTTTTGTACAATTCATGATTACAGGTACTCTTAATGTTTTGGTTTTGCCTTTCACCCTCACTCAGAGTAGTACCTGCTTAGAAAAAAAGGTATTCCTGAAGTCAATATAAGCATTCACAAAAGGAAGGCGGGAGAAACAATGTTAGTTTGTCGATATCAGAAAGATTTAGCCATTATTAATTTCCAGTCTTTTTGAAGTCTAATAGTGTTCAGTATTCTGTGACAAGTCTTTTATTTTTTGTAAACTACACCTGACAGAAATAATTACCAAAGCTTTCCTGCTTCTCTTGCATTAGTAACAGCTGCATATTCCCCATTTCAGGGAAGTGTTTGGCACCATCTAACATAAATGCTCATCAGATCAGAAACCAATTGATAATAAAGTGGGACCTACCCACAACCCCTACAACATATGAGCTGAGATACAGAGAGTCGCTCACAAAATCCACTGAATGGACACTGGTAAGTACTTCCAGACAATCACGTGAGAAAATGAGGTGCCTCGCTATCAGCTCAACAGTATATCCAACAGGACATCAACAGAATGGTACCAAAGAGCACACACAACAGGGATAGCAAGGAGGCATGGCAAGCAGTCAACTGGTAGACAGATTCCACAAAGGTATCTTAGTTTGGTTTTAACAAATCCTAAATAGTATGGAAAAGAAAGATTAATAATTTTAAAGAGAATAAAATAGAACAGCATGTCAATGAGTTCATTAACAGATCAATGAGACACTGCAACTACCAATGATGGAAAAGGTGGATATCAGAAATGCCTTGCAAACTCAGTCTGGTTTACACTTTAAGTGGTACCTTTTTGCCGGTGTCATTAAATTTTCAAACTGATTAGAGATCAGGTTACTGTGATTCTTAAAGGTAAAAATTCATGCCTTGCACACTTCTATTTTGCACTAGCTTTACAGATGTCCTTCTTTGAAAAAGTGGGAATTAATTTCTCTGCGTTACAATCAGAAAATCAGAAAATCACAGAATATTTTGGTTTGGAGAGGGACCTTGAAGTTTCAACCCCTCTGCTGTGGGCAGAAACACTTTCAACTAGACCAGATACTCAAAGCCTTGTGTCATGGGTTTAGCCATGGCTTCCTTAGTAACCAGGGTATCCAGGAAGTGGACACTACAAAGTATTCCACA
>JAWWLZ010000094.1:50049976-50072663 GCA_035041345.1 Poliocrania exsul
AGTTGAAGAGTAAATGGCAAGGAACAGTGGATTACTGCATAGGGAACAGAGTCAGATAGATCTGTCAGGAAGACATTTTGATTGGGTCATGACCTGTAGAAAGGCTGCCTTTGCATTCTAAAATTCTTTTCAGAGTCCCAGGAGTTTACTTCCTTCCAGCTGAGACTTAGTCCCAGATCTGGTCAACAGTTTATGTCTAAGGGATTATATGTGCACAATTAATTCTTTGTATCACTTAAATGAGATTTCAAAGTTTCAGTGAACTAATTTCCAATTCACTTATCAAGTATCTGATGGGTTTAGTACTCTCTCAACCTTGAGGAGTAACCTTGAGAGGTGTCCCTAATCAAGAGATCCTTGTGTGCAGCCCACTGCTGTGCAGGGGAGTTCAACAGACCCTTGGCTGCCCACTATTTAAAGTGTAAGATGATTCATTTACAGGCATATTAACGTTTGCCTCAGATATTAGTTTCTTCCAAACTTAGCTGGAGTTGAACAAATTGTTCTAATTAGCCTTGACTGTTGTGTTGTTATCTGTGACCCCCGAATCAGCATCGAGCTGGATGCAACCCTTGTGACCAGACACACCCATTATGACAGCTGACAGTGGTTGTCACTTGGGCAGGGTTACTGGAAATAAATGTCAGGCTGGAGGTGCAGGGGGGCAGCATACTGCTACAGAAGTTAATTAATTAACTCTAATAAAAAAGTAAAGCAATAAAGCACTGCAGAAATTGAGAGAAAAGAGCTGGTCACCTTATAGTAGGTCTTTGTTGGTTTTAGGTGTTTTTTGTTTGCTTAGTTGGGGGTTTCGGTGTTTTTTAGCATATATATATAATTAAGAAACAAAACTTCACAGCAAACAAGCACTAGCACAAGTATTTCAATCAGCAGTAGTACTTCTACAAAAAACATAAGGCCTAGAACTGACCTGACAAAAGGTCTATTTAATGCAGGATACTGTGCTCTGACAGCAGCTGCCAATGGACATCTGGTAAAGAGTGTAAAATAAGCATTGAACAACACTTTTTCATAGTATTTTCTCCTAGTTTCCAGCTCATGGATTTTCTTAGATGTGGATGGCATCTTTGTTTCAAGAAAAATTTAATTCCCTGTACAGTTACTGGAGCTCCAGTGCCATCCTCAGCTGTAGATGAACATTACTTGTACAATGCTAAGCCACACAGTCAATCCAGTCTTGATCTTTACCACATCACTCACATGGATCTATTTAGACATACTGTTACTTTTGGGAATAAGGAGAAATTTTTTTTATATTTAATTTTCCCTTGACATCTTATTGTTGAGAATGCCAACAAAGCTCAAAGTTAAGTAAATTAGCATCTTTCAGTACATGTGATGCCTAAGAGATTTTAAAATCAGTATTTAGACCTATGTGGTTACTTACTGTCCTGACTGAACTGGACAAGTTCATGAAAAAGAGGGCATTGCCTTGAAAGAATGAAAAAACCTTGGCTAAAATGTGCAGTAATACCTATTTGATGACAGGAACACGTACTTTCAGCTGCAGTCAGAAGGCTAGTCCTTGGCTAAGAAAAGAAGTAATATAAAATAATTCTTTTTATTTCTGCCACATAAATTAAACATTTTTTTTTAGGTGCGTGTAGAAAGCAATGCTGTCAATGTCACCATTTTGAATTTAAATGCTATGTCTTCGTACATTGTTCAGCTCAGATGCATAGCCAACGATGGTCTCAACTGTGTTTGCATTTGGAGCAAAGAGATTTTGGTGCCTCACAGTAAGTGAAATGTAGTTTTATCCTACTGGGAATTAGCATGAATATATAATCCTTTCCAAATCTTGTTTTATATGAAATAGCATTTTTAGATACTTTTGAAAAGATGAACATCAGAGTGATTCATATGAATGCATGTCTTCATCTTTTTCAACATTTACTAGAACTCATGAATAAGCCAAGAATATCATACAATGAAACTACACAAATCTACCCAGGAAGAAGAAGAGTTCTTCTGAAGTGGGAGGTAACGTTCACTTTGAGTCTGTATACCTTCTGTTGTGTACATGTTACTAATTTATTACATTATAAGGAAAACCAGAATTTCTCATTGTATTGAGACTACACTGTATATGCAAAAGGCATAGTACTTGCTTCAGAATTCCCTGCATTTGTGTGCTGATGATTTAGATGATAGAAAACAGCAATGCAAAACTATATCAATTTATAAACTTGAAAAATTATTAAATCTTCCCTTGCTGTGCAGGAAAAGACACCTATTTTCATTTTAAGAGCTTCCACTTTTATCAGAAATTCCTCTCAAGATATGTGCCTTTTAAATTAATAAATGTCTTCCTGTCTATGTTACTGTAAAAGTACCCAATTATTTCTTTAAGATAACCCCATCTCACAACTTTGTGATATCTGCACACTCTTAATTTTGTGCTGGAAAGAACAGATAAACTTGATATCAGAAATAATCTTTGCAGAATTCACAGGTGTTTTCTGTATTAAGTTCCTATCTATATTGTGCTAGTTTCCATTTCTGTGCACTCATTTTCCAATCTCTCATTAAGATTACTAACAGTAAAATAATGAGTGAACCACCACCAGAAGTTTCTGTCAATGGATATTTAACATGTTCCAAATTTGCAGTGTAATTACTAGCATTTCTCTTTAAACAAACCAGATACCTAACCAAGGCCTAGTAGATAAAGATTCCCAGAGGCATAACTTTCAATTAAACACCTCTCATTAACTTTCAAGTTCCCAATAATGAGGGATATGTTCCAGTGAAATGTAGAGAACATTACGGCAGCTTCACTGCTGTTATTGCTAATTGGATACACACAACTAAGATCTCAATTAAGGGAAATTCTTAATCCTATACTTAAATCCTCTCAATTTAAGCTGGCTTTTAATTTTAAGGAAATGCTTTGCTTCATTGATTCCTAATGGCCTAATTAAAACAGTATGTTTTTATCCCCACCATTAGAAGCTATATTTTGTTTATACAATTAAATTCCCCTTGATTTTCTGCACAAGACATAGCAACATTTTTAGAATAATAATTTTTTTCCTCTTGCTAGGTAACACAAAGTAAGAACATCCTTGGATATTTTGTTAAAGTGGAAAGAATACCCAACAACTGCAGTGACTCACCAAATCGCATATTTCTCGAGGACAGAAAAATACTTCTAAATCTCTCCATGGCTTACTATAGAGTTAATATCTCTGCCCATAATGAAGCAGGAGAATCTCCACAAGCCATCTACATTGTCCCAGAATTCTCTACAACAGGTACTTACCTTATCATTCTTCCACTAGTGTGGTGGAGAATTTTCATGTGCAATCTCCAAGGCTAGTTTTTGACAGACTTTGGGATAGGTTAAAACATTCTCTTGAAAATACTTTAGGCTGGTATTTTTCCATAATGAGAGTTAGTATTGTTTCTTAAGAAAGGATTTCAACAGAAGTTATTACAGACTTAGCAATTTAATATTCAGTTTAGCACTTATGCTTTCTTGAGCTAGATCTACCAAGAAAAATGTCTTATGGGCTGCCCTCAACATCAAGTAGGTGCCAGTGGTTTAAAAAATTTTCACAGAACTATCTGCAAACCTAAGTTTTTGAGATAAGTAACTATTAGGAAACCTGCTACTGTCCTTTATTTCAGTATTACTCTAGCAGGTGCATGCGAGAAGGAACAGATAAGATGTACATGTCACATTTTAATGAAGATGTATGCTTTTGTGATGTCTAAATATACAGATTTATAATTTAAATAATTAAACTAATTAACAAGGTTTTTCTTATAATATAAGCTAGTTTCATGAGTTATAATCTTGAGGTGTAGTTTATTGCAAAATTAGAAAAACCTATTTCTTCCATAGTAAGTTTTGGTTTTTTAATTAAGCTGTGGCATTCACAAGAAAGAAGTATTTAAGCACCCTTGCTGATCATCAGAGAGCTGCAACAGATAGCTTTTTCAGGATTTTCTAACACATTCCCCTTATTGTGTTCTCCTTTCCCCTGCAAAGAGGGAACAACTTGATTTTGCCCTTAAATTTCAGTCTCTTAATTCCTTTTTTATGAAATATACGCCATCACCTCAAGCCACCTTTGGACTGTTAGTTGTCTACTGAACCTCTCAGCCTGCTCTTCTTGGCTCTCTCCTTTCATCTATTTCCATTTGGCTGCAGGTTCTCTGTATCTACCATGAATTACTGGGAAGACATTTGCATTAAGTGCATTCCCAAGATAAATTCCTTCTCAGCATAAACAACTTTTCCTCAGATAGTACAGCCATTTTCTTTAATTTGCCTTTATTATATTGGCTTCCAGACAGGAGATAAAATGGAAAATATTTAAGTCCACCACAAGATCCACTTCTTATCCCCAAATGGCAGGTTGCTCTTCTTCCTCCTTAGTGTCAGTCAGAATGTCTTTCCCAGTTTGTCTGTCTTATAAAATGTCAGAATGTTTAAAATCCTTGCAAATAAGCAAAGTATATGAAATATGAAATTATATAGCTATGCTCCATCATTAGTCCCTTCTCCTCCTCCCATGTCCAGGCAAGAACTATCTCACAGTCGCTCTCTATATAGCAATTATTAGTGGCTCACAAGAGGTTATTTAGTAACACCAGTCTTCCTCTTCCTGAGGCTTTGAACAGACATTTATTTTCCAACAATTGGAAACAAGGAAAAGTTTGGAACGGCAACCAACACTGGAGCCCCCAGACACCATTGCAAAGCGCTAAATCCTAAGTTTCCTTTATTGACATACTAGTGGATACCTTACTGTGATACATAAGTCATTTGCAATGATAACTACTTAATTAATAATCTTCCAAAAAGAACAAAGGGGAGAAAGTGAGCACTAGAGGAGAAAACCACTTTGCTATTTATTGATCTCTAATTGTATGTTTGTTCACAGACTTACCTGGTCAAATCCATGTCAAACGCCAGGGAACTAACACAGTTGTCACCTGGACTCCAAAATACAATCCAAAATGTTTTGTGGTTGACTGGGGCACTGGTGAAGAAGATATGCACATGAAAATAGTAACTACAACTACTGGAAATTTCACACTAGGTAACAGCAACCACTTCATCTCCTATAGAGGCACCCTTTCATTTATTGGTTATTTTTGGTTGGGCCTCGAGGATAGGATTTTTGACTCTGTTTTTAAGGGCAAAGTGAAGATTCAACCAGATAAGCACAACTCTTAATCTTTATCCAGTGCTAAGATATGATCTAGTGTTTAGTAACACCAAGGCAGATAAAAAGCAGAGTTTTCAGTAGGTTTGTTTTGTCACAGTTGGGCAAGAAATGCAGCTAAGGTGCTTCTGATGGTACAGTGTCTCTCCTTGCCCACATTCCAAGCCGACCTATACATTTCTGGCTTTAAAAAAAACTTCCCTCTTGTGCCTAGGTAAACCTATCTTTAGATATTGCTCTGTTACAGTCTCCCTAAGAATAATTTCCTTTTTTATACAAAGAGCTATCCTTGTCAAAGCATAAGTTCTCACCTCCAACATTCTGCTTACCAAACTGGGCATGATGGGCAGCAGTCAGGGATCACTTCATGGGACAGACACTGAAAATGATTAAAGTCATGTAGCTGACTCTTGCAAAGGCCACTTAGAACTGGCTTTTATGTACCATAGAGAAACTATAAAGTTGTTATCTTTCCTCTTTCTCTATGTAATTTATTGCTTTCCAGTAAACCCTAATGTACCTTTATTTGTTTTCCAGAGAATTTTCAGCCATATAAGATGTACAAAATAATGGTACATGCATCTGATGTGTGTCAATGTGAAAGTTTCATGGGACATGAAAAGACTTTTGGAGTGACCTACTTTTACTCCGTTGAAGGAGGTATCCCTCTCCTTTGTATAACCTCATCCTTTGTGTTTCTTTGCATTCCTATCTGCAGCCATAAAAAGAAGGCTACACAAAATTTCTTTTCCAGGTGACTGAACTGCATTCGTCAGTTAGCATTGCCTTTGGTCTTAGCAGGTCATTCCTGGCAGTGAATGACCTGAATGCTGTTCCTTACTGACAAGTCCACAGAAATATTTTTATTACAGATGACATTACCAAAAATAACAGAAAGAGGGGCTCAGAGCTGCTATTCTATGTTGCTCAGTTTTAGCTGTGGTCAAACACAGATTTTCCAATCCCAGTTTGGTAGTGTCTTATACTGCAAGATGAAATGAGTACAGATGTGTCTTTTGGAGTAAAATGTTGGTAATGAGAGAGTCACAATTCCTACCTACTTTGGTATTGTTTAAGATGAGTTGCTTTCACTCTATGTGATTTCTCCTTTCTCCTGCAGCCTTCACATTACACATTGTATTTATGGCATCTAGAATCTGGCAAGAAACTCCCTAGGAAACAGCTAACTTTCAGTCTTGTATGTCTATTGCAAAAAATATTGATGCAGAACTAAAATAATTATCTGGGGTTTTTTAAGTTCCTAGGACAGGTCCTCCTAATGTGACAATTCTGAATATCACAAAGCATTCTGCACTTGTGAAGTGGAACAAAATACCTGCTGAAGACTGTTTGGGCTTTCTCCAGGGATACACGGTTAGCTATACAGATTTGTCAAGGAAAAAGACTCTGGGTAAGTCACCATTGCTCAAAACAAAGCAGCAGCTCAGAGCCATGAAAGAAAAGCTTCATTCAGACCATTAAATACTTCTACAGCACTTTCTGGGTTATGTAGGATTTCTGTGCAACTTGAGTGCTCTCAAAAATCAGTTCCTGGACAGACCTTTAATGCACTGGATGCTCCCATGAATACTTAGAATTTTCTAGGTGGTATCTCTAATTAAATATTGCTATTTCCTTAAAAATTACATTTCTAAGACTGCTGCAGAATTCTCTAGTAACACTTAAAGGAAGAAAACACCTTCAGAAGCATTAAGATTTCAATACTTTTATGTTTCATTTCATTTTTTGTATTTCATCCAAGACTGAGTCTGAGCCTTTCTATGGGACTTAAGACAAAGATATTATATATTTGATATTTCAAATCAATTAGCAGTTTTTATTTCTTACCTGTTTCCAAAGGCACTATTATTAACTTACTTTTAGAAATGTTTTCTTAAATTGATAGCTTTTGTGTTTTGGACCTCATGACCCAAAGGTCTTTTCCAGCTTTAACAAACTACAAATGCTGAAACTTCTACACATTGAAATAAATGAGTAGTTGTGAATTCAAACCACTTGAGTTTTCAGCAAAAAAATACCAATACTTTAGATAACATTTTCCTTCTGCTCTGTAGTGGAAATTCTCCTTGCCATAAGTAATAATACATTAACTTTGCACATAGTGACTTTCAAATAAAATTGTTTACATGCTTGGAAAGACAAACAGCACCTAAGACATGATAAAAGAGGATGATAAAAAGTCTTCGGAGGGCTCTATCCATCTCCAAATTCCTGTCAGAAAGCACAAGAATGGGAGCAACCAGGATTGAATTTAATTTTTTTTCCCCCCCTCCCCTAAGGAGTCAATACAACAGTGACATGGCACACAATTGCCATGTTTTCCAGGAAGGAATTGTAATTTTACTCCAGAATCTGAGGGAAGGAAATCTGTAGGCTGCAGTACCACATCCACTTCTGTGAAGGTCTTAAATCCACAGTGGCAAACTTGAGAAGCAATTTCTGCCCTATCAAAGGCATACTACAGCATGGTTGGTTGCACATTATTCTGTCCAGAGGAAAAGTCACTGCACCATTAGAAAAGAAAGACTGAGCTGAAAGCCCCACAGAGCGGGTGGGGCACAGACCCTTTTCTGATGAATGATGAATAATAGCACTAGTGTAAGTCAAGGTGAACAACTACTGACTACTGGAGTGAGGGTGAAGCACGTGATAGGGCCTAGTCCTAGTGTTGACTGTTACAGTCAACATAAAAGAACTGCCAGCATGTTAGATGTGTTTTCGTCTCATGGAATATACACAGCCTTCTGCATTCGGCATCTATGGTAGTTTAACCCTGGCTGGATGCCATGTACCCAGCACACCCACTCTGTCACAACCCCCCAACAGGACAGGGGATAAAAGATATAACAAAAGGCTCATGAGTTGAGAAAGGACCGGCAGAGATCACAAACAGACTGGTCAGAGGCAAAACAGACTCAGCTTGGGGAAATCAATTGAATTTATTGTGATTTAAATTCAGAGCAGAATAATGAGAAGTAAAACAAACCTTAAAACACCTTCCTCTATCAGTCCCTCCTTCGCAATCTCTGCCTCCTTCCCACAAGCAGCACAGCGAGATAGGGAATGGAGATTACAGTCAGATTATCACAGGTTGTTTCTGCCACTGCTCAGGGAGAGGAGTCCTTCCCTTGTTCCCCACGGGAGACAGTCCTCCATGAGCCTCTCCAGTGCGAATCCTTCCCATGGGCTGCAGTTCTTCATGAACTGGTCCAGTGTGTGTGTCTTTCCACAGGGCACAGTCCTTCAGGCAGAGGCTGCTCCAGCATGAATCCCCCACAGGGTCACAACTCCTACTAGCAAACCTGCTCCAGCCTGGGCTCCTCTCTCCGTGGGTCTGCAGGTCCCTGCCTGGAGCCTGTTCCAGCACAGGCTTCCCACTGGATCACAGCCCTTTTTAAGGCATCCACCTGTTCTAGCATGGAGCTCCTCCATGGACTGCAGGTGGATCTCTGCACCCCCACTGCCCTCCATGGCCACCATGGTCTGCACTACAGATGTAGGGGAATCTCAGCCCCACTGACTGGAGCACCTCCTCCCCCCTCCTTTTCCAGTGACCTTGGTGTTTGCAGAGCTGCTGCTCTGACATATGATCATTCCTCTTCTTTGGCTGCAATTATATCTGCACAATAACTTTTTTTTCTCTTCTTAAATATGTTATCATATATTACTATCATTTCTGATTGGCTTGGCCTTGTCCTGTAGCAGGTCCATCCTGGGGTATGCTGGGGAATCTTCTGACAGCTTCTCACAGCAGCCACCCCTGTAGCTGCCCTGCTACCAAAACCTGGCCAATGCACCACATCCCTGGTATGTTAAAAGCTCAGGCTTTTTGCCTCTGGATTTAAAATGCATATATTTTTGAGAAATCCTGTACCATCCAAACAACATCTGCACCATGTGGATTCCTCCAGATATGTATTAGGGCTCTGAAATTTTGTCTTTTCCCCAGTCTGCTACACTGATATATATTCAGTCATGGGAGTTCATCTAACCATCTCCTCCCTCAAACCCTCCTGCATTTCAGCTGTTACTCTCAATTCTTCTACCACAAGTTACCACCTTACTGGACTGAAGGAAAAAACCATCTATCGTGTGCAGATTTCAGGATTCACTAATGCTGGAGAAGGACCTCTGACTCTTTCACAACCTTTCAGCACTCCAAGATATGGTATTGTGGAACCTCTATGCATCTGCATTATACAGCATGAGTACTTGCTTTATGTTCTTTATATGCCATTGTTCTCTACCCTTTCCTGCTTTTCGAGTAGTCAGAGTGCTCACACAGAGGATTCATTATTCAGTCCTTGGTTACTGAGAGCAAACACACAAAATTTTTCCTTTTAGAGGTGAGCTATTCATCACAGAACAATTCTCCCTGCATTTTACTACCTAACATGCAGGGAAGACTTAGCTAAGGTTCCTCGGCGCTGAAACATTTTCTGACATTTTTGTCCTTGGTACATACACATATCTTTATTTATTCATTATTCTTGTCATAGATTTCCGCAGTTGAAATTTCTGCCTGTGGCTGGTAAAATTCAACAGTCTTTACTTTTGGCAGACTCTTGACCAATCAAATAAAACTGGCTCCCCCAGCCATTAACTGTAAAAATAAAAAGTACCTTTGAATTGCTCCTATTGTGGGTGACAGCTAATCAAAATCTCTTCTGATTTTTAATAATTTAAGCATATTTTAAGTAACAGGTCCTTTTGTTCTCTGGCAAAAGCTTGCTTTTCTCAAAGGAGCCTAGATAGGCTAAGGAGATCAATAGAGGCATATTTCTAAAGCCTCAAATACTGTAATTATATATGGTTGGCCAAACATAGTCTTTCAAACATTTTTAACACCATATCGTGAAACTAAAACTAACACTGCCGTAGACTCTTTTTTTGTTTGACCACAGCTTCACCTAATTGAAGCTTTCTAAATAGAAAAACAAAAGAACAGGCTAAGATGGTATCAGTAATCTGTGAAATTCAGAGACAGAAGTATGCAAATGGTTTCTCCCCATAACAGCTTTTTTGCCTTAAGTGAAGGAGGTTTAAAAACATACAACTGAGTAGTTAAAAGTGTGATACAGAAAGAAAAAGGAAAGAAATTTAAAATCTTTCTTGCACCCCCTTCTCCACCACGCTGAAATGCTTTCTCCTGTCAACGTAAAATATAGAAGTATCTCACTGGAGCTTTTCTGCAGGACTTTATTCCACTTTTCCTACCAAATTTGATACTTCTGCTCGCCCCAACATTCCACAGGTTACTTAATCCATTAGAAGAATCTCAACTTTCTTTGCTATAGATGCCTTTTTTAGCAACAAAGAAATTTCCAGCTTTCCAAACAATTTTTAATAAAAATTAAGTGGCTGTTTGGTTTAAAAAATAGACACTTTTGTTGAGGTATGGATAAGAATACAAGAAAATGGCCTTTTTGAAAACATGGTTTGACAATATCAGCAACACAATCATGCACTGATCACACTTTCCTGGCACTATTTTTAAACTTTTGATTTAGCCATTTACAAAGAAGATCTCAATATTGACTCCCTTAACATTGTGGTCTGCTTTGGTTCCGGTGAGAGCAGCACTGCTCTCACTGCCTCAGCACTGCTCTCACTGCCTCAGCACTTTATCAACCTTCATTAACCTTTCAAATATGTTGTCTTCTTCAGACAGGTAGGGTGTTGATGGGAAATAGCTCAAGCAAGTATTAACACTGACAGTAGGAGACATAGGTTTGCATCAAGGATTGACAAATGGCTGGTTACAGATAAAAATTTTTAATGTTCTTATCAGGAAACAACAAAATACAAAAAGATGATTATTATTGTTATTGTTATTATTATTATTATTATTATTATTATTATTATTATTATTATTATTATCTGGTGTGATCTCACAAAAAGAAACCCAAACCCTATTTAATAAATCTTGAAACAGAGTAAAAGACACTTTCACTCCAGTAATTTGTTATTAAGTCAGACATGCATCACAGTCCTGTTAAACAGGCTGGAGTTCACATAACAGCATGAGGTGTAAGAATAATTCTTTTATTGAGTGTTTATGGTGGATTGAAGGATGCAACACTTCCATCCCTGGAAAGGTGATGCAACAACTCATCCTGGATGCCACCACTAAGCATGTGGAGGGAAAGATTATCAGGAGTAGTCACTATGGATGCACCAAGGGGAAGTCATGCTTGATCAATCTGACAGTCTTCAGAGATGGCAGGACTGCTCGTATAGATGAGGGAAGGGCAGTGGGTGTCACTTACCATGACACCAGCATGCTTTTGGCACTGTTGCCCATAACATCCTTACAGGCAAGCTGAGGAAGCATCAGTTGCATGAGTGGATAGTGAGGTCAACTGAGAACTCAGAAGGTGACATAGTCTATTTGGAGGTCTGTCAGTGGTGTCCCCCAGGGTTCAATATTGGGCCCAGCATTGTTCAGCTTGTTCCTCCATGACTTGGATGAAGGGACAGCTGCCTCCTCAGCAAGTTCACCAATGGTACAAAGCTGGGAGAAGTGGCCAATAAGCCCGTGAAGGTGATTAAGGGACTGGAGCACCTCACTAATGAGCAAAGGCTGAGAGAGCTGGGCCTGTTTATCCTGGAGAAGAGACATCAGAGAGGGGATCCCAGAAATGTATACAAATATCTTAAGGGCAAGTATCAAGAAGATTGGGCCAGACTACTTCCAGTGATGCCCAGAGACACAACAATGAGTAATGGGCACAAACTGAAACACAGGAGTTTCCACTTGAACATGAGGAAGAACTTTTTACCAAGAGAGAGCACTGGAACTGGCTGACTAGAGAGGGTGGGGAGTCTCCTTCCCTGAAGATATTCAAAACCTGCCTGGATGTAATCCTGTGCAACCTGTTCTAGGTGAACCTGTGTTAGATAATCTTTAGAGGTGTCTTCCACTCCCAACCATTCTGTAACTCCAAGGTACCTAGATACCTTAAAAACACAAAACTGAAAACCTCCCCAAGAATCTCAGGTCTATCTTTGACTAGTCTTTATTGATAGGAATTGTAAAGTTACACGTGTAAAGTTTGCCTTGACTCCTGTTTGAAATATTTCTCCCATGGAGGTAATATAGCCTTTCTGTACTTGACACCACAAGTCTGATTCAATCTTTCTGTTTCTCATCAGACAAAGGAGAATTTGAAGGTTTTGTGACTGGCCTTTGCTTCAGCATGATATTCATTCTGGTCTTTGCACCTCTCACTTTTTCTCTGGTGCTTAGAAGGTAAGAAGGGAATGTTAACTGAAGTTGGTAGCAGTGCTCTTGTTTTCTTAACTCCGAGTTTCATAGCACTGGGCCTTTTTTGTCATTAAAAGTAACACAACTCAAGCATACAACACAAAATCCACAGCACTCATTTTACAGTGAGAGAATGTACAAGCTGATTAAAATAGTTAGTAAAAAATGGATAATTTTTTGCTTTTGATGCAGTTATCTGACTACCTTCTGTCTTAAACACCATCAGAAAGAGCCTAGATCATTTCTCACAGTGGGGCATATGCTATATGTGTTGAAAAAACATACATTTGATTATTTTCCTCTTTCATTCCCAACTGATAATCATGTGAATTCTATGGAAATATAAAAGTAAATTCTAGCAGCCATCTAAGAAGTTTCTTGTGAACACATTTGAATATTAACTGTAGAAATTATGCATATAAACACATAATGAGAGGGAATAACATATGGATGAGTGGGAAGAAGAAAGCATAACAAGGGTGCCTGTGAGTTGTGGGTAAGATCCTCTTATTTTAGGAGAAACTATTTTCTGCAATAATAAAGTATTACCCTCCAGAAATGAATCTGAGGTACAGTATCAGGGGCATATGCTTGGACTAAAAGAAAATGGCTTGCATAGTAGTGTGCTCTAATATTATTTTTCTGACAAACTGAATTGCATACAACAACTCATATTACTCTTTGGATGTCCTAGAACACTACTTTCCCTTTTTCTCCTTTTTACAAAGCACCTGCCTCAGAAGTTGAAAGCAGAGCTGCTAAAGGACAGATAGTCCAACCACTCAGCATGATGTGGCCTGCTTTAGCTTAAACTCCTGTCCTTACCGTTGGGAACAGACTTTAATTTGTCACGTATCTGATCCAGCATTTTTAAACAAGAAATTCTGAGACCTACACAGAAGTTTTGACCTAAAGCAAACTTTATTGTGTTAAACATAGGATCAGGCTTTATTATCTGGGTCCAATAGGAAAGAATAGAGGAAACAAAACAAACACAAAACAATCAAGTAGCACACAGAAGCCCCTCACACAGGTAGCACTACAAAACAGCAATGAAATTTGTAAATTTGTAGGAATATCAAACACCTTTAACTGACATGAAGTGTCCCAGTGATCTCATCTCAATTGCCTGCTTGATTTGTAAGAGAGGACTCAGCAGTCAGCCAAACACCTACCTTCAGAGGATCAGCAAGGAGAGCCAGTAACTCTACAGCCTCAGTCCTCACCTCAAGCTACAGCCCAAACAAAGACAAAGTACTCTACTCAAAACAGGAAAACACTGAAGTCAACACTAAGGCAGAGTAATGGGGCTACTTAAACACTCATCCTCTCTCACAGCTGTGTGGAGGCTTTTTTTTTCCTTACAGTAGTGGAATACTGTATGCAATACTTTCCAGAAAGAGCTAAACTGAAAACAGTCATGAAAGAGCAGGAGGTGTGTTTTACTCGTAGAGCCTCTTCCAGGCCTCCAGTGCTGGACACAGCAATAGCTTGCACTTTTTTGATTTTTTTTTTTTTTTTATTATTATTTTTTTGTGAGGGAAAGCAAACTTCTAAGTAGGAGCCCAAGAACAAATATTTACGGAAACAGACTTTCTCCTACATGTCCCAAAGCCCTCAAGGAAAATAGACATTTTGTGGAAATGATAGTAAATTAGGATTATACAATGATTAAATGTATAGAAAAAGATCACATTGCCAGCACCTGCCACAGCTCCTTTGTCATTAAACAAAGATGCTAATAATCACTAACTCAGAATTTCAGTGTAGACTATCAAGTTTGGTCTTCAGATTTTAATTAGAATTATGCTTAAAAGTCTCTGTAGAACACATTATTTTCATGGTCACAAAAATACCAATATGTTATGGATAAATGGTAGTTAATTTAAATGCATAGGAAATGTCAGTTATTTAATCTGACAATAAATTTACAATATTTCTTTACAGGCTGAAAGTGTCATGCTGGCCCAGTGTGCCAAGCCCAAAGAACAGCAATGCGCTCCAAGAAATGGCAAGTACTCTTCTGATGGTGTGGAAAAAAATACACAGGGGAGATCTTTTCTATTGATCAATGAGTAAAGCTAATTAAGTAACCCTTTCACTCTTCACCCTAGAAAATGTCTAATATCAGCAGTTGGGAAGCCAGAATAATAGTCAAAATATGGGATGAGGGAGGGCAGTTTAGGCAGAGGCAGTATATACCTTTTAATTTAATAAACGTCTCAGACTTCTTTAAGTGCATTATACAGCATTTTTAAAGGTATGGTTCCTAAAAGAAAAATCAAAGCTGAATAGGGGGAGAATGAGTCTAAAGAAAGAAATTTTATTTTTTATCCAGTCATCCTTCACCAACTGGAACTGATTTTTAAGTACAAGTTACTCAAAATGCAAAGTAAAGAATCGTGGCCTAATTCCACAGGGGTCTCATGACAGAGATAATGTACATGGTGTTTTCTGGAGCCTGCTCTTCACCCCTCAGTCTCTACTTACCTCCAGAGCAATCCAGGGGCTGGCTGGTCAGCTGGTAGCTGTCTGAGGAGCACCAAGGTTCAGCAGCATGCTCAAAACTTGCCCACAGATTTCCCATTTTCTTTGATAAGCATATGCAAATTTCAGCACTAAAGAAGCACTAAGAAATCAGCTGTTAGAAAGAGCTGCTGGAGACCACATTATTGGATCACTGTTACTGGACTTATTTGCATCTTCCCCTTCTTAACTTCAGCCTTTTAAACAAGTTTCTGCTCCACTTTTGCTGACTCTTGATACTGAAAGCCCTTCTTTTAGAACAACTAAGCTTATCTCTTAGGTCTCAGACCACCTACCATTATGTTCTTGGAGCAGAAACTTGTACTGCTTTCCTTTTGAGATCTCTTTTACTGGCAAACCTGAATATAATTTGGCACTTGTAGACCTCATTTCTCAAGCCAACTTGTGATCTTTAACAAAGCAGATTTACCTAGTCTGATTTCAGGCATTAGCTAGTAGGTATCTACAAGCCAAACTGGCAAAACTCGGACACAGAATGAAGTAATCAGGAACAAAATTGCAGAAGACCCTGATAGTCTGCTGATAATCAAATGTTTTGCTGAACATCAGCATTGCTTCCTGCTACAGGGCAAGTATGAACTTTCATATTCTAGATCAGGACTTCCCCACTTGTTTTCTTCCTTCCTTGCACCTTAACACAGATTAAAAAGTAGCAAGTTCAGAGCTTGTATCAGATAGTCATTCTTCCAAAGCCAGATAATGCTGAACAAAACAGTTTCAAAATTGATGCTGTTCAAAAATTGCAATTTTGCTGGTTTGTTTAGTTAAAGAAATTGTTCTGCTTATGAGCACCCAACAGTGTCTGTTTCTCAGTGCTGGCATTCAGATAACCCTACTGACCACTCCAGTAAAAATAATTCCATCTAATCCTCTTGGTTCTTATCCACCACACATTTAAAAAGTCAGAGAACTGCAAATTCAATAGTTGTTTGAAGTTGGACTTCTCAAAGGTAAAAAAAGAAACCTAATATATTCAGCATTTGTGGAATTTCTGCCTTAAAGAAAACACAAGACTTAAAACTTAGGTGATGATGAACTGCAGCATAGAAGTTCAGTAAGAAAGGAGTAAGAACTACCATCTGAAATAATCTTACATGTTCAAAGAATAGTTTGCCATTTTGAAGAATTGCAAGTCAAATACATTGAGGCTGCATGTCACAGAAAGGACAAACAGATTTTATGAAGCAGAGTGCCATTTTGACATAAAAATATTTCAAAGAAAAATACATGAATTTAAAATGCATTTAATTGTTTCTGCAGAGGCAAAGCAACTGTCAAAGAAAATGAAGTCTGTATTAGCCACATCTGGCAGAGAAATACTGCAATGCTAATAACATGGCAGGAGGAGAAATAACAGATATCAGATAATGATTTTGGAGAAAGCAAAAAAAGCACTATGTGAGGAGACAGTACAATAAAGAGGTTACCAGTATTGTCTAGAAGTAATCTGGTACTCTGAAAACTGAATGAACTATGGAGAGAGGTATTCCCCAAATGGGTACTGTGAAACAGAGGCAAGGAGCAAATCTTGCTATAATCTGTACATTTATTTCATTTGTAGGTTGTTTAAAGACTGAACCCCGTCAGGTTAGCTGAGCAATGTAGCAACTCTCAACGCAAATGCAGTCCAGACAGCTGGCAAGATGATTTGTACTCCAGACAGAGGATTCTTTAATGAAAATGAGTCAGTCAATCCCCTGGTACAGAGCAGAGGAACTGGAGACACTCTCATTACAGAGGCCAGGAAAAGGAACTTGGGAGACTAAAAATGCCAGTCAGTTGCCCCATCAGTTGTTCTTTATGTTTAGACAAGATTCTTCAAAGATGCTTCTTTTTCACCTCTTGGTGACTCTTTCAAAAGGAGTCAGAGAAGTTCTGTGGTTGGAAAAAACCTCTAAGATCATAAAGTCTAACTATTAACCCAGCACAACTGTGTTGACCACCCGAGGGACACATGCACTCTTTTTTTTGCACACTTTCAGGGATGGTGATTCCACCACTTCCCTGAGAAACCTGAACACCCTTTTAGTGAAGAAGTTTTTCCTAATATCCAATCTAAACATACCATTGTGCAACTTGAAGACATTTCCTCTTGTCACTTGGGTGAAGAGACCGACACTCACCTCTCTACATCTTCTCCTGAGGTAGATGCAAGGAGCAATAAGATCAACACGAGTGATCTTTTCTCGAAGTTAAACACCCCTAGGCCCCTCAGCCACTCCTCATAAGACTTGTGCTCCTGACCCTTCACCAAATCCATTGCCCTTTTCTGGACACACTCCAGCACCCCAAGGTCCTTCTTTTAGTAAGAGGCCCAAAACTGAACACAGGATTTGAGGTGTGGCCTCACCAGTGCCGAGTACAGAGGGACAACCACCACCCTGGTCCTGCTGGCCACACTATAGCTGATCCAAGCCAGGGTGACACTGGCTTTCTTGGCCACCAGGGCACACAGGGGATCATGTTCAGTCGCTATCAAATAGCACCCTCAGGTCCTTTTCTGCCGAGTAGTTTTCCAGTCACTCTTCCCTCAGCCCATAGCACTGCCTGGGGTTATTGTGACCCAAGAGCAGGACCTGGCACTTTACCTTGTTGCAACTTATGCCATTGTCCTCAGACCAAGGATCCAGCCTGTACAGATCTCTCTGCAGAGCCTTCCGGCCCTCCAGCAGATTGGTGTTGACTGTGAACTTACTGAGAGTGCACTCAACCTCCTTGTCCAGATCAACACAGGTATTAAGCAGCCCCATTGCTGAGCCCAGGTGAACACCACTAGTGACTGGCCACCAGCTGGATGTAACTCCAGTCACCACCACTCTCCAGGCATGGCTATGCAGCCAGCTTTTCAGCCAGTGAGCAGTGCACACATCCAGTCCATCAGCTGCCAGTTTCTTCAGGATAAGGCTGTGGGAAATGGTGTGAAAGGCTTTACTAAATTCCAGGTAGACACAGAGCCTATTCTAAATTTGGTAGCTGTAGAATTTGGGCTACTGTTCATAAAAAAAATATGATAATGGAGGTATATATCACACAGGTATTTATTTAAAACAAGGCAAAAGTTAGCCATGAATCTATTTATCCCACTGCAAGAGAAAAATAGAGATATTTTATGTGAGATTCCTGAGATTTCAAAGAACAGCATTCTCATTTCCCAGTCAGATCACAAACTGTAAGGAAGAAAATAAAAGCCAATACAACCTAACTTATTTCTTAAAAAAGAACTGTATCAGTATAAACAGATTTAGAGCAACTTGGGGTGGAAAAGTGGGTGAGAAAGGAAATCAAGAAAAAGAAAGCTAATAGCTATACCAGTCTGCCCATAAGTTAAAAAACATTATACCAAAGTGAGCAAACCCAGAACAATCTAAGGGGAAAACAAGGGTGATTGGCATTACCAAGTGTTCTCCATTTAATCATCCAGAATTTGCAAAAACTTGTTACCCCAGGTATACTTAGATCACAACATGGCATTGAGTTTAATAACATACAGTTTGCAACAACTGACAGCTTAATCTTCTCTGGCTGCTGTTCAAGCTGCTGCCTTTTTGTAGGAACATATTTGCTAAACTTTTTGGAAGCTGTGGGTCTCAAAACAGCATGTCATGAGGCTTACATTTCATCAGCAATACATCTGGTCCCAAGTATGTACAAAAGCAAGAAAAACTTAAATACTATGGGAGAGGAAAAGATGGTCCTCTAAATTTGGGAAATAAGTATTTCCTTCATGTTTCTAAAACCAAAGATAAGATAAAGTGGATTAATTAGCATATTATTATTTCGTCTTGCTTTATCTCACAGGCTAACTGGAATCCTGTTTCAAGGTCACTGCTCCAGGCCCTGTCAGACAATGATACCACCAGTCTTTTTGTCATAGAACATGAGTCAAAGGCTCCTCTGAAGCTTGGCCTCTTTACAGATGGGGGAGAAGACAGCACATGTGACACTTGCCAGTCAGAAAAACCCAGCAATAATGTAGACGTAAGCCTGAGGCATGAAGAAATCCCTGCAGCAGCAGTTACAAGTGAAGAAAGTACCATTTCCTTTACAGTACCACTCTTGAGTGACTACACCAGCATGGAGTTCAGCCAGAAAGCTCTGATGAGTCTGACAGTGAAGGCGCCTGAAAGAGCTGCTCATCCTCCTCTGGAAACGGAACTAAGCAGTAAGCCAGCACAAACAGTGCATAAGGTTTTGTTTGCCCCACAGGACTACCTCAAACAAAGCCAGGTAGTACTTTTGCCGTCTGGACCTACTTTCATGGGACAAGTCAATACCAACTGAAGCATCTTCATAATTTTCCAAACCATAAAATCACGTTCCAAAACTTCTGATACTTGAATGGAGCTATTAGGACCGTATAGGACAGTAAGCTTGTGACAATAGTTGTATCTACTGCAGTGAGATTTCGTGGTGAAATGAATTGATTCCACAATTAAATTAGTCCTTTCACCACAGTCATTCTTTACACAGACAAAACTTCTAGGGAACTACATGAAAAACCTTCTAGTAAGGTAGCTCTTACTAGATACTTAATCCCAGGGCAGTCAGGGGCCATTCAAGGCTTCTGATCTAAGCACAGTGTTTTTGTTTTCATCAGCAAAATTCTCTAATCACTATGAACAGTTTAAGATCTGATTTTCAGATCTCATAAGTTCTTCAATATAAAAATTTCAACAAAAGTATCTGCCACTTCAAAGAAGCTCTCCAGCTAGTCAAGTTGGCCAAAGAAAACAGTGTAAAGCTTTGAAATCAGGAAGTGAAGACTATGTTTATCAATATAATGAGTGCTTCACATCCGAAGATTTATATTGTAGATAAATACTGTTGTGTAAATGAAGATGCTAATAGGTTTCATTAATAGTACTGGAGGTTTTACTTGCATTAAATTAAGGCTATTTCTTCCTACATTTATCTACACATATAGAGAAACCCATACATGATGGGTTCTGAGATGTAGTTGCAAATATGATTTCACACTGCATATGCAATGACAGTATCTGTTGAACTGACTTTGAGAGCTGAATATATAGTTCAGTTAGTCATCCCTACAAAAATTGGATGGAGGAGGAGTCTTTGGAATACAGGGGATAAAAGGGTCTTCCTTAATATGTTTTCTCTGAGGCTCCATTATGCATCTCCACAATACAGGGTGTCCAAACTGTTGTTCTGGCTTACAAGAGTTTCTCAGTCATGAACTCTGTAGGTATTAATGGTTTGCGATTATTGTAGAAAACCAATTTTATCGTTGTTTTCTCTAGTTTAAAGAGCATTTTGTTAGACTTGCTTTGTGGAGAAGAAAGAAGTTGATTGACTTGTACTGTAAGCACCAGAGGATTCATAAATGGACATTTTTTAAAATTCTTTCATTAAAAGTGAAGGTCAATTCACATTCACACAAGTATTTCCACACATACTTGGCAGTATGGCCTACAGAACAACCATGTTAGCAAAAAACTCGAAGAAATTCCATTTCCGCCCTTTCATTGATTTAGTGAGGTTCCATAACAAAACCTGGTTTATTCACTTTCCTTTTTTAAATTCACTCTTTTTAAATTTGTATCTCTCTATTTATATGTGTTAGGACTGGCAGGAAGTAACGTGTATTTCACTGTGGATCATGCACTGGTTTTTTTCTTAGCAGTTAAAATTCATTGTTCTCCCACAAGGGAATGTACACATTATCACTCATGTTTGTTAAACCTGGTGATTGAAAGAAGGGGTAACAGGAGCACTCCCCAGAGACTGCAAATGTTTGGACAGTCTTATACCTTTCTTCTTTTTTTTTTACTTCAGTCTGGTGGCTTTTTCTCATTAGAATCTAGGAGAACACAAAGGATCCTGCTATCAGT
Organism: Poliocrania exsul; assembly: GCA_035041345.1. Taxonomy (NCBI): domain Eukaryota; kingdom Metazoa; phylum Chordata; class Aves; order Passeriformes; family Thamnophilidae; genus Poliocrania; species Poliocrania exsul. Next base: position 50,070,862 of record JAWWLZ010000094.1, read on the forward strand.
GAAGCTATGGTTACTTGTAATATCTAGAACTGGGGTTGAAATAGAAAGCTGTTAGGGACAATCATTATCAAGTAGTCAAATTTGTCCATTTCCCAAATATAAGAATTATCCATGGTCCTTACTTAGAGTATTTCTTTCATTTCTGGTCAGAGCAACTGAATTTCCTGGTGCAGTTGGACCTTCAGTAGCTTACTCATTCCTATAATTATCAAAATCGTTTTTTTTTTTTAATTCTGCACCTACCAAAGCAGTACATATCTGCTATTGATAAAGTAAATAAGTAGGATTAAAACAAAGGTTTTGCAAACAGTTTACATGAAGTAGCCTTCATACACGAAACTCAATAGACAGTTTGGGCTTCTGACCTAGTAAGTATTGACTCAAAGGTATTAGCCATTGTCTGACATCTTGCTTCAGAAAATTTATGTATCAGGACAGAATAATTGTCCTAGAAGCACAAATGGCTCTCAAAGAGAAGAGAGAGATATATTCCACTTTCAGTTATAAAGCTCACAGTATATGTAATCCTTAACCGATCTCATTAGAGCAATATTTATTTAATGGCTGTAACCAATACATTTGGGAGAGTGAGAGATACATGATAATCCTGGTGTGAAGACTAGATATAAACTATGAACTCATCCCATCATGATGCATCCTTTAAGAGCAAAGAAATAACCCTTTATGTGGAGAGAAATAAAAGAGTACACTTGCTAAATAGTTTCATCCAGGCAAAAAGGAGGGTTTGTTGGAGTAATGTACCTACTCAGGCACACAGGATTAGGAGACACATCGTGCTCCATTCCTCAGGTTAGGGCCTAATAGATTTCTGCGCTTTGTTTTTTTTTGGTTGATTCTTCTATGGGGATTTTAAATTGTACTGCCTGACACCTCTTCAGGCAGTCTAAAAAGGTGTGTGCATGAGGGATGTGAGTGTACAGTGACTGCGGTTCTAATAAACGTGTAAGATAGCTTGTTCCATGTGCTATATCACTCTTCAAGTGGTTTCAATCATGTTCTTAGCTTTAATATTCTTAGCTTCAATATATATTAAGAGTAAAATTGCAGATATGAAGGCTCCAGACCACCAAAACCAAGGTGTTTTATAGTTAACTTTTTCCCTGCTTTTCCCAGTCAAATAGATCTATATGACCATTGTTAGCATTAGTAAGAATTTAGACATGGGAAAAGCTTAGACACTTAACTGTAGGCCTGGAGGCATTTCAGCATAATGATTTATAGTATAGGGCATTATACTGCAAAGCTACAGAGTAAGGAAAGAAATATTCAGCTTCTAAAAACTTGCACACATCAAAGTTAGCACACAGTTATTTTTTTCTGGTATCCAGAGTAGATTTTTTATTTCTGCATGAACATGAATGTATATTTTACACTTTTTTTGTTTGTTAATGTGTAAGGTCAGACTACAGTGCAGTAGTTAGCACTGAAAATTATTACAGTCTTTCAGAGAGAAAATGATCAGGTACTCAGCCTGGAATAGGAGATTGCAGCAACCACAATATTTCAGAGGGGGTTTTTTCACTCCATATTAGTTACCAAATGAATAATAGTGACTACCAAGCATCCACAAATCTCTCAAAAACCTAAGCTTTTGGAGTACTTTGGCAACCCTAAAAGCCACCTTTATGGCACAATGGTATCTGCATTTGAGCAGTCATCTGGGAAGCAGAGCAAGTGACATCTTGTCAATCCAAGTCAACCCCACTTACTACTACAACAATGGTAAAATAGTGAAGCACTCCATGAAAGACCTTTGCTGACAGCAAATACTTGTCTTGGAG
>JAWWLZ010000094.1:50136163-50151205 GCA_035041345.1 Poliocrania exsul
TCCCCCAGCTCTACAGCCAACTTCCTCAAGTCTCCTTACAGGAAGCTCTTAGAGGCTCCTCTTTCTGTCTTCTCTAAGTACCAAAAAACCAGATAAAAATAGAAGGAATGCCTGGTGCAACTAGAAAATTATCTTCTCAAAGAGTCTCTATAAATCCCTACATCCACTACATTCACTCTTCTCAGATGGACCCAAACAGATGGGTCAATAAATAGTGACACTATGTGACAACAGAGATAGATGACAATGCAGAATGGTATTTAAAACCTGAGACAGATCTGCAACAGAAGGGAGAACACTCCTAAAATTTCTAGAGGTATGAACTTGTCCATCAGGAATTAAGACTTCAGTTGCATTTCAGGGCGACCACATAACCTGAGAGAATAAGCTCTCTAGGGTTTATAAAACCATGTTTCTTGGGTAGACTTTTTCCACAGTACAAAAAATGACTGCAATTGATGCAGGGAAGACTTGAGAAGTACTGCAAACACCATTACTCTCTTTCTCTACATGAGCACAGCATCTCAATACTAACTCAGAAGGAACCCACAAGTACAAACAGTACAGAACAAAAAGTATTTCATATTACAGGACTTGTAAGAAAGTTTTAGTTTAACATAGGAAGAGATTCGTAAAACTGTCTTGTTTTGTCCCTACCTATTTTTAGCTGAGAAAAGAGAAAATGCGGCATTTGAAGTGTGTACAGCATTCCTATTGCTTCCTGAAATCTGAATATGCAGATGCCATTAACCCTGCACGATTTTTAATTTATTAAAAACTAAATATGGACTAAATGTATGGTCTAAACTTCAGACTAAATATGACTGCTAATTACAAGTACCAGCTCCATTCTCCACCTGATTTGCTAAGGCATCTTATGGCATAATGGCCTGCAAAACAGTAATTCAAATATTTGAGGCTTGAGAAGTATTATTTCAGTTACTGATACACTCTAAGACATACACGTCACGTTCCACTTAATTTTGAGAAAGCTATGTTTACTAGAAATCAGTTATTCAGCCATGAATGGCCCATGTTAAAAACTACAAAACATCAAGAAAAAATGGCTATGTACAAAGTAATAAATTTATATTCACCATAAACATCACAATTCATAGTCAACATCAGCCTCTAATGGAATTGGTTCAGATGCAGGCAGCTAGTAGCATGACTTTGGGAGTTACTTACATTCTTTAGAATGATAAAAGAGTCAGAACATATTCTCAATTTTACAGTTACAAAAGAATTAACAATTTCAGACTCCAAAAGGGCGCATTTTTGGAATTGAAGGGCCATAATGCATTTGTTTATGTGCAATACAATAAATCGTGGAATTTATTTAAGAGAATTTCTATTGGATAATACTGTTGTCATTTTAGGACTAGCTGGAATCTGTCATGACAATCCATGAAATTCTGATGTAGAAAGAAAGTAATAAAATTTAAGTATCTGCAGGAACTGGACTCTACATTCCCCTTATCTTGAAACAGCCTTAAACGGTAACCATTACGCCTAAGTATTAGCCTTCTATCTATCTATCTATCTATCTATCTATCTATCTATCTATCTATCTATCTATCTGTCTATCTATCTATCTATCTATCTATCTATCTGACATTATTTAGAATCAACTACATGCTAAAGGTGGACATAAGTTATCCTTTGAGACAATGCTAAATGTCTAGAAAACTCTTCAGCTTTCATTCCCAATGACCATTTAAGACTCTCCAAAAAAAGTTTGCACAAGGTATTCTGGAACACTCAAAATGCTTAAAATTACTGTTTTAAGCCTTTTGGAGTAAAAGCCCACAAGCAGAAGGGGGGGAAAAAAAGCTTTGTTTGAAATCTGACAGAAATTTAACAAGATACCAGTTTATCCCAAAGAAGAAGTTAAACATTATGAAACTGTTCTTCAATCACAAGAGGAAAAATAAGGCATGAATTTAGGTCTCTTCCACAAATTACAGCATTTCTGTTGAAGAGTTACACATGGAAAATTACATCTAATTTAAATTCTATTGTTATAAAATGTTTGCAGGGTTAGAACTTTTGCCGTTTACATACCAAATGCACAAGAATTTTATTCCTTTTAAAGCGTGATGGTTTGACTTCTGAACTCCACAAAATACCACTACAGCACATTGATGGTTCAGTAGTTCATTCAAAATGGGAGAAAATACAAATAAAACTAAAATCAAAATTTAAAACTACAACTACTGAATGGGTAACATTCCTGTAATTTATCAGTGTCAAAATATTCTTCAGGCTATGATCTTAAAAACACTCAGCCACTCAATGTTATGTATGCACAGCCCCACTGAAGGAAGGTGGGGCTTGACACACTGAAGGAAGCTTAAGATGGAGAAAATCTGAAGTGACATGAATTAAAATATTTTTGCATGATAGGTATGTTTGCATTTGGTGATGTAAAAAATGCATTCAAGAAAAAAAATTCCAACTTGGATTGAAACTGCAATTCTGTATCAATACTGAAACACTTTGATGTTTTTCTTTTAATAAGGCACTGTACACTGACAACTGAGAAAAAACCCCAACTCTTCTGATTTCCAAATTTGGAAGTAGAAATTAAACTATATGATCTCTCCCCTGAAAGCTTTGCATTTTAGAAAAATAGTAGATCAAGTAAATAAAAGCCAGAAGACTTCATTCCACATGAAATTACAATTGAAAGCAAACATAGACCTGATGAACTCCCAAGAGATCCACAACAAAGAAAGAAAGTATATGATATGTAAAGGAAGCACAGTCAGGCTCAGTATCTCTTGTTGTGTACTGTGCATGGAAATGTAATAGATACTTGCAGATAACTGTTGCAGGTATTTCTTATAGCAATTTATGGATGAGAAACTCCTCTTCCACACATTGAAAGTGTGTGTGTGCCATTAGTGTCTTTACATAGGCAGTATTTTAAGGTCCTAAAACCCAACAAGACTACTATGGGAGACTACTGTGACAAACAGGTGGTAAAATTGGCATGTCACACTGAAAAAGAAAAATATGCTGAAAAATATTACTGTTTTTAAAACTCCCCTACTGTGCACTGCATTTATGAGGCTAGGGGTGGAGCAGAATTGCCTACATGCTTTCCAACAGCGTACACATATAACCACTAGAGAGCAGCTTGACATTTAAGGCAGCTCATCTCTGCCCCAACAAAACACGCTTTGCATGAGGTAAGCAAGTTGTTTCTTCTAATCTATACAATTCCTATTTACAAATGGTCTCATGAACTGTTTTCACCTTCATTCAGCCAGATGGATAATTTTAATTATTCTTGGTGTTTCACAGAATCCCTGGATATTCTGTGTTGTAAGGGACCCACAAGGATCATTGAGTCCTTCTCCCTAACGGAGTGGCCCCATCCCAGGATCACTGATCAGTGTATGTCCCTTACAGCTTGTTAAAGGTATGACAAATGCTGGTTACCTGCCTGGAACCCACTGTTAATCATTTTTGGTAGACTTATAACTGTTCTGTACTTCTCCTCACGCAAATTAAACTCTACCAAGTTTTTTTCCTACCTGTATCATGTTAAAAGGGATAATGAAGAACTAGCTTCTCCATTTTGTCCAACCAGCAGACACTGATTATTTAAGTGGGTTCACTCTCCCCTCTCTCTTCAGTTACTAAATTTTAAAAAACCAAAATCAACATGTCTTTTAGGAGCTTGGGTGGGAAATAACAAAAACCCCAAACAAACAAAACCAACAAAACTCCCAAACAAAAAAACAAAGGAAAACCTCCAAAACAAAATCAACCCCCAACTACATCCTCTTTCCTAATAAGCGCAGAAATAATAAACATGATTAAGTCAATAACAATAGAGCCATGGCAAAAATAATACTACTAACCCATTCTGGTCAAGAAGATATGTATTAAATATTTGTAAAAATGTTTAATTTTGCATACCTGCTTTTGCCAGTATTGTGTCTTATGTTTAAAAAACCAAAAAAGGCCATTTTAAATCCATGAAAGCTTTGTGGAAGTAGCTGCCAATAAATGTTCCTTAAAAGAGCTTTGTAATTGAACTTGTTCCTTAAATGAGTTCTGTTAATTACAGAATTCTCTTTCTGACTTCATAACGTTCCTAATTCTCTATAGATTAAGCACCCCCACCACTTGGCTGATTTTTAATTACAAACAGGAATACTGAAACCATTACTTTAAAAAAACCAAAGAAATATCCAATATATTCCTAGATTTTTCACATTATCATATTTGCCAGCTGCCATACAGCATCATATCTACATTTTTCACAGTTCAGGTTCTTCTTTTTAAGTCAGTTAGATCAGAGAATAAAAGGCTGACAATTATATACACAGTCATTTTTAAATCCATAAATATGTCTCAGATTGTTAAGTAAAAGCTACTTTAAAATGCGTCAAGGCCAGAACAAAAGAAACATGCACATACAAAACAGACTTTAAGATCTGTTAAATTAGATGCACAGCTAAGATCTCAGTAGCAGCCATACCACACCAGTTTAGTAGGAAAAATTAAAGTTTATGCATAAAGCATAATAGAAAGTATGCACAGACACACAAAGGGAATCATGTCAGGCAACCAATGTCATTTTAGTAAAGGTGACTACTTGGCTGCAGCCTTGAACAGGTTCCTGTTGTATTAAACACTGTCCTTAGCAAGCCAATAAACAAGCTACAAACAAACTGCATTAGCAGTGCACTGACATCCTGTTTCCTTCTGTATTCAGGAAGGGCTGGTATTTCTGCTTCTCTTGTCATTTCATGTAAAATTTCATCTATTCATTCAGGAGAATTGAAAATGAGGGAATGCACAATTTGTTAGAGCTGGAAAATGGTAAGGTTTGTAACCCTCTTGTGGGTTAAAGGGTCCCCAGACTACAGCACAGTACTGTGAAAGCCCTAAAACATTTTCTGTTGTAGGTGACAATCTGGATCAGAAGAACAGCTGTTGTGCAGGCTTCTTTAAAAAACAAAATCCATCCCTTTCTATCAGCAGAAGTTAGACAATTAAAAAACCAAAACCAAACAAAAACCCAAAAGCAAACTATTCCCTCCAAACAGTGGAATTTCTAAAGAAAAATCATAGTTAAAAGTAATTTTTCCCACCATCTCCAAATAAATAGCTCTAGCTATCATGGGTATTCAAGTATTTAGCATAATAATTACAAGGCAAAATATGCTCTCAGAAAAGAAACTAAAAACCAAAATCCACCTAGCTAGCATAAACAATTTTGGCTGCTTTACTCACTTCCCTTCCAAAGAAACAGGATCAGGCTAATGACATTCTACCCATTTTTAGTGATATTTTCAGCTGGGTTAGCTGGACACCATAGATTATGCTCTTCCAGGCTCTCCTCAAATTCTTTGAGGATATATAATTGTTCAGCTCTACGTATCAGCTCAAGTTCTTGATGGCATTTACAGTACATAAAGAATCCTGTTCATCATCTCTAGTTATATCAAAACCTACTGTGATTTTCTGAAATGAACAAGATTTTTAAGTGTTCTCATCTCACAGCAATAAATATTCATTCAACAATCTGTCAGATATCCAACTTCAAAAGATAACTGGCTTGGAGGCAAATACATGATAATTATGGCTTTTGAATTCTTCAGTAACTAAAGCTGTAGACCTATACTTACAAATAGATTTTACTGATTTTCTTTTCCTTGTTCTTAAGGAGAAGAAATAAGGAAAAAAAGACAGAAAAGATCAAGAAATGGAATATTTTAGTATAATGTGAATACAATGCTATAACCATTACCTGGCTTACAAGAGCTGGCCTTGCAGTCCAACAGGTCAGTGTGACATATTCAATGTATTCAAAAGTTAATTTGGCTAAGCTGGCAAGTATGATGTAAAAGCAACAGCACCTTTTTTATTTTGGGGGAGAAGTTCATTTGCAGTCTACCTTGAGTGTTTCTCAGATATTCATCACAGCATCTTTTTTAATTTTGGGGAGAAGTTCATTTGCACTCTACTTTCTGAGTGTTTCTCAGATAGTCATCACAAGCACATTGATCCTTTTTCAAGCAGGATCAAAAGTAGATTTTCACTAGTAATTAAAAGAGGTTCAAAACATACTTATTAGATAAACAGGTAACAGAAAAGTAGAAAAAAAATTATTTTTACCTTTTCTAGCTTCTTAGCTTCAATATGTCGCAGCACCTGTTCCCTCCAGTCGTGAGGGACTTTGCTTTTTCCTGCAGGGTCCAACAGCGAGTGCTCAGAGCTAACCCTTGGGTTGGACCTCTTGGAAGGGCTAGTCCGTGAGTAATTGAAGTCACTGACTGACATAGTTCTTTCTGGTATCTCGTTCACTGACGGCCGAGCACTCTGCGGTCGGGGAACATTTGGGCCATCAATGCTGTATGTTCGGGCAGAAAGAGGTCTCTGCTGCCCAGACATTCCTGGGGGAGCTCTGCCCATTGAATGCAAATCTCTGTATGTTAAGTAGTCCCCTTCAGGAACCTGGGCCCGCCTCGAAGGCCCACTATCCCCAACATTCATGGAAGCTGTAGAAGATACACTGCTCTGCCTTTGCAGAGTGTGCCTGGTTGCTCCTGGGAGCAGTCTGTCACTGGGTGGAATAGCCCACATATCCATGTGTCTCCCAGCCATCCGCTGGTGAGTGTTGTACACAGCACTGGCTCGGACATTGTTATGGTTGGAGAAATTCATGTTGGCAGAATGCTTTACGTAGCTGGGAGTTTCTGCACTGTCAGACCTAAGCAGACGTGACGGAGGTAAGCTGCTCTGTTCTGCCTGGGTGTTCTGTTTCTGGGGCCACAGGGCATCCTTTGCTGCTGCACTGCTGCTGTACTGAATATTATACTGGGGAGGAGTGCAGAGCATCTGGGCACCACCTGCCACGGATCCTCTTACTACGTTAGCACCTTCAGGATTGTGATTTGAGTCAAACTTGAACACAGTTTTTGTGGAAGATACTAAATCAGATGATGACGATGACCCAGGAAAAACCTGCAAAGGCTGATCGTACAGAAGAGTAGCGGATTTACTTCGCACTATGTTTTTTCCATCTGCAGTATCTGATGCTGATTTTACCATGGAGTTTGACTGCTGAGATCCATTCTCATTCACAATGTCATAGATTTTCACACCACCACTGTCCATACTGGTGATGCTGTGAGATTTCATCACGGGACCGCTTCTCTGTGGGGACAAATCTTCAGTGCTTCTCGAAACAGACAGCTCAGCAGAATCTTCATCAACTGTAGTGCTTTTCACTAATTTGTCTTTACTGGGAGACTGCACTGTTTCCTCAGGATGTCCATTTATTTTATTTATAGGGTATTTATTTCCATTTTCCAAGTGCTCACTTTCTTCTTTTGTATTGTTATTCAAAAAGCCCATTACTGAAACCATTTTCTGTGTTTCTAACCTTTCTACAGGAACTGGCACTGCCTCCTCATTAACCAGTTTATTGATATTCATGTTTATTTGGTCTAATTTGTGAGACTCCTCCATAGGAGTGCTTAGATCAACACCTTTTCCTATCAGGCCTAATCTTTCTTCAATGCTTAATTCATACTCAGACAAATTTGTAACCTTCTCTTGCTCATTTAGTTTTTCTCCTACTGTAATGCTCAATTCTTCTCCATTTTGCAAAAGAGTATTCAAATTTTCATCTTCTCGTCTGCAAAAAAAAAAAAGATGGCTCTTGAAAGAAAGTCCAAAAGGAACCAACACATTTCTCTAAGAACTGCTTTAGAAAAAATTACTATTAGCATGCAGCACAGCCACACTGTGCATACAAATAGGATAAAACCTCTGATTTACAATTTGCTATCTTACCGTTGCAAGAATTTGTTATATAGAGGACTCATTTGGGCAACATTTGTGTCATCGGATTTCAAAAGTTTGTTTAAATTCAAAAGGAATTATTAAAAACAGTTTAGAAGTGTTAAGAAGTATAAAGTGACAATAACTCAACTTTTTTATCAATTTCTTGTCATTTCCATGACAATTTTGGACAATTGGTGATTCTTTTAAAAAATGGCACTTTCTGAAGAGTAATTTTCTCTAGAAGAGTGACAAACTGTAATTACATTCTTTGTAAGTTTCTAAAAGCCTTTGCTATATTAGCAATCATACAGATTTTTGAAATTAAGCAAATAAAAACAAGCTTTTGTAACAGTATATTGAACTATTTTGTAGGGATAAAGCATAAAAAGATAAAATTATTACACCTTATTATTAAAAAGATGGAACCATGTATTGTGCACTGAAGTTAGACTTTTTATGAGACCCTTATTAACCTTAACATTATTAATCTTATTTTAAAACATTGACATTTCAATTATGTCATGAATGCAAAATTATTGAATTAAAGGCATGGACACAGGATATGAAATATTAAATAATAATTTTCTATTGCATTTGCTTAGTGGTATACAGTATCTTACAAACCTGATCTTGGATAAAACAGCAGCATGAGTTTCTTTGTCGGGAGAACAGAGAGAAATATCTTGGCTACTGTCAGTATTTAAGGAAACAGAATCTGACATTCGAGAAGGAGAGGAGCAGTTGCTGTTATTCTGATTGCTGTTGTGGGTAACTTCATCTGATAAGGAATCAGTATCTTTTGCATCATCTGAAATAAAAATTTGCCAATTTAGTTAGACACATACATCTTTTTAATAGCCATTTCATGTGTGTATGTATGGTATTTAAAAAATTGTGGTTTCTTCTTTTTAATTCTTACTACCAGAAACTAAAATGTAAGCTAACACTTTTGCAAAGTTCATTTCAACAGCTGGCAATAGCTCTTATTTTTTAAATATTTCGCTCAATGTAAACAGCCCTTACCTGTTAATCAAATGTAAGTTGCTGCTTTATTCCTCGTTTCCTTGGCATAAGATACTGCTACATTACTGAATACTTCCTCAAAATATCTATCAAATCGTATTTCTGTTTTTACCATGACTTTGAAGTTCTGAACTACATGAGTCTTTTAGCCCCTAAGAAAATGAAACACAGTGCCTCATAGCAGGACTGTGAAACCGTACCTAGTTCGTATTTCCTGATTTTGAATATTGTATCATTGTTAAATTCCTACTTATTAGCTCAAGCACAGAGAAACTAGCTAGATCTGTGTATGTTTGGTAAAAAAAATGTTCTGCAGATTTGGAATCCAATGCATTCCCATGCTTTGCAGGTCACTTAGGACAAAGTTTTCAGAGTAATTTACCCCTGTGCCTATTGATTCTTGCATAATGTATGACTACTTCCATATTACATCCATGTAAAAGTAATTCCTCTGGGGGAATTCAAGCTTGCTGTGGTTCTGACATGAATGTACAAACAAATAAACTTAATTTTTTTGCTTCGAGACACAGTTACAGGTGCCAAATGCATACGTTTTGCAGAATTAAAGTCTATCTTCTGAGAAAAGAAAGAAGTTTTGACTCAGTACTTTAGTGAGACATAAAACCCAAAGACAGCATTGGTAAATGTCAACCTTTTCATCTGTTTGTGTTCCTAGGCAGACATTTCCTGCTATCTCCATGTGCTTTTCCTCACTAAATCTCACCTTTTTACATCTAATGGCCAGAAAAGCCTTTTTTGCTGCAAAGTACCAGACTAGGATATCACACAAAGTAAAATACTATTTGCTATACAATTTTTAAATCATGTTTTCTCTGAATCCTAGGCCATTCCTTACTCATAAAGAAATGGTTACCCAGACTAAAATTATATTTCAGAGAATTTAAAATTTAGTTAACAAAAAAAATGTTCTGAAGCTCATGTTACAGGAACAAAGGAAAATAGAGTAAAATAACTCTGGAGAAAGAGTTGCCAAAAAAGAAGTTCATTCTTAAACTTCAGGAAGAGAGCACAGCTTCTCCAGGAAATGTAAACAAGTGATATTGCTGCCTACAGCAACAATTAGAGCAGCAATAATTCACAAAATCATTGGATGGAAGGGCAAATACAGAATATTTCCAATATAAATACCACATTCTGCAATCCTTTTCTTAAGCATATCTACAGTGTGTGCAACCTCACCGTCTCCCAAAACACACACACCTCTTCTTCCTCTCTGCTTTTAAACTGGTAACAAGAATCAAGAAAATTATGATGTCAAGACAAACTTCTGTATCATACACCCAACTCAAGCGTAAGGTATTGCAGATCTTTTTTCCTGCTTTCACTGTCTAACCAGAGAATTAATCATCTTTCTTTAAAAACATACAAATTAAGCTTACTTTTACATAATTTATTGGAAAAATTAGCCACTTTGAGTCAAGAGATTTTCAGATTCAGGCAATACTTCCAGTGACATCTTACCTTTTTTGTTATTGCTAAGAGCTACCACTTTTGGTTGATTTATGGAGGTTTCTATCAGTGGTGGTCGCATTTCTGCCATTTTCATCTCTTCATCAGAGGAGAGTTCTTCTGACTCCTGCTAAAGGAAAACCAGCTTTATGCTATGCATTTTAAGGAGCAGTTTAAAGGTGAAGTAAATGCCACTGAAATTTCACCCACTGAACAATAAAAAGAGAAAAGATATAAACAAGCCACACAGCATAGGTATAACATAGCTTGCATCTGTAATGCAAGTCAACTGAATTACCTTTAAGTAGTAGTAGCCCATGTAGACTTGCATTGTCACTGCTGAACTCCATGGGATGACAATCAAACACGTAACTTTAGCTGCAAAAGAGTGCTTGGAGCAAGCAGATGTAGCCTGCATTCCAACCCTGTGATTTGGAATCAACTGGAAGTTCTCTCCGAATTGATCAGTGAACCAGCAAACAATGGAGACTGACTATCTGGGTACTGGTCTTGCAGAAGAAGCTCAAACTGAAACAGCTATAGGGCAGCACGACCAAGACAACTTCAGGAATTAAGAGCTACACTGTGAGAAAAGACTGAATGAGCTTGATTTGCCTGGTCTAGCAAAAAAAGAGCCAAGAGTAGCTTGCTGGGGTTATATTCCAAAAGCAAAAGAAGTTATTAAACTTCAAGAACAACAGCAGAGAAATAAAGCAATGCTAAATACATTTAAGTTAGAAATCACTAGTTCTATGCACTTATGAAAGAGATCAACAGACACAGCTGCTGCAAGAGCAGCCATGCAACCCGTTCAGTATCCAACTGCCATACCTGTATTTGATCACCTTCAAACATCAACTCTTTTTTAAGTAGTATTTGGAAATAATGAACACCCAACAAACCTTTCCCTAAAAGGGAAATTTCTTTCTAGTAAACATGCTTCCTACAACAAATACTATAAAATTCATGTTGCAAATTGCAAAAATAGTCTGGCAGTGTTCACTTCTTCTTACTGTTTTATAACACTTAATGTGTGGAACTTATTGGAGCACCACCTTCCCATGAAGGTGAATTACCTTGCCAGTTCTTGTGACTGCAGGAAGGACAAGCCTGCCTGAGATGTAGCAAACAAGCTATGGTAGTTCTCATTAAAAATAAAAACTAAAAATCCACCTGCTTTTATTTGCAATCAGTATAACCAACCACCAGCTCTTCATGACACCCAACACACTGCCCTTCCACTTGGATGTGACCTGCAAGTATAATCAATGCTGAAAGGAACAACTTATACACACCCATGTTTACACACCTGGATTCTGCATCAGAGTTACCAGCAGGTTAGTACATGGAAGCAAGGAATTCCCTGCCTCACCCTGCCTCACCTACTTACTGGCATACAGCCATCTACAAAGAACTGCTGTCACAATCATTAGACAAACAACATGATCTTCTGAAATCATGTTTTTAAATTAAAGAAAAATGTCCAACCCAGTATTTCTGGAAAGCAAGTAGAAGCAGGAACATGCTAGTGGGGAAGTGGCCAGCAACAGCCACAACTGCCTGTCACCAAGTCTCTTCAGCAAAAGTATGATATATGTGTGATCCACTGTTTACACAACACAGGCAAAAATGTGCTTGTGAAACTATGAAAACGTATTTTACAGGTTGTGACTGAGCAAATGGGAATTAACTAAATGACAAGTTCCAAAATTTGTCATTAATATCAGACTTTCTAAATAAATGAATACATGGTGTATGTCAGAGAGATGTACACAGTTCATAAGTTTAAAATCTCTCACTATAAGAGGTAAATTCATTCCAGCTCACTAATAAACACAGAGGAATAAATATTTTTAAACCTACCTTCCACTTTTCATTTGAAATACATGTGCATTCTATCCATCTTTTCACAGTTTAGATCAACTTTCAATCAAGTTTACTTTCTTTTTCCTTAGATGCATGTATCCTTCACCATGAACTTTTTATTAGCTATTTGAACTTCTACTTACTATAATCTGAAGAAAGAAAAGTCCTGCATTGCAAATCATCTGAATTTACAACACTTATGGATGGCAAATTTATTCTACTGTCAACAGAAATTTTCGTCCCCCAGAGTAACAAATTCAATACAACACCAGAACAACTTTTCGTTGCTATAATGCTCATGGCAATGCCATACCTCAAGCATGTCTTCATGGTTGACAACGGTTTTTGTGTTCTGCAAGGTTTTAACAAGGGCAGTCATCTGTGAATTTGCAGTGCTGTGCTCAGCTTCTGGTTCACTAGGCTTCTGCACAGAGCTTCCTGATGAATATTGTTTTCTCTCATCTACTTTGTTCTTTATTGAACCGATCTCTGAAGTCTAGAGAATTGAGAACATTAGCAGAAAAAAACATCCTGAAAGGTTTTCAACAGTATATGATATTTAAAGTCGACATTATGTATTTTGGGAAAATATGGAAAATATGGGAAAATCTGAGCTCTGAAATTATAAAATATGGAATGGACCAGGTATGAAATGCTGAGAAAGGCTACTAAGGTACAGTCCCTACCCTTTATCTATCAGTTTGACTCTTCTTACTGGTGTCAATTTGTACCATAAAATTTTGAGTTAAATGAAAAAACCAAAGGGGCCAGCATCTACAATGATTTTTTGTCCTATCCCTTATCACACTGCATCAACCTGATAGGGACTCTTGACACCTTTGCCAGCTTGTTATTTTTGCCTTCCCAACTTATTGTATATAACCTTCATTCATGACAGCAGCATAAGATCCTTAGAGATTATCTCAAATTTCATTGTAAATCTAGCAGATAGAAGAGGATATGAGAATGACAAAGATGCCATTGCTCCAGAAACTGAAGAAGTCAGATCCTTAACTGATTCATAGTTTCTTCTTTTTTTTCCACCTTTCATGTTCTTAATGTAGGAGGAAAATTATTACTGCAAACCAGACACTTATGACAGACTTTCTTAGGTGGGGAAGAGGTAAATTGTGTTCTGTAATCTGACAATTTTTCTTGCTAAAGCACTAGAGGGGAGGGAGAAGAGAATTACAAGGAATCATTAACACTTGAGAACGTTGGAAGTTCTTGCAAAACCAGAAGATAGTATTAGCTCTAACCTTTACTCCCACATCTTTTACAGAAACTGCCTGGCCTTCTCGTTTAGACTCCTTGGCAACATCTTCAGTAGATTCTTCATCCTTTAGTCTATGTACAATTGTCTGGACTGTTTTGACCATATTCTTCAGTTCATCAGGATATGGAGTTGGGTATCTCTTCAGATTGCCCTCCTGTACAACAAAAAGCAATCATGTTCTACATTTAATTAAATGCCATAAATAAAACTTAAAACAACTAATTAATTAGGACAACTCACTGAACAATCCAGGATTTTCACTTTGCTATTTGAGTCTATCTGCACTGATGCAGACTTAGACTTATAAAACCCAGAAGGTTCACTTTGACTTCCCCTCTCCCCAGTGTGTCCACTGACTGTAAGCAAGGATTATAACAACTATAATTCACTTAAAAGTCAGGATTAATCACTGTCCCCCCACTAACGTTCTCCACACTATCCCTAGTCAGGTAGTGCCCAGACAGGCCATACATTGCCTTGTATCAGCTCAGAGTTCTTCCTTTGCAGCCTTGCTTAAAATGATCTGCCCAAGAAACACTCAACCTAAAAGCAAAGGAAAACCCAATCTAAACCTAGTGTTTCATCCTCTTAGCTAGTGACTTGATGCATCCAGCACAGTGAAACCCACAGCCAAAGTAAGGAAAAGGATGAGACAAGAGGGAGGGAAGCACCCAGCAGTCAAAAATCAATTCAGTACTAACCCGAGGTGGTGCCTCTCTCTCATCTTTGTCTTCATCACACTCAAATGCCACCTGAGCACGCTGTTTCCGCTGTTCCTCCCACAGAGATGGATTGAAACTTTCATTATCAGATATGAACATAACTAAAAAAAAAACAACCCAAAGAAGCTCTTATAAGAATAGTATATACTACTATGCAAAATAAAAACCACTCTTTTTCTTTCACCTGAATGGGATTGGTGTGCTTTTGTGCATTCTTAAAAGAGTAGCAGCACCATTAGTTGAAGACTGGCTGCACTGCCACAGCTTCATGAACTTGGCTGTATTTTTATACTAATGAAGTATGTATCTGTAAATAAAAAAACACATACCCTGCTGCACACTAATCTTAACATTCACCCATGAAAATTTTCAGTAGAACTCTGCTGAAAAGTGTTTCTATTCCATATATATATATATATATATATATATGAAGTTGTGTGTGTGTATATAAATGTAAATTATACTCATATAGATTTATATAGCCTAACTTCACTGAATTGGGCTCATTAAGCACATGTAAGAATACTAATTTGATTTCATTTAATGAAAACTTAAAAATGAAGAGTAAGAATGACTTAGAGAAAAAAACCTGCATTATTACTAACCCTGAAAAAAATCTAAGCATCTAATACTTAAGGTAAAGGCATGATTTTGCAGAAGTTTGTCATGGGTTTAGCCATGGCTGCCTTAGTAACCAGGGTATCCAGGATGTGGACACTACAAAGTATTCCACACGTGTCTTTCCACGTAACGGGGGAGGAGGTTTTTCTCTCTTCCTTCCTTCCTCCTTGGCTGGTTTTTTTCTGGCAGGGAGTTTTTGGGAGAGCAGGGAGAGGCCTGGACAGTCTGTTCTGTTCCTGTTGGTTTTCCCTA
>JAWWLZ010000094.1:50158182-50177224 GCA_035041345.1 Poliocrania exsul
TTCTCAAGTATTGTAATGGTAGGTCAGCCTGGACCACATGTAATCCAGGTTGATGTCAGGAGCCCAGACAAAGACAAGAGAACATGTTCTCAGGGACTGGCAATGCTCCCTGTCTATATGGAACCAAAACTGGCACTGTTTGCTTTAAACCCACAACCAGTAAAAATTCACACAATATATTTATCATGCAAATTCCTGCTTGCTAACACCAAATAATCCCTTTTTGGAAGGACCAGTCACCCCTAAATTTGACCTAAGATTTCTACCCTTTTCCTTAATGGAAACATAATTTCTAGATGCCAAGTATGTAATTTCTAGCGGGGGAAGGGGAGAACAGAAATAAAAAGGTGTGAACCCAGGCCTCATAATCAGTTATAATTTCTAACTGGAGTAGTTATGCATTTAAATGTCATTTTGCCTTTTGGCTTTAAGTAACATTAAAATTGCATAGCAACTTCAACATATATGATCACTGACAGGGCAAATACCACTGTCATTTGAAACAGTCAATATTTAACACAGTAAAAGAACTTACCCCTGGAATAAGTGTGAGTCTATTACCATCCATCCAAAATTCCTTTAACCCACTCAGTTGTTCAAGTACTTCAGGCTGTAAAGCAAAGCCATTTTTAAAAAAAAAAGTTACAAAAAAATTGTGAACAGCAAAACCAACTCCAATAATTCATCTCTTGCAACTTTAATAATGTCTTACTATAGCTGTTATGCACTTTTTTCAATGGATCAAAGAAAACCCACACTTTTGAACTGCAAATAACATACCAGATACACAAAAAAACTTTCAAGAACTTGATCACAGAACGTTTTCTACAGAAAGTGTTTCTATTGAGGGTTTTTTCTTGGGTTTTGGTTGGTTGGTTGGTTACATTTTTTAACAGAAAGTATTATTTTTCAACAGGGACACAGAAGTAGTACATGGTATGTGCATCATTTCCTCCTTCATGGAGGAGGTCTAAAAACCTTGAGGTTCCATTAACTCAGAAGACCTGTGATTTTTTGGTATTGTGGAAAATGGAAACAAATTTCATTTTTCTATCCAAAAAGAGTGCATCTTCATGATACAAGCAAATCACTCCATCCATAAAGTGGAGTGCAGGATTGTGTTTCCATTACAACTTATTGTTAAAAGTGTCTTATGTATCACAGAAAGACCACTTTGTGGTAAACATTCATGAAGCAGCTGCTTTCCTATTTAAACTTTCCTTCTGAGAAAGTAATAGAAAAGAGGTACTGCTGCACCTTAGGAACTACAGGCAAGTTCATAAATGCTATCTGAGTTTTGTTATATGGTAAATATACAGGATTCCTGAAGAAGTTGCAGTCCTGAGTACCAATAACTCATTTTCCAAGAGAAATTCATAACTAAAGACTACCATTCAGAGAGATCTTTATCCAAAACAACAGCAGTTTCAAAGCTTTTTGTGCTTTTACCATATGATCTTAGTGAAGTTCTGTTACCAGGACTTGACTCTTGCAGCTAAAAGGCTGGCAGAGACAAAGCAATCAGCCAAAAACATAACCAAACAGGTAATTTTACAGCCTAGGCTCAGTTCCTGGCTGTTATGGCTTAACATGAGCCTGGACACATTAGTTTAAGGTTCCCACATGAATATCTAAATCTGTGATGAGAATATGCCAGTAATAGAAGTGTAACAATACTCATGAACAATTCCTTAAATACACTCCCCTATTTGCCAGACCACACCACTAGGCAAGTGTTCAGCTCTGCATGGTCTAGTAGTGGCACACAAAGGCTTGGCTTTACTGTATTGCAGCTCAGCATATTTTACAGTATTTCTATTTCAATTCCTTTACCCAGGGAAGTACTTGTAGGAGCAGAGAGATGTTAAGTGACTCTAAAGACAAGATGTATTTGTCTGTGAGATCATGAATAGGAAACAAGTCATGCTAAAGGAAAAATCTAAGCAGCTCAACTGTAAATACTACTTTGGACAATATTCAAATTTAAAATTAATACAGGATCCCTTGGATCTAAATAGTCTGCGCACAATAATAAAAGCAGGTTATGCACAGAATTTATGACATTAAATACATGATAACTATTAAGTGTTTAGAACTTACTGTAAGACAAACAACAATATTTATAATTCAAACACATATTACTATTACTATTTGCCAGTACAGTAATCACACTACATGACAGTATTATTTTTAAATGGAGGAACAACATACTCATATTCATAAGAATACACACAATTTCATAACAGGCTAGTATAATGTAAGTATATAAGTAGTATAACGTATACATAATACTTCCTCAGTAGCAGAACTCTATAGCTAATGTTTACATTTTCATATTTATTAAAAACAGAACACAGGATAAAGAGATTTATAAAATACAAAACTCTGTTACTAAGGAAAAACTCACCACTTCTGTGAATTCATTACTTCCTAAGTCCAGTCTCTCCAGCTGAGTCAGTCTGGACATGGTTCTGCACAGGAAGGGGATTAATAAAGAATTAGATCTAAGCAAATATCACCTACATCAAATATTCCAGTATTCACAAAAATGTATTATTTTAATCAGTATTAACTGGTGATGGATGCTATTCTGTAACTGGAATGATACTTAAATAAGGTCAATTTTTCACACACTGTTCAATCATGCACATATTAATGACTGTGGAAACTGCTGATTGTCACACAAAGAGTCACTGCAACTCCCTCACAGACCAGTTTACAAAAACTAAAGACTAGTAGAGTAATCTTTATGATAAAGAGTAACACAGTGAAGCATCTCTTCTTTTGAATGGTTCAGCTTTTCACCTACAGACTCAATATGTCCTTTCAGCAGCCAAAGGCTGGTTAACTGTATGTTTTCCTCTCAAAGACTGCCTAATGATCAGTTAAAACAAAAAGGCCATTATTGAATCACAGCAACCAACACCACCCTTCTTCCTCTTCAGCCTGCTGACAAAGTTGCTTCCACGTGATATGGTTTGGAACCCTAATTATTTCTCTAGTCATACATTAAATCAGATTACTAAATTGGATTTTGTGACACATCAATACTCTTTAAGCTAACTTACAGTGAAGATTAAATCAATGACTGAAATAAAAGTAAAATCCATTATTTCAAGCTGTGTCTTGGAAACATTTTTCCTCCATTTAATTTTACCTTGGGGCACCCACAGAGATTATCTACCACTGCACATGCTGGTTTGCACCAAGTACGTCACAGTCAACAACAGTTCTACCTTGAAGTATTTCAAAGGGGCTATGAATCCCTCATGTGACATCGTGTTCTGTGTTTATCTAATAACAGATTTCCATAGAACAATTACTATACCTAAAACTTTCCTATATAAACTCCAACTGGGTACACACTAAAAAATTCTGCAAAAATTAAAGAGCTTCTAAATGGTAGATAGATATATTATCAGAATATATCTATCAACACTGTATCTTTAAGAATCAATTGCAGGAACACAAGATGCTCTGTGCAGCTATGCTGAGCTTCAGCTTATCTTCTTCAAATACAGTAAATACTACAGCTGCTCTGAATACACAGTTCAAAAATGTTGTATTGAACAATGTCTTGTTTATCGAAAGTAACTTAATGTGATTATTAATACTATTCATGTAATAATATCCAACAAGGAGATTCCACATTTGTCTATGAATTTGATTTTCATTACATTAATTATGCTGGGGAAAAACTAAGAATTTAGCATAAGTAGGTAAACACATGACCAGGATAAAAGCAGAAGCCATTTTTTGCACTGCACGCATAGTATATACAGGGCTTTAAAAAACAGCCTTTAACAAAAACATGAAAAGGCTACTTCCAGAAGAATCTGGGAAACAGTTTCCCCATTTCTTGAAGCTAATGAACAGGATGAATGCTATTAGCCAACTGCTAGCACTCTTTTTCCCATCTAGCAAAACTTAGGTAAGTCCCTCTGAAATACTGCATAAGCTGAATCTCTCAAATCTTTATGAGTCTATGCCAATAACAATTTTAGTGCCGTGTGTTTCAAACAAATTTGAGACTTACAGAACCACTGCTGAAGACTCCTTTGAAGTATCTAACATAGCATTCTGCAGCTTTCAAAACTTTGTAGACCCCATCATGCAAACCACTGTTATGTAAACACTGAGGGGTAACAAATTAACTTTATTGATCTGGGGGCCTTTTTTCCCTTGCCAAAATGTCTGTAATCTAGCAAACACATCCACTCAACTATAAAACATACACAAATGTGTTTGCAGGACTAGGGTCTCCGTAATATTTCTCCCTTTCCCCACTGCCTGCATAATATATAACAGTTTCAGCTACTCTTTGACTAGTATCTCCTTGCTTTTCACATTGTTGGTCTATACCAACTATACCTGCAGACAAAATGCAAACAAGCTTTCAAATAATGTTAAGGTAGCAGTAAAATTCCACGCCAAAAGAAGTGGAAACAAACAATTACTAGATCACTAAGCTATACCTATTTCTATCTTTGACACGGCACTATGTAATACATTTCATAAACTGAAAGTCTCCTTCATAATTCATATTACTGAACATGCTGTCAAATCAATCCAACACTAAGGATCTGGTAGTCTAAATTATGCCTCAAATTCTGATGTTGCATAAGACAGGTTCACTAAAGTTAACACCACAGCTTACTTCAAGTAGCATAAAATTTAAGAGGTGTGTACAATACCAAGACTGGGCCCTGAATCAGTGTAGTTACACTCCCAAATAACCTGCTTCTTTCTAGAAAGCTTACTCTTTTTTATTGGCAGTTAGGCCACAGAAGCTTAAAAAGATAAAATAGAAACTTAACATATTGCCATTGGACCATTTTCCCAATTTCAGAAATGCCTCTAAAATAGTCTTTGTGTGGTTTTGCTTTCCTTTCATCAGAAATATTTTAATCAAGCTGGTTTGCATTATAATGCTGCCAGTTTTGTAGTCTCTGGCTGTAGATAAGCTCCAAGCAAAATGATGCATTTGGCATAAAGCAAGGTTGATTTAATTGGCATTAATTACCCATTTTGATTAACATTCTTTTAAGTGCTTCATGCTTTAGTGCCAAAAATTATGTGCATGTCTTACTCAGCAAGAGGACTAGTTTGATTTTGTTGAAATTTATCTAAATATATTTCTCCTTAGAAATAGGAAAAAATTTGCTGTAAGAATAAAACTTGAAAAGATGAAGGGGTCACAGGAAAACAAGAAAAGATAGCATTCTACAGCAAAAATATTAGCATGTACTGCTACATCTTATTAGCTCAAAAAAACTCGTTTGGATTTTCTACACTGTTAAAAGCTTTATAGCTTGTTCCACAAGAGTACCAGAACAGAATAATAAAGGTGGCAGCTCAGCATGTACTGCAGATCATTAGTTTTCCAGCAAGGATGAAACTCTGAAAACACTGCAGTCAACAAAAAAATTCCCAGCAGTTTCAAGAAAGTGTAACTATAAAGTGGCTTAACTACATTATAGCCTTTGTTTAAATCTCTCTTATCACTATAAAAGTAAACCACACTTTTAAAAATATTTCATGTAGTTCATGCTGTTAGTCTTAATTATGGTAGCTAAGGTCATAGTGATCTTATAAACAAAATCTGTATTAGCTGTAAGTTTTAATTATAGCTACTGTTCCTCAGTTGAGAGTAATTTCATTTACCGAGCTACTGCCCCAAATTGCATGTCCTCTAATTTCACTGTACTGAAAATCAGTGATAGCAGAAAGAGCCAAAGAGGATTGAGAGTATGAATGAGCAAAACACTTCACACTTTGAAGATGTAAATTCACACTTTCTGATGCTGTACATGTCATGTACACGCTGTGCATGTACTCACAGATGTGAGTTCCAGCATCTTTATACAGCAAATTCCACAGTACAGTATCTAGGCACAAAAAATGGAATCCCAAGAGAACACACTCCTTGGTGATGTCTTACGCATATAATTACCCGGTCACTAAGAAAACTGGCTGTTGTACTTGAAGGGCTGGCAATTCACGATTCAGCCTGTTGTATGCAAGCCTCTCCTAGCATGAGTTGGACAGAGTGAATATTCAATTGTTAGCTCCTCTTCTTCTCCACCAAAACTTCTTACATTCACCAAAATGAGCACCTCTCTACCAATTTCAGTTGCCAGAGAAAGATCCTTCTTACAGTACACCACGATTCTACAGCTGGTTATTCACATCCCATCTTTGGGATCTGTTTCTCCTTTTGTATCATTGTTAACCTGCGTAGAGCTGCAGAGTCCCACTTGGAAAATTCAGAGCATTGTTCTTGCTCAGAGGAGCAGCAGGAACTGCATCCCCATCAGCCTGGGCTTGTTTGATGAAATAAGTGAGAATTGCAAGGCAGGGATTAGAAAGATACTAGATTTTAAGAAAGGTGCAAGTTGGATCTGATGTTAAATAAAATGCTGTAATAATTTCTAGAACTATACTTACTTTGGCAATATTTTTAACTGGTTTTCTCTAAGTTCCAATATCTGGAGTTTAGTTAATCTGTAACAGAAAGGCATAACAAATTATCATAATATTCTCTATTTTATGTCAAAAGCAATCACTGAACATATTTATATTGCTGAATTAAAAAAAAATCTGTACATTCGAAATTTTTTTCCTCTAACATTATAACACACTTTGTGCAAAAATTTGCATATTATTTTCAACTCATTTATATACTGGGGTTTGGTTTTGGTAAAGCAAAAAACAAACCAGAACTTGCTTGCTTTTCTGGACCTGCTTCAATACATTTGTTCTCCTTTATCCCAAAGATTTTGAAGCACTTCACTGGATTAATTACAGACACATGTTATCATACACAGAAGTACACGGAAGGTATCAGAAAGGTAGGAACACTCTGCACAATTTAAGATGTTCAATTTCTAATACTGGTAATGTATCAAGCAATGTAATATAAAAAACCTCATCAGAAGAATACCTGTAGTCTTCCACCTGAGTAAAAACAACATTTACATTAATTTTAGATTTCCTTCCATATTCTTTTTCTAATCAGATTCTTAATCCATTTTGATACTACTTTTAGAAGATGGTTTGACATTTCTTTCAGAAAATCCTTGGTTGCAAGACAAGCAACCTCCAACCAAACTCAACTGTTTGGTCAAAGCAGTCTTGACATACAAGCCAAGTACCATTCCCAGTGATTTTTCTTCTATCAGCACAGCAATGACAAGGGTATAATTCTTAAACAAAACACAGAAACTCAATTGGGGTTAAATACAGACAGGATTGTAATGACGACTGTAATGAGCTCCATGTGACCCAACGACAGCCCTCATGGAACAAAAAATAGAGCATTAAGTTCCCTGACTCAGAAAGGTGCTTAGTGAACAGACCAGCCTTTCCTGAAGGTGCTTAACTAGTGCATTGTAAGGACAGAGACAAAACACTTCATTTTTATTAACTGGCAAGAACTATAAATAAAGTAGAAATAAAAAGCTGAAAACAGTATCTATTTTACCTCTAAACATTCACTCATTTTTGGGTTAGTTTGAAAGTAGCTGTGCCCACAAATAACCTAAGACGTAAGAGTCACCTTGAGACAGAGAGGAGGTCAGTGTATCCCAGCACTGCCAGCAGCACTTGCAATCTGCTACCAAGCTGGAGGGCAACCTTCTCCCTCTGACTTCTACAAAAAAACCTCCAACAAGCATCCTAACACTGCTGAAAGAGTAACATATTAAATATCCCACTCATGGTAATATCACCTCTGTTCATCTATGATGTAAGTGGGAAGGACTTGCTCGCTATCTGACCTTACCTGCACCCTAAGATACCAATCTGGTATAAAACAGAACTTATTTAAGCACCCTCAGACATGAATGGTCATTTTGGGCTTTGATTTCTGAACCAAATACTGCATTGGCCTCCAGCTGGTGTTTTCCTTTAATGACAGAGAAAATAGTTACACAGTTAGTAGTTTTTCTTCACAACACATGTATGCAGTCAATTTCTCTTGAAAGCAGTGGAAGCAAACCTCCATTCATATGCAAAACTATAAATATGCACACCCACACTTTGCTGACTTTAGCCAGAACTGACTGTGCTACACTCATAATGAGCTAATTCTGTTAACTTAAAGACTGTGTTTGTGTTTGGTGATAGAAAGCTTCACAGCTTTGTCACCTTGTTTCTTGTGCTAATCTTTCTTCAGCTAACCCTAGGAAACTGGATACCAATTGAGATTTTTCCTATGTGTAAAACTACACAGAAGCTACCAGGGAAACACTCTCAACTCTCCTGCCTAGGAGATAGAGGCTGTGTCTAAACTAGTAATTTTCTTGCAGTAATTGATGAGAAATACTTCTTCCATTAGGACTAGAAGGGCTAATTCAAGTTTAATAATGCACATCAAATACTCAGTATTGTTGGGGCTAAGAATCCAACATCAACCCATGCTAAACCACTGAACTGCAATGATGGACTTGAAAAAAAGGTGTTTAATTTGGAAAAGAAACACAGACAAGTAGTTCACCTATACTAAAGCAAAAATGAAAGTCCTAGTAGCAGAGTATCTATTACCTGTGCCATTCTGTGAGAAAGATCTGTCACACCTCTACAGAAATATTTAACTTCCAAACCTGAAAAACACATCACCACAGAAATATGTGCCCAAAGCACAAGGCTGTAATAGGTATTACTCAACTGAAAGTGTACTATCTGGAACAGTCTGAAGTTTTATTTTGTTCAGTATTGTTCCTTAATTGCAACCAACTTAGCCTACTTTTAAAATGAAGCTTAACTTTTCAAAAAATGAAATCTCTGAATGAACAACTTGCCAGGAAAAGATTAATATTCTCCCTAAATCTGATCTCTCAAACTATACAATCTGAAAAAAATATAAAAGAAACATATAGCAGGTACACTTAGAAACTTGCTGTTCAATGAGCAGTCATTCCTTGGAAAGTTGAAAAAATATTTCATATGGAGATGTTTCTTACTTGTCACCTCCTTTGTAAACAGTTTTTCTAAAGCAGAATATTTTTATTTTAGATTGTAACTAAAATATAAAGGCAAGAGGACTGAAATGTAGTGATCTTTTAGCAGGTGGCATTTGCCAAACTTTCACCAAAAGACATACACACATTTATGTAACTAAATTAAGTCACTAATTTGATTATCACTGTATATTTATGTCAAAGAGATCTCAAAGTAGATACTACTAAAAACATCTATTACTGCAAATACTACTGGTAAATTGTTGAGAAAGATGATTTAAGTAAATTAATTGCAACAACACAGTAAAAAGCCTCGGGAAGCAATATCCCATTATATATATACAACATTCTCAGAGTTTTTAGAATGATACTGAAGATAAAATTCTTGATCATCTTTAAACACTCATCAATAAATGTTTCCCTTTTAAATTCTCAAAATTAGCATGCAGTGAACTTCAAGTTTAGAATGTTCTGTTTACACATTTATTTTTTAAATGTAAATAGAAATGATGTTATTTAGATACAACAGGTATGTTTTTCTTAGGTAAGCATAATAATGCTTAGGTTTCTGTGCACTGGCAAAAAGGCTCATGTCAGGATCCATGCCAACATCAGTGCATTCAAATTAGAAATTGGGAGTGGAGGAAAAACCTCCACTTTATTACCAGTGAATTCCAAAGGGGAACACGCACATTTAACCCAAGCTTTGGTGACTTTCAGCAACTAGAAGAGGCAGGACCATTACATCACTGAAGGACAGCAAGTATGCCATACTCAAAAAAGGGGAAAAAGGACTGAACAATCTGGACTTAAAAAAATGCAAAGCTTCAGCACAAATTTTGAAGGTGAGAAAAAAAAGCATAAAGGGAAACATAATAAAATGGTGCATGGATATGTATTTTGCATAACAAAAGTTTCCTTCCCTAAGCATCAGGCTTAACGTTACTGATAGAGGTGTTCAAAGACACATTTCAGGACAATTCTGTTCAATGTTTTTTAATAGAAACCTCACAAATGAAAACTGTTTAGGTTGGCCGATGTCACAGATAATACAGTGATTTAATAGGACACTGTAGGGAAAAAAATGTACAACCTTAAGTACCAAAAAAAAAATTGAAAAAGGACAAGGTGACATAGCACCAAGTCAAGTACTTATGATTTCCTTGTAGGCATCAGCCATTTCTAACTGAACTATCCAATACATCAGTCAATCATGTGGGAAATGGTATTAGACAGCTGCAAAAAGGATAACTGGAACACTAGAGCATAACCACAGACATTTCCAAGAGAAACAAGAAGATAATCATGACATTGTACAAACCATGAAGAGATCTCAATCTGAATTCTAAATACTGAAACTTGTTCCAAAATACATTAACATAATCAGACACAAAGGAAACCCTAGCACACCAGAGGGTAACAGAATTTTGTTTAGTCTAACAAACTGAGTGATATGAGAACACTATAAAAACAGCAGGTGAGAGAATGGAGGACAACACTCACGAGAAATGACAGCAATTTAGCTGTGGAACCAATAAATATGAACAGTCAGAGAGAAAGTGATGTAGAAACCAGGCTTCTAACCTGACACAGAGCATAAAAATTTTGCTGGCAGTCATAAGTATTGGCTTAGTTTTTAGGAGGCATTACTATTGCTAAATGCTGCCAGTAAGAGTGGGAAACAGAACTGAATTACTTCACATGTTCCCAATAATGCAAAGTAATAGCTATAAGGCCATATACAAAAAAATTAATGCACCAAACCAGAAGAAGTTGAAGGCTTGTCCTTTATGGGAATAAATATCCCAAAAGCTTCCACCAGAGGTTTTTTGATTATTTGTTTTTAGAAGAAGTATTCCCATATTCTACAGTACAACTAAAGAGTGCACTAGAAAATGTTTATACCTAGTTGTAAAGCTGTGGGTTTGCAGAGCAGTATGTGAAAGGGGTCTGAACCTGACTTGGATATGGTATTTTACTGATTCATTGTTTTCTAATTTATTTAATCTAAAAATTATCTTCCTACAGAACAGTATTCTGTGCAATACCTTTATTAGCATGTAAATTACATACATGAATACTCTAAATTCATATTAAAAACAGATTATGAGAGAAGTCTCAATTTCAGATTCTTTCTCCTAGCTACAACCTAGGATGCTGCAAGTCACTGGATTTTAAAAGCCAAGGCAGAATTCTTCGTAACTATCAAGAGAAACACTATACTGGAGAATTGGATTTCAAGTTGCCTTTGGTAACTGATTTATTCTTAAGCTGTTACTAATTAATGACTTGACCATTTTGCTAATCATTAACCATTACAGAAGCTGAAAGTGATGAAGAAAATATTCTAATGAGGTTTTTTAAACTACGTGTAAGATTAACTACTTAAAGGATCAACTGTGTCAACCCAAAGTCTTCAATTTCATCTTAGTTCCTGTTTTCAAGTAATTCGGTTAGACTATTAAAAAACAGAGCAGAAGAAAGTATAGGTAATCATTAGAATGCAAACAAGATTACATATATTCCAGATATTTCTTCTTTAACCTTAACAAGGACTTTTGAAATGCAAACTCCATGCACTAGAAACAAGCACAGTAATTAAGCTCCTGCATCATAAACAGCTTTTTTGTAGCTGGGTGTGCAATGGATCTGATGCTTTTAATCGTTCATCAGGGAATGATAATAACTGAACAGAGAAGAGTAGGCCAACAGCTCTGATCACAGATGACTAATAAGCTGATGGTCACTCATGGAAAACACCTCTGCTCATGCTGCATGGTACATCTGCACCAAACTGCTGGGTAGCACCCTGTCTGGGGGCTTGCTCATCCCCTGCAAACTCTGCTGACCCAAATATAACCATATAGCCCTAAGGCAAATGTTTCACACAGCAATGAGATGGGTTAACTAATAGCTGTAGTTCCCGAAAGAGACGCTTGCTGGACATGGGATGGGGCAGCAGATGACAATCTAGGAAAAGAGAGCCCAAAAATGAGAGCAAAGATGGGAAAACAGCAGAAATGGCTAAAACCAGTATGATAGAATGAAACAACATCAATTATGCTCATCCAGGAGTTTTTCTTTAAAGGTCATTACCCTTTCACTTTTGCTTTCAGGATTTAATCTATTTTTAGAGGTAGGAGTTTAGTATTTATCTTGTATGTAACCTACTACATGGAACAGATTTGCACAGTCAGCACACTTATAATTATGCCAAGTTTTTCAGAAATATTTCTGACAATAAGGAATTGAGTATTACAGTTATGCATGAAATAACTTGTGCATCCAGTATAGGATAAGTACAATTACAGTTGTCATTACTTGCTTCACTTCAATTATTACATGATGAACTACCCAAATTTCAAGAGTACTAATTTCCCAGGCTTACCAGACCTATGTTGTAGAAGAAGCATATGTATATGTGAATAAGTTTTATTTCTTGGCTCTCAGTAAGTATTCTCTCTGCTCTTCAGAAGTCAAATTAAAAACTGATGATACAGATTCAGGGGTTTTTTCTATAACTATTATGTGGTATAAATGGATACATAATGGATACTTCTCTTCCTCCAGTACACACTTTGCTTCAGAAGCAGCAGAAACTGCTCTGCAAAAATTTAAAATTAAATGTAGATATGAAGTTTCATATTCCACTTACCTGCCAAAATTGGCTGGCAAAAACTCAAGAAAAGCATCATTCAGGTACAGCTGTGTTAGGTTTAACAGTTGAGAAAATCCATCTGGAAGCCTATAGAGAAGTAAAAAAATATACCACTTTAGTTTCAAATACATTCAAGGCATTAAGTTTTATTTTCTTAAGCAACAGTATAGTAGTGAAGTCCTACATATTGACAACATAAAAATTAAGGGGATGAATTTCTACAAAATCACACTAGACACTTGCTCTCTATAAGCTCAGTTTCAAAATTATTCATATGTAATGAGGACAACGTCTACAGAAATTAAAACTAGAAATAAATGCAGTCTTGCTCTGTATTTGTGATCTCCTGACATCTAATACGGAGGAGTAATTCATTAGAGACAACAGGATAAATTGAAACATATACAACACCTTTCTCCCCAGAAGAGTTGTATTACTTTGTAATCTCTGGCAGTGCTACTTCTAGACAATTAATTTTATCACTGTAGAAAGCAACAGGGAAACCTACTCATATAAGCTAAATTTGAAAACAGTGGTACAGGCTTTAGAGCAAAATTTATTTTTGTTATTAGGAAAGAAAATTCTTCACATATTCTCTACATCTGCAGAGAAGTGATTGCTTTTAGCCAGCTCCGAAAGTTATGTGGTATAATTCAGGATTGTCCACATAGCCTATTAACTTGGGCAAAATACTTGAATGAGATAGGCACACTGGATCAAATGCAAGAGGTTAATGAAGATAGTTCTCAGGTAACTGTTCCTTTGAGACTCAGCAGTATCTGCACAAAATACAAAACATCAACAAAAACTACAAACTTACTTTGAAATTGGATTTACGCTTGCCTCAACAACTGTCAAGACTTTACAGTTTTTTATATTTTCTGGAAACTCCTGTATGCCTGCAAGATATAGAAAGAGGTATGAAAACAGCCATAAATTGTTAGACTCTATCACATGCATAAACATGATGCACATGAAACCACTTGCCATAAAAACTTAAATTCGCTTATCAGCCAGTGGACTGGTTCTCTGATGTTTCATTTTACATACAGTTTTCATCAAAGAAATACTCTTGAGCAGTATCAGTTCTTTTACAATTCTGTTCCTAAAGCTTTTCATGTTGCAGTTTAGCAGGCAGCTCACTCATCAGCATTAGAGACACACAGTACACTAATAATTCCCACTGCTCTCTGGAATGTACTTAAGACCAGAACCTCAGTTTCATTATTATTTATTTTAAAAGGAGGCATTTATACACATGGTAGAATGAAGTTTCCAAGAGGATCAGTTTATCAAGTGCATGGCTTGTTCCAGGTGAAATGGTAAGGCTTCGAATCTTAAAGTATGTTTACAGCTTCATAGTTCTGAATAGATATCCCAAAATGTGACATATGCTTGCTGTCAGCTTCTAGATTACTTGTAGAGAAGGAGAAAAAATGCAGCAGATGCACTTCTAACTGAAAATTAAACCAATATGGAACCTCCCATTTTTTCAAGGTTATCTCCGGAAATGCCAGAGTGGAATTGCAAACCATAGATCTGCCTAATTTATATTTGTCAGAAACTGATAAAGCAGGCCTTGAATATTGAAGATAGGTATCCACCCTGTCAAAAGGAAATCAGTATTGAAACATTCTACCATTCAAGACTTTCACCTCCATCCTACTATACCATAAAACCTCCAAATAAAACCACTGTTGTCACAACTGCAGTTGCTTTTCCAATGTATCACTACATTGCTCTTATATCCTAGTACAGTAACCATTCATATTGAAATCCTTCCAATGGGATTAAGAATAGACTGTTGTTTCCAAGAAAAACTCATATTCTATAGTTTAAAATTACTTTCTTCAGGTAAGAAATCCTAGCTCTTTGTCTTTCCATTCATACATGTAACTGTGTCTGTGAGTGCTTTATCAGGTATGTGGAAAGGGCAACCTGAACCCAGGGTATGAGATCACGGAGAAGGAACTATACTTTGTGGATGTTTTCTGTTAGACTAGTGAGAGTGTGAAATTCCATGCTGCTGTAAGTGACATCAACAGTCCAGCCTGCAGAGAGAAAGACAAGGGCAGTGTTGCTTCTCACTCAGATTGGCAGGTGGGACTGGTTATGTCTCTCCATGTATCTGTACTGAGAATATGAGGTAAAGCATCAACTAAGTAATATTTTTACTTACGTAAGAAATTGCGCAATTATCTGATGCTATCTTATAGTTTGGTTCTTTCTATGTTTGTGCAGTAACAAGACTGACCTGGTACATCAGGACTTAAGAGATGGCAATACCTCCATGATAAGAAAAGGAGAGACAAAACACATACTTTTACCAAGTAAAGGTGGCAAAGTCACCATACTAACTTTTCCATAAATTCTGCTGAAGTAGTAGCACCACTTCTTTTAAAGTAGACTTTTAGGTCTTTGTTAACAGGAACTTGTTTGTCCTACTAACTGGTTGAAACTATTACTTTTGACTCATAGCAGTATTGTACTCTGTTCCTGAGAGGTGAAAGGCATGAAAAGCACACTAGGACATCCAGTTAATCCAGATGTTTACATACATCTAAGTACCATGGATCTTTTTGGGAAACAGCTTGCTGGACTCAGCACCAATAAAATACCAAAGCAGAGGGAACCAGGAAGAACTGAACCATTAAACGTAATACAGGCCAAGATTCTCAACACTTCTGTTTTACAACCCCACATGTTCATGCATATATAAATAAAAATCTAGCTTTATGTGTGTATATACATACATGTGTGTATGTGTGTACACACGTGAGCTCAGCCATGTGAAGTTTACTGGGGCTGCAAGTGCAGCCAAAGCAGAAGATGGCAACAGTGCATATTGAACACTTCATCACTCCAGTACAAAATCAAAACTTAATATTTATAATGTAATGAAGTTTCATTTCTGGAACGCAGCAATGATATTTTCAAGTCCAAGAAAGATTAGAAAACTAATACAGAAAGACTACAACTGTACCTTACCTATTGCTGTCATGTAGTCTTTGTATTAAGAGAAACACAATTCCAAGAAACCTAACTCTTGGAAACCTCTTTCAGCAAACAAGAATATCCATACAGATGGAAAGCATCTAAAATGACACAATATCATGAGCCTGTAGAGATGAAATTACTGATGATTTGTATGAAGTTGCCTTCTAGTGTCTAAAAAGTAAATCAAGACCTCATTATTGCTGATGATACAACTTTACCCTCTTAAAATAAGTATCTACATTGATCAGAGTTCTTCTGTGGAGGCAGAGCTGTGTCTCAGACTCACTCTGTGCCTTTAGTTTTGCTGTTTGAATCATAGTGAGAGATTCTTAGTTTTTCTGAAAGATGGCCTTGGCTTGGTCCTTGGATGAAAGACTCCTCTAGTCCAACACATTAAAGGTCATGTTTTTAAAATTAATTTTAGTTTCCACTGCCAGTGTCAAGAACTCATAGAAGCATAGAAGACAAAAATTTGTGATAACTACCTAGAAAACAAAATGCACAGCACATCTGGTAGAGAGGAGAATGTCAAAGTAAACTCATTCTTAAAAGAACAGCCAAGGAAAATATTAGCTATCCAAATACAGACATGTTAAATCAGCATGCTTTTGTACAGTCAGACAACTCTGCAGTACTCTTCTGTTTGACTATGCCTTGGGCAAGAGGCAGCAACAGTTTTAACAACAAATTAGCAACACAAATGCAACTGATAGGAGAAACCTAACAATGAAGGAGGCTGGGAATTTAATTTTGCTTCCTCTTCAAGCCAAGATTATTATGGTACACACTACCCTAACCAACCTCACTCAATATTTCACTATGAATAAATGGCCACCATTCAAAATAGCAGCATATTGGGAATGACAGCATGAAACATACCTCGTATTTGTAATACATACTCAGAAGATGGGTGGTGGTGGGATATCAGGAGACTGCTACTCTCTACCACATGATAAGAAGGTGCATTTACTGTCTATATAGCAACCTTCTGACACTCACTTTGTCTCAGCCATGCTCCTCCTGCATGCTACAAATATGCAGTTACTGTAGGATCAGTGTTCTTGCATTTCTCCCACCAAGAAAGCAAATTGA
Source organism: Poliocrania exsul (assembly GCA_035041345.1). Lineage (NCBI taxonomy): Eukaryota > Metazoa > Chordata > Aves > Passeriformes > Thamnophilidae > Poliocrania > Poliocrania exsul. Next base: position 50,174,890 of record JAWWLZ010000094.1, read on the forward strand.
AAAAGAAGGAAAGAAAGAGCCAGTAAGAAGGTCGAGAGACGCTGGAAAAAGTTATAAGGGAAGGAAAAAAGGGCTGAAAGAACCCTTTATAAGAGGATCTATTCCCTTTTTCTCAGCTTTCCATCTATCCTCAGTGTTTTGAGTATTATTCCCCATTAAGGAAGGTCAGCAGGTCTCAAGGGACTCTGTGACCACATCTTTCTGCACTCCTGTTGTAATTAATCCATTCAATAGCCACCTCAATCCTTGCATAAGCATCTGATTAAATGAGCAAATTAACATGCACATTCCTTTTTAAATTCCATTTCTCTTCCGTTTTTCTTACAGCTTTCTTTTAACACTGATAACTCATGGATTTGAGAAGACAATGTAAGAGATCCCACTTTCATTGAAAGCAGCATATGGACAGGTTCTTCATCCTGTTATTTCCTATTTCACATAATAACCACTGCCCCCAATACATTTCAGTGCTCCATGTGATTTACAGATCATGCTTCCTGTTTTCAAAAAAAAATAAAAAACAAACACCAAACCACCTCACTTGCGGAATATGACCATTTGCAGAGCACAACAGGAGAAAACACAATTTGCTGATTACTTTTAACCACCAAATAAAAAATGCAAAGCACTGGGAGCAAAGTGCTTTTTGTGTACTTTAGTGTAGTTTCCCATAGAAGTTAGATTTACTAATAGCTTTTAACAACTACTTCTCTGTTCCTTCCTCCCTGTCAGACACTTTTAAACTCACTGGCCAGTTTCTACCAAAAACAACACTTTAAGAAAAAGATTAAAAAAAAGGAGCAGGGCAAGAACTGAAAGATTGTTAAAGAAAATCTGGCAGCAAGGTAAGGCAGAGGAATTTATAATTCTTGTCTGGACAAAGCCAAAAGCATAAAGCACTCATTGTTTAGAACTCTACTTGGCAAAACCTCACCAACTAACCAGCCTAACCTAGAAAGTGGCATTCAGTTATGATCCAAGACTAGCTGTGGCACATGCTCAAAGGACATACCAAAAAGGTCATACAGGGATTTCAGGTCAATGGCCATAAATCTGGAAGTAATCAAATGCAGTTCTGGATCACATAACGTGGCTGAAACACCGAATTTCACCTAATTTCTAATTCCTTGGAGAGCAATGATTGTTTTGGACCAGCCTGTCAGAGCAAGTGTGCACAAATGTCCTTCCACCTGGATTAAGGCAAGTCTAAGTCTAATTGGGGTCCCCCTCACCATCTGTAGTTACACTCATCTCCTCCCCTACATACCACAGCAGTACCCTTTGCTATCATGATGGTCAGCATAACTTGTAGAGTAGGAGAGAAAACTGGGACAATTTTTTCTCTCCATCAGATAAGATTTTCTTCACTCTATTCTGTATTTACATAAAATTGTGCAAATCAGATCCACTGTTGGGAGAACCCTTTACTGCTATGGATCCCAGAGCTGACAGCCCCATACGCTACTGTTTCAGCCCCACTGCAGATGGGGCCTTGCTCTGCTGCTCATATTGTAGTTGCGTAGTTGTATTTTTCTGCAGAAACAAATGCTGAAACTAGTCTGCCCAGACTTCGGTTATGGGCTGCTACACAGAAATGGCAGTGCCTACAAATCAAGTTACACCTCTTCTCACACAGAAACATTTTAAACCGGCTTGAAAAAGAAGAAATTATTGGTTCAATTCCTATATAAGAGCAACAAAGAAAATCACTAGCACAAGAGAGACCTTGGAAGCCATATGGGTGATGTCCCTAAAGGAAATACTTTGCAACTAGATCTCTCGGATTGTGGACAATGTGAGGAAAGAAAAATATCAGGCACACTAAAAAGCTCCCTCAGAGCAAAATAAATGAAGCTGCTGTGCACTCATTCTACTCTGCAGCAAACATAGAGGTTCAGTTTGCATGAATGCAAACAAACTTAATTACCCACTTTCCTCCCTCAGCTAGTCTATTCATCCTGGTTCTAGCTTCTGGGGGAGCAGGTCCACCATAAAAAGAGAAGTTGTTGTTTGTTTTTCCCCTCGGGCCTCTGCTACAACTGTCCTTCCAGACAATATGGTTCAAACACAGCAACCAAAATATTTTCAAGAATACACTGAACAACTCACCTAAAGATAATGAAAAATCTGCTTAAAAGAGCTGAAATTTTAAAGTGAAAACTTTAAGTATTGGCCATAGTCTATATTCTTATATACTTATGTATGTGTAGGCATGGCCAGACTTTGTGAACGCAGATTTGGGCAGGGCTCTCCCCAGCTGGGTGTGCCCTTCCAGCCTGCACAGTGGATTTTTTAGGTGAGGCTCAGCGTGCACAGAACTGGCCCCACCGTTTAA
>JAWWLZ010000094.1:50208161-50229458 GCA_035041345.1 Poliocrania exsul
AGGCTGGAAGGGCACACCCACGTGGGGAGAGCCCTGCCCAAATCTGCGTTCACAAAGTCTGGCCATACATACATTTAGAACTGCAGAATGATGGAGGTTTTTAGAGGCCTCTCCAGCACATGTAGTCCAACCCACCAACATCATTACCACATCAAGGTAATTAAACGCATTAACATTAAATGCAACAAAGTCAAACTCTCTTAAGGTCAATGTCAGTTTGTACAACAAGAAGCAGATCAGTCAGCTCATTTGGAAACATTTCCAGGGGAGAGAATTGAGACACTGGATTTTTTGTGAACCATGGAGATACATGTTTCTGTGCTGCCACTCTAGCAAAATTGTCGAGTCAATGGAATTATTCTCAGGTATTCATTTTCCAAGTGAAATAAAGCAACTGAATAATTACACATTGATTCAATCATTCATGAACTTATAATATACAATGCTCCATCTCACATGAAAATAAAGGTATCAGTAAAATCGCTTTACAGAACTAAGATGGATTATATAAATGCACTTACAGAAGATAACATACATTTATACATAACATACATTCACCAAAGTAGATTCAGTGCTCACAGACTCGCAAGTTATCAAATTCTATAAATGAAGATTGTTTTCCAGAATGGTAAATGTGAGGGTAATTAAATTGTTACTATGTGCTGCTGCTAATCATTCTGCTTAAGGCTTTGCTGATATTTACTGTCTCTGTTACTGTGATGTCATTGCATTAGCTCACATACCCAGAAACCAAGCCAGGAATGAAAGCATAGAAAATAAGAGTCAGAGCACTGATTTTCTACTCCCAACTTAACACTATAAATTAAGAATTTTAGGAAGGCTTTAAAATACTAATATTCCTGGCATCCTTAATTGTTGTATCCATTTAAAACACACCTTTTAAAACACATAACAGGTTTAGTAATGTCTTTTTATGATGACTTGATTCTTGTCTTTAAAGTACATGATACAGCAGCACTTGAACTTTTAATAAAAGACAAGAAACAAAACAAGCACAACAGAAATCTATCCTAGATCTTTGATCACTTACCTTGGCCTCACAGACCATTCTTAGGGACCACCATACCTACACCTTTCAGAGCAGCAAGTCTGTACCCCATGCACTGCTCGGTCACAATTCTTTACCAAGTTATTTTTCTCTAAGTGGCACTCGTGCTAACTCACTGAAAGTGAGTAGCTGTGCCAGGTTACCCACTGAGGTCTGGTTAACCCTGAGGAAGCTTTATTATCAGTGGTAACACAGAGTATCAAACTTGATTCAATCTACAAATTGAAAGTAAAAAAAAACAACCCATCCTTTGTAAGTTATGACAACTTTCAACCAAGCTTTAGCCATTACTAAGATTTCCACTCCTACCACAGAACTGACAACAACTTTTGGAAGAATTGGAAAGTACCTATGTCACATCAGGAGGCCAATTAGCACCACAAACAATGTGATATGAGCACTCAGGATAAGAAGAGAAAACTACAAATACAAGAGAAAACTATTTGGATCTGGTGCACGCCCCCTTTGCTCCTTCCTTTTCACTCTTTTCCCCCTGTTCTCTAGTTTCTCATCGGCCCATTGAAGCTAGACAGTGACGACTCCAAAAGGTCAGAACTCTTTCAGTCCTGTTATTGTTATCCCCAGCAAATGTGCTCAGACCTCAGCCTTTTCTCACAGCAGCATGAGAGAGACTGACGATGAGAAAACGGAGGAATGTGGAAAATTCAGAAAACAAATTACTAAGAGAATAAGAATACTTAAGAGACAGAATATACCAACAGAATCAGTAGTAAGATTTTGAACTAAAAGCATGAAACTGAGTTATATACATACACACTAAACACTAGAATGTACACTACTGTTTCTAGAAAGGAAACATTTGACCTAAATTAATAGGTGGTTAACTTGTATCATGTTATTATCAAGACCCTTATTTCTTTTTGCTTACTGCATTCATCAGATAAACCCTTTCACCTCCTCTACTTCATCACGCCCACATCCTTTATTAGATATTGAAATAGTTTAGGCAGGGACATATCTAATTTTATTTGTGCAGTACTTCAGAAATACAGCACCACGTCTTACAAGGACCATGGGCATATACAAATTGCTGGTGGCAGCCAACACCCACCCTTCTGTGTGCAAGGAGGGCTTGTCCAAACACTGCCTTTAGGTGATGACTCACTGACAGATAATATGTTGACTACTGAAAACAGAAGGAAAACAGAAGTTATCTAGATACTGAAGTTGGTATGACTGCCAAGCGTGAGAGAAAGCACAGGGAGTAAGAACCTTTGGCAATGATTTTGGGCACAATATTTAACTGCATTCTGAATTCTCCAACAGCATGTGAAACAAATCAAATCCTGGGATGAATCATGCATCTGAATGAGCCCAAGACTGACATAGATTGTGCATTCCTGTCCTAAAAATACAAAGGCCCTAAGGTTCAAGTCCTCTTGGAGAACATTTAAGCATAGGCTTTCAACACCTCAGATGAATGACCTATTTCTTACACACCAATAATAACACTAAAAAAGGTGATACTACTTCTCTCTGTTTAAAACCCAGGCAGGCAGACATACTCTCAATATACCTGCTGGCCAATGTTTTGTCAGTTATGCTACAGCTTTGGGTGCCACAGCACAAAACTGGACTCCAGAGCTGTTTCAGACCATCAAAATACAGAAGGCTTTGACAAAGTTCAGTCTACAAATTTTACCAATTCCGTGAATATTTGTGGCCCTAAATGTATGAACTCATCTTGCACCTGTGGCCTTTTATTGCTATTGGCTACTCCAAGAGATTCTGCAGCACAGTTTGAGCTGTTAATCAGCTGAGAGTTCACATTTGAATTTATCAAATTATGCATATACTACTAAATTGTTAGAACCAAAAATCACCGAGTCTTGACACACATAATAAAATAGGTATCAGGAACTGGATGAATCTTCTACATTTCCCATATTTCAGAAATGCATTTTTATAGCACAGTGAATATTTCAAATTTAAATTATTTCATAAAGAGAAGAAACTAACAGCAAACAGTTGCTATAATTGTATACTTAATAATAGATCTCACACTACCAGCCAAGTCATTGTCAGGGTATGTAAATTCCTGAGTTCTCTTTCCTTCCAGGGCAGAGGTGAGCGGTGCTAGTCAAACAACACTTAAATCTATTTTTAGATGTCATTTTCCCCCCTACATGTGTAAAGGCATAACTTTCCAATTAACAATTGCTATTATGAATGTTTTGCTTACTTTTGTATTTATTTTTGTTCCCCACTGCTTTACAAAATTGAATTAGGAGACTTCACTGACCAGTTTGATTACAAACACAATTAGCAATCAGAGAATCTGCTTTCAAAATGCTAAATATTCATAGCCATGAAGGAAGTGAACCTCAGCTGTACTCATAACATACAAAATGATACAAAAATACTCAGGTGTTACTGCTTGTCTGAGTGGGTTTAAATAAAAAAAGAACTATCAGATACTTTCTGTAGCTTCAGCTGTCAATTACTGTGCAAACCTATTCACTGTCATAACAGTGTGTCATTAACCCATCCCACATACACATTATGAGAATCAATTATTGATCGTCAGTATTCACTATAAACAGTAACAAAGGAAGACACCAGGAGGAATAACATACTTCTATATTTAAAACTAATTAGACAGTGGAGCAGGAACAATGCAGAATCAGACATGAATTTTTAAAAGCACACTGATCTGAAGAAGGGATATACTCTCAAGGCACACATTCATTATTAAAATTTTTTTGTAAGCTGTGGACAATTGAACAGTTGTCTTACTGGAAGCTGATGTTTCCTGTATGAATTGATATTAAATTTGTAACTAACCACAACAGCTACTGGTGGTGACTAAACGTAAAAAACCTCTAACCAAAAAGTATTTTTACCCTACTACACTTCACATAGGCATGCACCATCTGTCACCGAGGTATGATCTGTTACCCTGTGACATTATCACATTACTCTTCAAAAGACTAATGCTGCTGCTTAATCTCATGGTTTGAGCCAATTTCTAAACACTAAGCCTTGGCTTGCTGTCCGATCTCCTCAATACCTGCCAGAGAATCAATGATGGAACACAACTGTCACTTTTACCATATAATTTAAAGCTACCCAAACCTCGTGTTCAAGCTAACTTATATTCTGCAAATACTGTTCCAGAAGTTACTTGTTTCGTGGATGAAAAGCAGCTATAAATTCACCCTGTATTTTTACTATGTAACAGCATAACAATCCTCCTCTAACACAAGACAATCCAGAAGTGCAAGCCACCTGAACTAAAACACAAACGGCTTATTAAGGTAGTAAAGAACTTCTATCATTTGAAATTGCAGGGCTGCAAGGTAATTAATCCCCAGCTCACAAGAAAATTTCAGGAAATTAACATGCTAAATTCAACTGATTGGAAAATATTCTTAGTTTTTCCCATCAAAAAAACCCCAAAGCCCTCTACTGATTGAACTCACGGTAACCAATGCAGAGATAGGTTCTGAATCTGAAAAAGCAAAACACCATTGTTATTTAAAACTCTGCGTAGATGGCAGTGTCTGGAAAAGAACAGGATATGAGTTTATGTTCCCTCTGATAATTAAGTTACAATAAGGGTTGTTTTACCTCAATTCTAAATGGCTTTTTACTAAACTTAATCTAAACCAACACAGCTCATACACAGAAACTGCTGTTTTTGTGTAATCTGCAACTCTCCAGTAGGTTTCTCTATATTCTCCATTTCTCACTCTTTGAATTGAAGGGTTGTCTTGGAAAATATACTGCCTGGAGGAATGTGCCCTGCACATACTGACAGAAGGACTACCAAACCTTAAATACATTTTGAAGATTATATCCATGCATCTTCCAAAACTCCTTCTACTGTAGGTTACCCATTACAGTTCAAAGTGTCTTCCAGTAATAACTGAACTGCATTATTAGATTTGAAAGCCAAACAACAGAGGTTTTTAGGGCTTCTGGATACAGCTCCATTCTCACTCCTGAGTAAAGACAAACAGTTAGATGTGAGCTCTAAAAACTACCTGACAACTGTTTGATCTAACCTAAAACCAATTTTTCTGGATCTTTCAGATCTTCCTCAACAAGCTAATACAAGATCTGGACAAAACAAATAAGTCCATATTTAAAGTTTCCATAGCAATAAAGCAAATCAGTTGTTTACCTGCAGATTACTGGGTTCTAATTTCTTAGAGAGAAAAAACTTTGTTAGATGACACCTATATAAAATATTCTGTCTAGCAATAAAAAAACCTATTAAAAAAGAAAATAAAAGCAACCTTTTCCAACAGGTTGATTATTAACATACCAGTCATCTTTGTTAACAGCTGAAAAATCACTAGAAATTTTTTCTAGTATAGAAAAAAAATCTCAGTAGGAAAGATCAGTAGTGAGATTAATGGACTAAATCCATTCTAGATACCAGCTTTCATTTTAATACCATTAAGTGATCAGAACTAAGACAGATTTACAATGATGGATAAAAATCTTTCAACATGGTTTTAATGCATGTGCTCTGTGAAACACATAGAGTCCAGTTTTTTCATAAAACTGTACAAATCTCAAAAAATAATGCCTTTGAAGTTAACAGTTGTCTGGTGTTCACACCAGTTAGAGATTGAGCTGAGAATAAATGCTAACACCATGACATATACAGAGACCAGAAGGAATGCTCGCAGTTAGACAGCAGTAGTGCTATTAGCACCTCATTTAAAAAGAAAGAAACGTTCTCAACAGCTTTGATTAGACCAGCAGGCCAGTATCTAAACCAGAAATAGCAAACACTGAGACACAGCTTAACCAATTTATCTAACACCACTCACTAGTTTAAGATTAATGAGTCTTAAACTTAGATCTTGCTAGATGTAAAAATGCCTGGGTAATCGCTCCCTACAGAAACCACTTATCTCTCATCAGTTCTGGCTGCTTTACATGCAATGTAAAGAAAACTACAGTTGATATACTTCAAAATCAGAGAAATTTAAAAGAGGAGTTTTGACTCTCAGTCAAAAAGTTTGACTCTTCACGAGGTATGGGAAAAAAAGGAAAATAAGGAAAAGAGAATTATCAAAATACAGAAAAGTGAAAAGAAAAACCTGGTTGGGTATAGCTTACCTTTCCTATCAGTCCAGGGTTTCTCAGAGACCCAGTACTGTTCTACAGGTGATCCTTCCAACAGCAAAGTCCTCGATAATTTGAAAGCCTGGAAAGAGTCCTCTCTCTTGCACCCTCGTGTATTCATTCCATTGTGATTTCTTCTGCTGTTGGTTAGCCCGTTCCTCTACATAATTCTGCTGTTTCTTCTTTTTCTTTTTCCTGCGTTTTTTTCACACCTCAAGTTGTTTCCCCTGCCTTTCTAACACTACAGTGTCCCTGACACACTTCCATCTCAGAGGAATGCTCAGATGATGAGCATATCTGGGGATTGCCTAATTAAATTCAATGAATAAAAACCAGAACAATCTCAACCACCACCAAAAATGTTCTTATCACATGCTTCGATTACCCTGCCCATTAACTCTGACCCACAGTGCTCCTCGTTTCTTTACAGCTGGAGTTCCTGTAGTCACACTTGTCCCCTGCCCCAAACACTCAAATAAAAACCTTACCCCCACAAATGCACAATTATTACAAAAATAATTTCTAGGACATCACTTGACTGTACTGCTGGTTTAAGTACCCCTATTCTCCAGCTATAAATGTCTTATTTTCACCTATTTTTCAAACTATTTTCTCAGTCGAAATCAAAAGGGAGACTTCTTCTCAGTCAATAAAGTGAGCTTCTATCACCTTGATCGATTCTTCAGAGCAACATCTGATAGCATCCCCAGACAGATATATAAAAGGAACTCCCTATGCATTCCTTGATTTTTTTCCTTATCTCTCACCTTCACAAACCAGTTAGAAGTAAAATCCTGGCAATTGGCAGCCTGTTGTTCTGCAAATACCACTGCTCATCACACTCATCAGTGTCTTCCATCACCACCCCGTATGTGCTCCTCTATCCAGCCATGTCACACTGAAGGACATACAACCCTTACACTTGTGTTGAATCATGACTGCCAATTCCAGTTTGTTTACTAAGACTCCTTTAGGTTACACAGAGGGTGACCATAACGCTTATGAAAAGAATGGATTTTATCCATTCTGCATGAAAATGCACTACACATTACATCTATAAAAATACACACACAAAAACCAGAAAGTGCAGCTATACTGGTACAAGTATTTAGGTTTTCTAAGAAGAAAACTTAGAGAAAACAGATTCTGTTTCTGTTCTGTTTCTTTACTGTCCAAAATAAAGGAGCAGCAAGCAAAAATACAAATTAAGTTTCATAAAAAGCATAATTCAAGAGAAAAAATACACTAAACCCTGATTGTTTCATTCAGGGAGAAGAACTAGTCCATAATTCTACTTTGATAGGCAGCAGTCAAGCAATTTTCTTGATATCTGAAAGAAGGTGGGGGGGTTTCCCCTTGTGCTCCACCCAATTAGCTCAGCTTCAGCTGTAGAAACTACCTTCATGCTCTCATAAAATCATAAAATGGTTTGAATTGGAAGCAACCTTAAAGACCATCCAATTCTAACCCTCTGTCATGGGTAGGGACACCTTCCACTAGGATAGGTTGCTCAAAGCCCAGTCCAGTCTGGGATGGGGCATTTACGACTTCTCAGTGCCTCACAACCCTCACTCTACAAAATTTCTTCCTAGCATGCACTCTAAACCTACTCTCAGTTTAAAGCCATTCCCCCTTGTCCTGTCAATATATACCCTTGTAAAAAGTCCCTGTCTGGCTCTCTTGGAGGCTTTCTCGAGGTACTGGAAAGTGCTGTAAGACCTCCCCAGAGGCTGAGCAACACAGACTCTCAGCCTTTCTTCATGGAAGAGGTGTTCCAGCTCTCCAGTCGTTTTCATGGCTCTCCTCTACAACAGGTACAAACTTTCAGCAAGTTTTTCCTCTGGGGAGGCATTTCAGCTTCAAAATAAATCGCAACATTTGTAATTGAATAGAGATTCAGAGTAAGTCTGGAATACTTTTACCTTGAAGTCAGGATTTTAACACAAAGGGTAAGGAAGAACTGAAGGATCAGCAGCAGCCACATAAGCACCTAAACTGAGAAAGACCATTCTCCTGCTTGAGTTCTACACGGCTTGGTATTAGCAAAAGGACCACAGAGGCTTCTACATCTGGCCAAGAGTGACAGGTAAATCAAGCAGTTTTGTATCCTGAAGCAGCAGCAGTTAGACGCAAAAGATAAACAGTGCTCCTTTCTCACTGGGAGCACCAGCATAAAGCACTATTTCACATGGTACACTGGGGAAAATAAGAATCCTCCAACCTACAACCAGATTGAACCAAACTGATGATAAGATTACAACCCAATAATTTTCTGACTGATCAAAAAAATCTAAAAAGTGAACCATTTGTCTGTTGAACAAGTCTAGCAAGGAATCAGTTTGATCGTCAAGTTCTTCTCAGTTTTCTAAAAGAAAAAAGTCTCCTACTCTGCCAAGCAAATGACACACATCTGTTAAGTTTATAAAAAGGGAAGGGTCGGTATATTTTAACTTGTTCTCACTTAGTGGTCCTAACATAAGCATCCTATATATTTGAGGTGGACTCCCTTCATCTTTCATTTTCTGAAGTCTTCAGCTTCAAATCCAAAATTCATTACTATAGCTCTTAACCTTCATTTTATTAACAGATCAACCCTTCTCACTATGGTAATTTGAGACCTTTTTAGATCTGATGTTTTCTAAGCATTTAGTAAAACATCCTTTAACTGATTTCCTTTTAAAACTGAGTAAAAAAGGAGTTTATATACAGATGATTTGGCTGAACGGCTTCAAAGTGCTCTTTATAAAAAGGAACAAATAAATGCTGCTGATTAAACTTGCTATTTATTATGTACAATCAAAATCAATTCATAGTAATTTATACTTTATCAAAAACAAGGAGGTTTGAAATACGCAATTGGTTACTTGTCTTCCTTCAATGATAGGTGTGATTCCAAATCCTTCCATAATTACTTGTAGAGAATATTGCATCCATCATCTTTTTTAATGAACACTTTACTATTAGTAGTACAAGACCACCTGCACATAAAAATTAAGTTTCCTGTATGTGACTGCAATTTGATAGCCCATAGCAAGTTATTTCTCCTGTGGCTTTACCAGAGCAAAAACTGATTAATAAGTGTGGGGGTTATTTTCAGTTCTCAGAAGTCAAAATGAGGTAAAGGTAACAGTCAAAAGAGCATAGTCTTTTTCTTCACTTTGTCATTCCTAAATTGTAGACCTCAAACACTTCACTCATCCTGCCAAGAGCCAGCAACATTACACAGATCAGCCACTAAGTTTTCTCTTTTTCCTCCACACTGAGTACTCAACACTTATTTCTCTATAAAGATACTTAGAATTATCCATCAGTCCTTGGTGAGAAGTATTTCCAGTATCTTGGTTTTGTATTAGAATAAGTTGGGTTTTTTCTTTCTGCATGTTTTTAATAGATATTCTATTTGGTTCTTCTCTGTAACTGATGTTCACTTGTAGCCACTCTTTTTTGACCAAAATCTGTCATCTCTCTTCACCCTAAAATCAAGCTACTGATACATAAGAGGAAAACCCCCTTCTTTTGCATGACTTACACCTCTCCACACCATTGTAGTATGATCCTCTAGACACAGCAACACCACAGGAAGAAATCTGTACTTAATTAAATTTGTACACTCGGACCATTTGTACTTCACATGAAAGAGTTTTGTCAAAAACCAAACTACAGCACATCCATTACAGCTCCCCACAATTGCTTAACACTGAAAGTAAAGCATCATATTAGGCATTTCTGTCTCACCATCATTTCTTCCCTCTAGCAGGAAAATATACTTTCATATTGTAATGGATACAACTGTATCATAAAGAAAAAAAATTGGATGTTGAGGCTGGAAGCAACAAAGGAAAGGAGGAAATCGTCAGTGAGGTCCATGAATGGCACAGAAGCCACATAGCCATTTCTTAACTGAAAAAATAGGCACTGACATTCAAAGACAAGTGTCAAAAGGAAGTTTACTTGCATGCATTAGCTAGCAGTTGATTCTATCTCCATGGAACAATGCAGATGGAAAAGGAGAGAGGAAGGAGGAAGCCAGCATGCACCATGCTATTTAAGTACACTAAAAGACCCTGCATACTCCTCTCTGACATCACCACACACATTTATGGCACTGTATAAGAAGCTTTTATTTGCTAATTGCTAAATTGACAAATAAGATTCAAGAACTGCTTATGTAAAGCAAGCATGAGTTTCCCAACACCTAGCCTTTGCATACAATCAAACAAATTTGCCTAGATGGAGACAGGATGTTTTCCTTAGAATACCCAACTCTGGCCATGTGACAGTCAGCCTATTCCACAAGCCAACCCTCTGATAACCTAATCTTCTTTAGACTCTGTTAGCAGTGCACACATTGTAAGGGACAAACTGACTACCATTCTTCATGAATCCTTAAACTAAAATGCCACTCAACAAAGTAACTAAATTATGTTAATGCTGAAACACCCATGGACCTGAGAATTATTTCACCTATTGAGACAGTTTGTCCATACCTCTTCTGCACTACAGGGAACACGAGGCTTGACAGAACAACAAGTTCCCCAAGTGCACTGCCAAGATAAAATTCATCACATGCTAACTGGATTAACCTTCATAGCTGAGCCACCTGAGATATGTTTGAGTAGGCACTTCATGCCAGAACTCGTCAAATAGAACTAGGAGGGGGAGATTTGGGACAGCATTTATTGCTCAAGGAAAAATGAATCAGCAAGTCAGGAAGGCTCACAGATTAAATATGCAAACCAGAGCTTATATAAGAATCTTGGAATGTGCCCAAAACCGAACGAAATAAAGAAGCCAAAAGAATACCAAAGGGATGGGATACAGGGGGCCCCTTTGCTCACCGTACTTTTCTTTATTCAGGTAAAAGTCTTGATGGCAAGACAATGAAATAGGGTTTTTCTTAACTGACTGTAATTACACACAGCTTCAAAATGGTGTCTTTAAACATTGTCAGAAGACCAACACACTCTGTACATGTGAAGATTTCAGGATCTTGTCAACTTTCCCTTTCAGGAAGCAGGCAGTGTATGGATTACAAAAAGTAAAAAATCAAAATCAATCAAACAAACCAAAACCAAATAAAAACAACCAAAAACACACATAAAAACCCCCACCACACTACTCTGACAAATTTTCATATTTGATGTTTGGTCTTAGGTTTCTCTCCTGTACTTTGGCAATACACAAGTAAAAACTCATTTATGGTCTATACTGTAAATACACATTGATATATTACCTTCACATTGGGCCTAAGCATTTAGCGTTGTACTCACTGTGAATCTGAAAAATCACAGCAACTTTCACAGAAACCTATTCATTAAAAAGCTTTGAGAAGTTGGAGAACACTAACTCAACTGGTATTAAGAAGCCTCTATCCAAGATGATCACAGAACATCTGGAACACTTACTGGGTCTCTTGCAAAGCCTGCAATAAATACTTCATAACAACATGCTTCCCAATCCAAGTACTAAAGATACGCACGCAGCCACAGGCCTATCACAAAGCCAAAATTTGCTTCCCAGTCATGTTCTTTTTAGCCACTTGAGATTTTCTTCCCCCAATAAGGACTTATTAATCACGTTTGCTAATAAATCAACAGTTAGGAGTGAAAAAGGGACTAGACTTAAGAGCAAACTACTGCAAAGCAAAAAGAAAAAACTCTAGATTAATCATAGCATTTGATTACTCCAATAAGACTTAAGTATTTCAAAGTGAAAACAAGCAGATGCACAATGAAATAAGGATTGTAAAACAATATTCTAATTGACATAAAATTATTTGTGACATTTAAATATCTGTATTCACATATTATCTTATACATATTCAATGTTGTTGAACAATATTAGTAGCATAACAAAGGAAAGAACTTCCTCTACATCCAAGCCATGCACTGCTGCCTGAATTCTCCACTTTCTTATTGTTAGCTTGGCATAAATAGGACAGTAATAGCTTATTAGAAGTGTCAGCCTATTCAAATGATAACATTGTTTATCTTTTGTGATACTGTATCACTTACTAGTCAGAGAACTGCGAAAGAAACTTCAAAAGTTTAACAGAGAAAAATGCCACTTTATCCAATTCTCTGTAATCAAGGATCTATGGAAACAGTAATTCCAAAACTCTCACACAGAATACCAAGTGCTTTTAGCACATATAATTAGGATTTTCCTCTCAAAAAAGAATATATTCCTCAAAATAAAAAAATCTTTTCTTTGTTCTTTTCTAACCTTTTTTATTAAAACCCATTCCTTCCTCACAAACCCATTTTCTATAAAATGTTCAAACTTGTACTATCTTTCCATAATTTTTCCTAATTTAATTATCGCAAGACTGCATTTTCAAGCACACCATTTCTACAGCACTATTAAGCATTTAAAACACTATTTTTGCTATTAAAGTACTTCCTCTATTGAAAGTCAAACATCTTCTGTGGTTGGTTACAAATATTTGTGGGTGTTTAACTGCATTCTTGAATCAGAGCAAGAGATGGTGAGAGCAGAATAAAAAATGCGTTTGTTCAATAGCCCTTATTAGGATTAAGTATATTATCCTACTCCAGAATATTAAGATCAACATATACTGTGATCTACTAAAGATTTTTATGGCACTTCAGTTAGGCACACACATTAAAAACAAAAGCCACATCATTCTAGTTATTTTGCCCCTGTTCTCCTATGTCTCCTTTCTGAGAAGCTCTGTGCATCTGCTATTGAACTATGGGATGAAAAGTTTAAAAAAAAAATCCCTTCAGTCTTAGCCCATCCAAAACGTATCACTGAAAATGTAACAAGTATACAGAACCAAGTCAGTACATGTATGCAACCAAAAAAAAAAAAAAAAGCTGCCCCTCAAAACAACAAAACCAACCCCAATCATATTAACCTTTCCCTAGACAGGAAAATAGCATCTAAATTAGCTTATCCAAGGAGATGTATTTGTTTGAAACTGTGTTTATTTTTTGCACACAGCTACCTGAATACATTACCCAAAAAAGAGTAATTAACTTGCATATATTATGTAGCATTCAAGGCAGACAAATAATGCAGAAAAACATGGCAGAAGAATCAGAATTCAGGTTGCCTCTACACAAGTGCTCACACAGAGCTGTGTAAGCTTCAAAATGCAGGCACACAGATCATGTTCTGTGTCCTATGAGCAACAGACTGTGCCACTGCAGTGGATACCCCCAGTGCCTCTTGAGAGAAAGCAATCACAGTTCCCAGTTCTTACACATCACCCCAACAAGCTACTGCAATACAAATTCATCAGTTGAAAGTCTGTCATTCCTACATGTGAGGGCAAGAGAAGGTATTATTAACATCTCATAGTGTAACTGAAACAATAGCATGCCCAAAACATTTCTTTCCCCTTATATGCTTCAAAGCATCTGGACAGTCACCTACCCAAATCACTCCAACACTGCCAATTTACACCATAGGAGCCTGAATCAGTTTCTCAACTGGGACCACAGATTCACCAGGACGTCGAACAGTTTATTAAACCATCCACATGGATCTGTGAAAGAGAATTAAGAAGTATTTTCAAGATGACAGGTGTAATGGGCCTTGCACAAAAAACAAGACAGTTTCAAATCCACATATTTACTTACACCAGAACCAAACACAGACAACACAGAAGTGGTAATTTGTAGTTTGCCACCACAACCACTATTCCACCAGCATTCATTTTGCCCTTTATCAAACCTGAAGGTAATGGAAACAGAGAAAGCAGTGTGCCAAAACATAGAAAAGGTAGAACTGATTATCATCTCCTTCTACAGTAGTCAAAGCTAAAACATATGCATTGCCAGCAAGCTAGATGTCAAAACAGCTCCCTTTCTGTTACTCACATGAATGGAATTCTAATGCAATTACCAGGTTAACAAAATGTGACCAAAACCAACAAGAAGTTATATTCAGGACCTCAACAGAATTACTTCCTCTTAAAGCACAGTTACTGTTCTGGGGCCTCTCAAGCACGTTCTCTGAAACGGATCTATAACCACCCACACTGGCACAAATACTCCCACAGCCCTTGTGGCAAAATACAACTTCTTGCAACAGATGAGCCTTTAAAAAAAGCTGCAATTATTGTAACTGGATCTGACAGCTGCCTTTCATTTAGCTTAACGTGAGGTTTTCTTGGAAGTCTGGAGCCACAGCCATGAGAAGAGTGGAGACAATTGCTTACAAGTAGCTGGATCTATTTGTGAGAAGCTTACTCTGCCGCATGAGCTTTTGTGGAGTACTGCCATATACTCTGTATGTTGAGGATACAAAGTTTAAAAATGTGGTCCTGGCTAGTAGGCCGGAATAATGCAATAAATCTAAGATGCATGTGGAACACACCCATAGCCTCATCTTGACGACATTTGTTTAAGCCAGTTCAAATAAAGTGCCAAAAAAAAAAAAGAAAACGATAAACTACAGAAGAGTGGTTTTTTTCATCTGTTTTTAAAACAGCAAATACATCCCACCAAAAAAGAGAAAAGGTCTAATAACTCTACACTTAGAAGTTGATCAGTGGAGATCAGATCCTGATTAGCATTCCACATACAGTCATAAAAATGAGTTTCATAATTACTGGACTTTCGTGATTCCTAAAGTTTCTAAGACAAGCAGCAACAGAATTGTTATTAAGTAACTGTTGCTGCCGCTTCCAGAAGACTCAGATTTAACAAGCCCTAAATCCTCCATATTAATACAACTGTTTCACAGATTTTAGCTACCTTTTCCAAAACACTTCTGGTATCAGCCCCTCGTGGTGTCATGGCCAGCACAGCCAGAAACTCTGAAGGATGCCAGAGTTGATGACTTTGCTTTCCTGGCTCCTTAGGAATAAAAAAAATTGCGTTGCTGTCCCTTTACAGCGGTGGCTCTGGAACTTTCACTCTAAAATCTTCCTAGAGCAATCCCACCTACAGTCAGAATTGTTGTATGACTGAAAATACTAACATAAGCATCCTATTAAATCAAGTTTATATCTAGCCAGGAACTCCCTTCAGACACATTCTGTTTAGGAACTGCAAGTCTATGATGTAAAGCCTGGAACAGCTTTTTTAGCTCTTAATTAAGTCCCTCTCTCACCTTGCAATCTTCTGAGGAAAGCTAAACCTTCAGTTTGATGCAAGATACATGCAGCATTCCTATGGATAAACAGTGGACTGCTGAACATGCTGACTCTGCTCCAGACTGTGACTATCTGGCATCCATGGCACAAGTGCTCAGTGGTTACCCAGACACCAAAAGTTAAAGGTTGAGGTGGGGTAGACAAGTAAGAACTTTACACGTCTATAGAAGAATGACCTTTTACTCCGACATTCTTCCCCACAACATGGTAGAAGGTAAGTAGAATTAAGGCTATAGTCTACTTCCTGGTTTTTTTTTCATTAATACAGACTTGTAATTTTTAATTAAAACGATTTCTAATTAATACCAGCAACCCATTCCAATTCAAATCCCTGATTGGCAGGTCAGCATAGGAAAAAGCATCCATACCACATATAAATGCATTGTAAAAGAGTTATGAACAACCAGGACTTTTCAGAACTAGATGAATTTGGGCTGTTCAATACACAAAATCATCCCACGCACACAATATCTTACAGCTTTTGAGGCTGTTAGGACAGAGAACAATCAGTTTGGACTTCACTTCATCACCACACTGGTGAAAACCATACTGCATTTCAAAAAAATTCTAATCACACAGTGGAATAAATATAAGTATATATACAGTTATCTTTCACAGAATTTTAAGACATGACACATGAACTGAAACTAGATTTCAGACCCTCAAAGTCTCTGACTCCTCCCCAAAAAAATTAAAACTACAGCATCAAAAAACCCAACCTACTTAGTGTTTTAAGTTGAAAAATCCAGAAGAAAGATAACAAAAAAACCAGGAACAGTGAATACAGTTGATAATATTTCAGTCACACACTCCCTTGGAGGGGGAGAAATTAATACAAACATGAAACTGCACAGAAAACATACATTTGCCCTCAGGTTCAGAGTCAATTCCAATTTAACACATTCTAGATCCTTATTATAGATAGACTCTCCCAAATGAAGCAAACATATGAAGGGAACATGACAAGTATGTGCAATTGTGTCATGCTTATTTGCAAGGTCAACAGACAATTCAGTTTTTTAATTTTTAACTAGACTGCGAAAGCATCTAAGAAAAAAATCTTAGTATATTTTCAGTCTGGGGTGGGGAAAGTAAAAAAAACCCTCTGCACCACATTTTCAAAATTTAAGTCCCATGGAACTTAGTATCATTACAGTGGTTCCTCTCAAGCATGCAGAAGATCATAATTTGGAAACTACCTTAGGGAAAGAATTCACTATCTCCAAATCCTGTATAGCTTAATCCTTGTACTACATAATTCCAAAGAAAAAGCCTAATACAGACATTATCTTCTCAAATACAATATTCAAGATAATTTGGCACTTAATATGTTCTGCTGAGCTTTTTTTCCATCTTTGAATCCTAGGAAAAGAAATTATCTTCCAACGATCACTACTTCCCCTGATGTGCTACATCAAATACTTACCAATCAACAAGACAAGCATTTATTCTGCAGATTAAAGAGCAGGACATACAAATAGACAACTAATGTCATGGGAAATAGCTGGACTGCATAAGGATGTGTTCAGAAGTATACAGCTGACTCCTTACTATTCCAGTAAGCAGGCAATGTCCAGCTAAGCTCTCTTGCAGATATAACTGGTGCTAAAATGCTGGTGTGCCTGAAGAAGGAAAAAGTCTATACAACTCAGGTTGAAGGTTTCTCATGTAATGGCTTTAAGAAATGCATTGTAGGGAGTAACTTAAACTCAGATAACAAGAAGCAATTTTTCTACTCACCAGTGCTTTTACAGACCACTGCATTCTAGTCTCTGATATCAGAGAAGTAGAGATAAGCACAGTAACAGAGAGTAAAAAATGGGTAACACCACAGGCACCAGTTGTTTCTGTTTACCTCATGCTCATCAGTGTCAACTCCTCCACACTGTATGGCTTGGCCCTTCTGGAAAGAGGAGGCAAAGATCACAAGCTCTGCCACCTGCACTTCATGAGTGCTGTCCAGCCAAGTGAGGCTGCCATACATGCCCCACTCTGGAGCCACACAGCACCCCCACACCCAGGTGGCAAATTTCCCAGATCTTAGAATTATGAAGCTAAATGTCCTCTATTCTTCCACCCCCTGACCCTAAATTATGACGCACTTTTAATCCCTCCACAAATGAAGGTGATTCTACCCTGCCCATCTGAAATCAAAAAGTAAAAAGACTGTAATGGCATCCCACATGGTAACCAAGGGACATTTGTGAGTCCATCGTTCCAAGTGTGACAATACACAACACAACTTGTTTACTAACAATACCGACTGCCCCTCACCTGTCAGTTCTCCATTCACACTAGCCTTGAGACTAATCTGAAGGCACAGCATTCAAACACTGTTGACCTACATACTTCAATCAAATGATGTCTCTAGACAATTAAAAATACAAAGCCACCATAAATCCTTTGGAACTAAAGAGACTAGGTTTGTAAGTCTCAAAAGCAAGTGCTCTTGCTGCAAGGTAGCTTTTAGCAGAAAAAGGACTTCATTGTTTCTTCTCCTTTTCCAACTTGAGTTCTTACTAACTAACTAACTTCTTGAGTTAGTTATTTCCTGCTCCTGTAGTAATTAAAAAATATTTTACAGATAGACATGAAATTCCCAGACTACTCTCTCAAGTCTTAGAAGTCAACCTGCCTATGGCAAGAAAAAGTAGGAAAGAGGAGATGTGGTACACTTTAAAGCTGCCCCAAAAGAGATAAAACTGGGGTTTTAACTGCACTTTTGACTTTTATGGACGTATTATTAAGGATCAAATCACTGATGATGAACAGTAACAATTACATTTACTGTCACTAACTGAAAGGCGATTCCAAAGGAGCAGCTGGAACTCAAAAGGCAAGTCAGTCTCCATAATGCTAAATTCAAACTAGAGCCTGCTGAAGAAAGTGTAATCCCTGCCTTCCCTTCACACCTGCCTTTTATTAAATGTGGGGTTTGCATAACCATACCACAGGTCCAACCAGTCACTGATCCAAAAAGCCTAACCCTGCAAGACATCAGGGGAGAACTTTTTTCTGTTTAGATCAGCTTGCTCATCAACCCACTGAACTTCAATATCAAGTCTTCACTTAGGACACGAAGAACCACACCAGAAGCAAAGACAACACACACTGCAGCACAATGTAAGACTACATACATTTAGCTACAGGATTCCTAAATTAAGACTTCTTCAAAGTAAAGGTCATAATTGTCATTGTTACTGGCATTTTTCTCTTAGCACAAAAAGGATGTATAAAAAACCATATGCAGGCATATTTAATACCCAAAACAGCATATGCTGATGGCAAAATTCATTCATGTCGGTCACATTTTATAATTTAGTCTGCCTGGGATTCATAGTTTTGGTGGAGGTTGCAGGGGGGAATGATTAAAACCAAAAAATGATTAACCATGCTAAATATCTACAGGCAATCAAGAAGAAGCAGAGATGTTAAGTCAGTTCAGTAAATAGTTATGGCCCAGACAGTGAATGTATGAGCAAGTTGTGTTCTACAGAACTGAAAGAAATATTTACAGGATGTGGTCTTAACTGCTAGACACCCTTGCTCAGCAAGTGCTGTGAATGTTTTTGCAACAAAAAGTCAATTACTTTCCTACAATGAGAGCAATGCTTTGAATTTATAAAAGGCTTGAGAGAATGAGACTAAAATACATACAGTTCATCAATCCCAACACAATAAGTTAAAAATTTAAATACACTTATTTTCTTTCAACCAAAGAAAAACCTGTCTAAATGCCAAAGTGACCAATACAAGAAGGTCCCTGTCAAAAAGGTCTAATGATAAAAAGTGTCAGTTGTTCACTTTGACGTGTTAAAAAAACTTTTAGAAAAATATTCAATGAATATCAATCTGTAATACAAACTGATACACTGTGCAGGTTTGCAGATAAATTGTAGATCTGTCGATAGATACTTAGATACACAACAGTGCCACTGATCTAGATGCATCTTTCATCTGACCCACTGCTCTTAAAAAGTAACTCAAGATGCATAAAATGCACCTCAAGCTTCCCAGAGCATCAGAAGCTGCCACTTTACAGCAGAAAGGTGCCCATTACTTAGATCAGAATGCAACCTACTTCAAACCTTAATGGTAAAGGTGATTTGGCCTATATGAAATACAACCAATTCTGTTAACCTTTAAGTGTTGGATATAAAGCAAGACTAATAATTGGTATGGATGAAACCAGTACCTACAGTGCATCCAAGTTTCTTAGGCAAATTATTCTTCCACAGTCCCTCCTACTAATTGATTAACTGAGAGTCACCCACATCACACACCTGAAAAACACACTTGACAGTAAATCTTGATAGAGGAAAATAGAAACAGGAGGTTTTAATGTTAAAAAAAAAATATTCCACGATGCTGTCTTCTGGTCTGCTCTTGTCAACATTACCAAGGTTTTGGAGAGCCTGTGGGGAAGGGACACACTCAGGAAGAAGCCACAAGAAAGCATGAAACAAAGCATAATAGTCAATATGCTTTTAAAAGTCACAGCAATTATACATCAAGGTTAATGAAATCACAGAGTAAAATTAAGTTAAAAAGTATCTTAAAAAAAAAAAAACAAAAATAAAACCCAATAACTCCATAATGGAGAGGTATAAAAGAGATATTTACAATGTCATCAACAGAACAGAAAGATCTTAGGAAAAAACCTGGAATAAATAGCAAGGAGGGAAAAAGAAACCACCAGATGCCATAGCCTTCCTTGTATTAAAACCAGAAATGACAAGTGCTTTGATGGAAGTTTAGGTTGGCCAAAGACTGAGAAAAGACAACACACTATAACTGTTGCAAATATACAGCAATTTGCAACACTTACAGGTTCAAAACAGCAAAACCAAATTGGTGTTAATATCAGCCCTTGTGGAACTGCATTAACACTACCATAATAGCAAGTCCACCATGAACACAGGCACATGAACCAGACAAGAACTGACTTACACACAGATGAATGCAGTCCTGTTACTATTAATTCCTGTTACTAGTGATGACAAGGGCTGAAGTGCAACAAAGTTTTTAACTTGGTATTTCATACTGTAAATGTCAGCAGACCAGGCCAGTCTCAGCAGAAATAACAGACAGCTTTAAGGTAGGGGGAGGATGGGGACACCCATAGGCACTTGCCATGGTACACTGGAAGTACATTTCAGATGCACAGGCAGACAAAAGGAAAACACAGACCTGATAGAACATTTCTTTGTGTGGTACTTCCTCCAATTCAATAGCTACAGAACACTGCTGTAGCTATGACACCCAGGAAACAAGCAGGAACACTGAAATTATTTGTGCTTGAGCAGGTCAGGCCTCTCTTTGCTAGCAGGACCACTACTCCTTCATAGAAAACAGAATTTGGTGACTAGAATGAACAGAAACATCACACTTCACAGGAGAATGAAGGCTGAGGACGTAGAAACCTGCGGAGGAAACCTGAACATGTTCCTACAGGTTTTCTCGTAATTATCTTAAAGAAGGCAGAGATAAGTCCATCACCATGAGGGAAGACTGGTAGACTGTCAGAAAAAACACAAAAGCAGATGATAACCCAGCTGACTTGGGCCTAGATGCAAAGAGGCAACTACAGAAGTTGCCACATCTCTCAGTGAATGAGCATACCCTTAAATGATGGTACCATTACCATGGGACTGGGAAAATCTCAGAGAGCAATTCAAAATTTGAAACAGAAAAAAACCCTCTAGCATCTCCTCTTTCAATCCAGGGGAGAGGAACATACTAAGCTTCCAATCATGCTTTGCAACAGAGCTCTTAAGATCACCCAAAGAAAGAACAGAAATTATAGTAATTATGGCCTCTGCTTCACGTGAACCTATTTTATTATTAAATGCTTGGTTTAAACAAATCTATGCCTTCCACAGCTATGGAAATAGAAAACTTGCCCTCACTCTCTTCTCCTTCACGGATCTCTCACTTCTTAAACAAGACAGAACAACAGTAAGGATGTTATGCAAGTTTGTTCACCAAAGTTAATTTT